>CM075821.1:5245749-5721310 GCA_037975025.1 Excoecaria agallocha | reverse complement strand
ACGCACACACCATGCACACACACACACGTGACCACGTGTGGTTGCTCCTTATCCTTTACGTGGCCATTGCAAATTGTTGATGTCCCATATAACAATCCCACATTTTTTTTTCTTCTTCTCCTTCATTTTATTTTGCTCTCGCACACACCATTTCAATCTTGAGCTACAAATTGGTTTGGTTATCATTTTCAAGTAAGTATTCACGATCCTTGCTCATTCATTTATGTTTTTATATCCTCCATTGCTATGATTTGTTGCCATTGTTACTTATGCATGTGTAATTTTGAGGATATTTTGCACCTAACATTTTGGTTTCATGCAAGGAAAACTAGATACATTATGGGATACGGTGATGGAAGGTAATAGGACTATTGAGCAATTTATACACCAATTTTGGCAGTGGTATCCTCCACCTTCGTCTCCACCTAAATAGTTCTTCATTTGCTGTGGACAGCAAAGTTTTGAGGAGGGGGTAGCTTCCTTTCAGGGAGATTGTCTTCTACCTTCTCTTTTCTTTTTCATGAATCAGTTTTTGTGTTTTGTATTTTGTTTTCTGTTATTTTGTTTTTTTTATGTTTTGTTTGCTTTCTTAAGTTTGTAAAACATGTTGAATACTCATATAGTTCACTTTTTCAATTAGTTTGCATGAGAACTTTGTTTGCTCCGGTTGCCTTCAAAATTTTGAACAAATTGAACTTGGATATAGGAATATGCATGTTTAGAGCCTTTGCTTAGCAAGAGAACAAATATTTTGTTTAATAAATCTTTAGATAGTTTAATCTTCAGCTTGATAAATATTTGTTAGTTTCCAAATCCTTGAAAGCACTTAGACCAATTTTTAACTTAGAAAAAACCAATACAATGAAGTAGTGAAGTAAGGAAATTTAGAGCACTAAAACCTTCCTCATCACCCTTCAAAGCATATGAGCAACTCAAACAACTTAGAAAATGATCTAGGTAATAATGTTTCTTGATAAACTTCCTTAAAAACTTTTTGTCCTACCTTGGTGAAATTATCCTTTGAAAAACCAAATTGAACTTAAAAGGATATGCTTAATGCATACCATTAATATTTTCTTGTTACAATTAATGTTTTACCATATAACGTAAAAAGCCTTTATCTCACCATATGGAATTGGCCACTTTAGGACTAAATGGATTTATGAGAGATTAAAGTTCAATTGGGTGTAGTAAGAAAATCTTAGCAAAGTGATTAATGAAGTCAAGTGAAAAAAATTTACCTTGTATTACCTTGAGTTTATGCAAGTATTTTGTGAATGCTAGCATGAAAAAAAAAATAAAAAGAAGAACGTTTGAAAGTTTGAGAAAAGAAAAAGAAAAAGAGCTAGAAAATATGAAAAAATCTAAGTGTGGGGTAGTACAAGGAGAAACAAAAGTGTGATGACTTCTTAAAGGGAATAATTTCTCTTAAGATGAAGCTTGAAATTGAGGCAAGAATGAGCAAAATGTACATTGCTTAAGTTATTGGGATTAGTGATCTATTTTGTCTTAGAGTGGCTATTTATTTTGATTATCTTTTATCTATTCTTTGATAACCATATCCTTAGCCCCATTACAATCCTTGAAAGATTTATGTGATTTTAAGCTTGTTTAGGTTGTTTAGCGAAGATGACCATTGGGTTCCGGTGCTAAAGGAGAGGCCTATTGTGTTTCTAGAATTTCAAGTGCGAAACTGATTGTATGCTTATGCATTCATATATTATATACTTCACTATCTAGTTGTATTGATGTTTTGAGTTTCAAAATTGTTTAAAATGATTTGGTCTTGCACACACTTAAGGAAATTAACTTATATTATCTTGTTCGAAGTTGATCTATTTAGAGATTATATTAAGTGCTTTTGTTAAAATGCTAATCTTGGTTTTGAAGTTGTATATCTTTGTACAAGTTTGATGGTTTTGAAGGTGGGATTGTTCTAATTTGCTAGAGGGCAAGCAAGGTTTAAGTATGGGGTATTTGATAAGTGTGAATTATATATAGTTTTTAATATTTTTAAAGCGTTGTTATTTAGTTAATTTGGTGTTATTTAGGTTAGAATAGAGTTAAATTGTTGATTTGTATGTTTTTAAGGTTAATTCATAGTTTTGGTTGTTTTTCAGGTTCAATTTGCTGAAAAGGGCTTAAATTGCAAAAAAGGCAAAGATTGGGGCCAAAACTGCAAATATGAAAAATTGATGCGAGAAAGTGAGCATCTAGTCCAGAAGGTTTTCACATGACCACATGAATTTGATGAAGAAAACACGCATGGCTACGTGAAGGTTGAAGCTTAGGAAGCCATGGACACGTGAAACTAATGAAGAAAACATACATGGCCACATGAGAAGTAATCAAGAAGAACATATGAAGGACACGTGACCACGTATGAAGAACAAAGGAAGCACGTGTGACCATGTGTGAAGAACAACTAGAGGGACACGTGACCACATGTAGAATTACACTGGGAGACACGTGGCCACGTGTTTAGTTTCCCATTCCACAAAAGATTTTCTCCGAGCTTCCCGTTTTAGTAGAGTTCACTTCCTATTTAATTTTTGGAGTTCAATAAGGATTCTACTATGACTTTGGCCTATAAATAGCAGTATAAAACACCATAGAAAGCATCCAATCTTAGAATTAAGCACATTATTTTCTTAGTTTATTTTACATTGTTTTTATTTTCACTATTTTGCTTCAAAGCTTTGTTTTAATTTTAAGCATGTCTTGTGAGTAGTTTTCTTTAACTTTTGCTAAAGGATACTTGAATCCTTAACTTGTATTGTTATGTCTTGAGCTTGATCTTCAATTTAATGCAAATTGATTATTTCTTAGTTCTTAAACATAGTCTTGTCTTTACTCAATTTTAAATTGATTGTTAACTTAATTAACCATTAGTTAAGTAATTGGTTTAAGTTGATTATTGATTTGCATGTTCTTGGGTTGATTTGTTTCGGTTAATGCTTGATTATAATCTGAATAAGCTATAATTTTGTGTTGATTTAAGTAAATTGAGATTGAGAAAAGTGTAACTAAGAATAGGTGGAAGTTAAATCTCTTAAAAAAGGCGTTAATAAACATCTAGGAGAATTAATTCAGGTATTTATGCTAAGTGTTGAGTTTATCTGAATAAGAAAATTCTGATGCTTGGAATGATAATCTTGAATAAAGTTATCTAGGTTTATTAATCTGAATTCTCTATAATCACTTGTGTGTTTTGTTTTGATTAAGTCATAGCAATATTGGTTAAGGTGGATAGTCCTTTAGTGAAAGTTGCTTTTAATATTGACTTTTATCTTATTCAATTTACTTGCTTTTATTTTTATTTATTTTAACTCTTTTAATTGTTTTATTTTAGTTTTGAAATACTGCTTTTTATTTTAATCTTCAATCATCACAACTTTGGGATTTCTCTTCTTTCTTCTACATACAAAATTGGTTTTGAAATTAAAATAGCACATACAAACACAAGTTTCCCTTAAGTTCGATATTTTGGGCCATAATTTTATTTTTCTATATTACTTAGCCGATCTAGTACACTTGCTAGACACTGGTCAGAAACCATGGCCTTCCTAACCGCACAAAAAATATGGTTAGAATGGGCAATACTACCAATTAACTTCGGTCTCAATGGGCTCCATCTTTAATAAAGCTTTAAATGTTCCGGCAACTTGCCTTTAAGAATTATCATAAGTAGAGATGGTCTAATCGGTCTTACTCAACATGCTTTCATTTAGCCCAAAAGCAAAGATTTCCACCAAGAAATAAACATTAATAGAAGAGCCATCATCTACCATCAATCAGGCCGTGTGTTTTCCATTCACCTGGGCCTTAATGTAGAGTAGGCGATTGTGATTGCTTCCTTCAGCAGGCAAGTCAACATTAGAGTACACAACATTTCTCTTATCCCTCCTTTGACCAAATCTAATAGCTTAAAGGATGAAATAGTAGTGGCTACAGTGCATTCACTCAAGCCTTCCACTAACTTATGCTTGTACGAGGGAGATTGTCTTAACAGGTCCCAAATAGAAATCTATGCTTGCATTTTCTTCAACTGCTTAATTATTTGATCACCCTCGACTTCCTTCTACGTAGGCATTGCAGTAGGAGCTGGCTACTTCTTAATCTCTGGGGCCACCTTTCCACTCCTAGTGACCATCCTTACCTTCTTCTCTTCTCTCACCTCTTCCTCATTCTCACTGGCTAAACTCTAAATGTCAATGGGCACCAATGTCCCTTTATCCTCACTTTTTATGAGGGCATCCTGGCAATTAATTATTGAAACTAGCTGATTTTCTTTACTTGGCTTTGTTACTTTAGGGGTAGAGCGAGTAATGACCACAGGCTTATTCCCATACAGGTCTCTCATGACATACCAATGTCTCTCATAAACACTGGAGGTGGCATGACATTATAACCTCCTTTCTTCTTCTTATCTCTCTTCTTAGGATCTAAAATCTATTTGCTATTTGTCAGATCTTGAATTCTATTCTCAGGGTGCAGTAATAGTCAGTTAGGTCCCAGATGGGGCAACCATTGACTCTTTACAGGTCTTGATGGCACTGGCTAAAGTTTCCCCTCCTTACTCAAATGTTCTAACACCCAAGATAGTGACTTACCCAAGTTGGAATAATGCATCTGATTAGCCTCCATAACGAACATTTTTTGTAGTCTTTCCAGTTTTATTAGATACACTAATACTCCCAACTGCCTTGTTATTATCAAAGTTCCTCCTTGCACCCTCATTGTTTGCCCTTCTGGCTAGGTACTCTCATTCAACTTCTATAGCTATATCCTCTAACGACTCCCTGTCTTTCGAAACTTTCGTTTTCAAGCCATCCCTCAAGTATGGGCTTGCATTTCGGATAGAGGGCCTAATTTGGTTAGCAGTGTCAAGCTTTCTCTTCATCTCTACTATCCTATTCCTCCACCTAGTGAGGTACTCGTGAACGGATTTATTATATTTCTGCTGAAGTAGCTTGAGGTCTTTCAGAGTAATGTCTATTCTGTTGCTACAATCATATTGTAACACCCTGAAAAATCATCTATCATGCATAGTATGTTTTAGAGCATGCACAGTAGTCCTAAGATAGTTACCAGAGTAATTGCATTAGTATAATATAGAGAAAACCATAGAAACTCAAAGGTTAAGTGTGCTCATCCCTGAGCAATCAGGGGATGGGTAACCGATTTGGAAAGTGGATTTAAGTATTGGATGAGAAAACATGAGTTAAATGGAGCCTAGTGGTACAATTTGAGGAGAAATTGAGTTTAAATAGGTCTCCAAATCAAGTAGAGAAGCATCTTCTCAGTTTCTATAAAAAGGGTTGACCGAGCTCTGAAAAATTTTATAGAGCTCCAAAAATTATTACAATAGCATAAACCCATTAAAAATAACATAAATAAGCTATTGAAAGTGAAAAATAAATTTTCTAATAGTTTTAGAATTTTGAGTTTTAGACTGGCTAAATTTGCCTCTGGGGCTGGAAGTATATCGAAACAATGTTGGATGAGCTAAAATTTTAAATACATACTCCTGCATATGCTAGTGCATGCGGGAAAAAATTTCAGGGCATTCTAACTTTGGGATCAAAAGTTTATTTTTCGAGGTGAAAAACCAAGATCGAGTCAAAAGAGGGGTTGGCCACATGGAGACATGGGAGTTGTTATTATAAGGTTATAATTAGATGTGTAATAGCTTAGGTCAGTTGGATAAAGAGAAGTGCTTGAATTGGTGACAAGTGGCTTAACTTAAGGCCATTAGATTTAATACTTAGCAAATGAATCTTGGCCCTTCCTTTGGTACACTCAAAAACACCCTATAATAACCTTAAAAAATCTAAAAACACCCCTAAAATATCTGCAACTCCCCCCTCTTCTACAACCAAATTCGAACCTCCAATATTTGGCCATTTTTCCACCATTTTCTCTATTTCTTCTTCCTCCCATCAATCTTAACCCCAAATTTTTACCACATACTGCAAAAATCATCCTTTAAACCCTAGAAGTAAGATTGCATCAAGGTAAAGCTTGTATTTGGAGAATTTATGAAGAGAGAGAATTGACATAATTAGGTAACATCTTATGTTTTTGTTAGATTTTGTTAGAAAAATTGTTATGGGCTTGTAGAGAATGGTTAGTAGAGTAGTTTAATAGCTTTTATTTATTTAAATTCATGGCTGAAACTCATGATTTTCCCTCTCCCAATTTCGCCCTGAAGAGGAACAACAAGATAAAGAAAAGAATAAGGGAGAAAAGGGTGAAGAGAAGGAGGAGTAGGTGTTTTTCAAGCTACCTGGAGATTTATGGATACAAATTACATTTAATTTCATTTATTTTAGTCAATTTAACCTAAATTCTACATTATGTAACAATATGAAATTGAGGAGAATGGTGAATTAAATTCATATAACTTGATAAATTGATGAGACAACCTAGTATGAATGCAAATAAGTGGAAGAAACAACATGAAAATGGTAGATACTATAGTGGCCGAATTATGTACCTAGGACTAAGTTAGGAGAATTTGATGATTGATGATTTCTTAAGCAAGATTTAGGCAATATAATGGGTAAAGAATGTAATGGAAGTGATGGAACATAAAATTAATAAATGTACAAAATCTTACCTAAATGAACATAATGATGGAAGTTAAGGAAACTTAGGAATTATAAGGCAATTTGTATATGTATGATTATATGAATCATATAAATGACATTTGAAACATATTTGGTATGTGAATAAAAAGAAAATGGCATGGTAGGTATGAGATCCTAACTTGGCCGAGTGGTGAAAGTGGAGAAAACGTTATGTTCTTATCACTTTTACAAGTTAATGTATGTGATTGTGGTAAATGTATATTATTTAAGCATAATTGGATATTAATTAGACATGTAATAATTATAACATAATGTGGTTAGTAAGGAAAAACATGTAAAAAGTGACATAAATTATAAAATATAATTGCCCTTAGTGTACACTGGATAATCTGAGATCGTAGGATATAATGGCTAGCCATAGGGACACATATACTGCGGTGCTACTATGAAATTATCAAGAGATTTGAATTATTACATACAATGGGGAATTGCCGGCATATGATATGACACATGGTGGGTTAGCTAGATCGTATTAAATTATGGTCCCTTTACCAACACTAGAGCACTAGTATCGCACCAAATGCGGTCCCTCCAGTCCATTTATACCATTAGAGTCCTCATCCCGCATATCCGGTTCAAGAATTTTCACTGATCACGTTAGGGGCAAAATCGTAATTTGGTGAAAATTTGAGGACTAATGTAATAAAATAATTGAAAAGATGAAAAAGGAAAAATGTAATTATGCAAAAAATAGGGGTAAAATGGTAATTTGGCTTTATAAATGTGACTAAGGAAGTTAAATTAGTGAAATAGATTAAAAAAGGGGTAAAATTATAAATAAGGAAAAATTCAAGGACTAAAATGTAATTTGCTACCTTATAAGCTAATATATGGACTACAATGGAAATTTATCATCTAAGATGAAATAAAAGCCAAATGTAACAAAAAGGTGAAAATTAGAGCTAAATAAAATAAAAGGGTGACAAAAAGAAAGATTTAGGGACTAAATGGTAATTTTTCAAAATGTAAGGAATTATAAAAATCTAAATGAAGAAATTAAATAAAATAAAAAAAATTAAATGGTAATTTAACATATTAAGTGATTAAATTTTAAAGTTATTTAGGTAAAATGAACACTAAGGCAAAATGGTAATTTTACTTAAATTCATGTTAGATGAAATTTTGTGTAGTTTTATCCACCAGTAAGCAACAAAATTGCTTAGCGCGTGGTTTATTTTAACTGCATGCAGGGACAGGTCAAGAAAGGAGGTAGTGAAGGAGCACAAGTGGCATGTACATACAATGACCCTTTGGATATGTGATGTGTATATAAATAAATGTAACGTGATGTAACTGGATATTTTAGTTTGGACTTGGTGTATGGAATATGGTATGTAATAAATGTTAAATGTTAGTAGATGTGGCAATGTGTGATGTGATCATTGTGTTGGATTGATGGATTGCGACTGATAATATAAGTGCCATGTATGAAATTGGAGTATTGGAGGTAGAGATTACTATTTGAGAGTGCAAATTTTATCAATTGCAGGTTTGGGTAGCATAAATTATAAGCCGTTATGCTGCCGAAAATTTTACCAAATAAATGATAACCTAGCGACACTAAGTGAATGTAAGCATCGAAATGCTAAATTGAGCTACTGACCCATCACTTAGATTTAACAATGTATCGCTATAACATCACGATAATTATAATAATATCACCCGACTCATAGTAACATGACAGAATGTAGGGTGTCACACGTATTACTTAAGGAACTTCTCAGTCAACAAGTCCCAATCTTCTTTGGTGCACCTATCCAACTCGTGATACCAATCGATTGCAAGCCCTGCCAAACTCAAACAAAAATACTCTACCTTCTGCTATATGGTTAAGGTGGTCCCTTTCATGATTAATGCGTATTGTTTAACATACACCAAAAGATCTAAAATACCATTAAACCTTGGCAAGTCAGACATTTTGAACCTCTGGAGCAATAGCTCATCTCCATCCAAATCTTTATCCTCAAGATTCATCCCCCTACTAGTAGATAACAGCCTAGACATAGCCTCAACCTTCTCTTCCATCTTTTTAAAGGCTAAATCCTCAGCACTAGGACCTCTACTCATCAGATTCATCACAAAAGGAACATAGTCTTTATACTCCTCTTCAATATAGTCATTTTTAGGGTCATGTATCCTCTTTCTCCTTAGTTGATCTCAAGGCATAATAACATTTATTGTGGCAGTGTCCCCAATATGGGCCGACTCTACTGTTTTGCGAGCAAGTGCTATAAGCCAAGTTCTAGCATTTGGTGTCACAAAAGCCACCAATCCGCCAAATATAGCAAGAATTCTTTCCTCAAACTCTTGGAGACACCTATCCAGCCTCCTATCTAACTCATCGCTTGTCCTTAAGGTCCTAGCAATAGATGCGGCTAACCTTTCTCTTAAAGATGGCAACCTCTCAGTCTCATCAATAACTCTTATGGTTTCATTCAACTGTTCATCTTCCATACCTGAGCTTTTTTCTTGACTGCTCACACTTAATTCTGAACTAACTTTTAAACCCAACTCTAAACTTAAGCTTGATCGTGGCAACTCGAATGTTGGTCTCTAAATAAGGCAACCATCTAACCTTATACCACATAGATAGATTTGTGATGGCTGCAAGCATTAAATGTTAGGAGTGATGCATGAGCATGGTATATACATGATGCATGGATGCAATGAATGCTTTCTTTAGGCATTAATCACAATCACTCATAAGCATAATAATAACCTTCTAACCTTATTACTCCTACACGGAGATCATGTAATCTCTTTCTAAGATAGGCCTAGCCCATGGGTTAATAGGGTACCCAATGGAAACGCATGGTGCACAATAAAAAAATCGACAGCATAACCTCTCTGATTGAAAGTGCAGGCAAATGGGTTTTAAATAGTATGTATTCTGACTAACTCATATAGATTGGGTTGGGCCTCTAACCAGGATATGGTAGCCTTTGACTGGTACCTTCTAATTTGTTTGAGTTTGGTCAATACATAAAGGTCCACATAGCAAACAAGAGTTATTAAGGTCTTACAACCTAAGAGAAGTATTTATTGTCATTACATGGGCTTGAGTCAAGGGTGATGAAACTTTAGGCCTACCCAATCATGGTCCCTACGAATAGGTCTAGCTCACCATTTCATATACCATTTGGTATTGGACTTGGGCTGGTAGGTCTCCTTGACACCTCCCTACATTGAGTGAACATAGGGCATGCTTCAAGATAGCATAGGGGCTATAATATAGATGCCTAACTTAATTTTAAAGCTTTAAGATGTATGCGAGAAATGCAATTTCGAAATGGGATAAGATTAATAAGAAAAACCTAATTATAAAGAACTTAACCAAAATGCTTTTAGGAGCAATATCTCTTTAATCCCCAGCATATTTGCCATAGTGATAGGCATCGAAGCCATGCTCGTTTTTGGGATTGCTCTCGAAGGCCCATTTTTAATGTTTAAGACCAAAAGAGGCTCGCTATAAATCATAAATTGGCTACTTTTCAATAAAAAAGATCAGGCCCAAATTATTGTTGGTAGTCAACCTCTGAAGGCGTCAACTAATGGGCTTAAAAGAGGTACGCGTCATGGAGTAGCCACCCAATAGAACATTGAGAAATGATTCTCGACCTTTTTGATGCCTAAATAGAGATTAGTGTTTTGGACATCACTCTTAATATACACCTTGGTTATGTGTTGTTTTATAATTACGCTTTAAGCATTAATCCACTCTCCTTTGCCACACGATGCAAAGCAATATAATCAAATAAACTTCCTAAACAATTAGTAAAAGCAGTAAATAAATAAACAAATTAAACTACTTAAACTTATTACAAAAGCAAATCGTCCAAAGAAAGAAGCAAAAAACGTATCATTCATAAATCGGGCATTCATTTGGATTGGGAACATTGGTTCCTTCATACACATTTTACAAAAATTCTCTTTGTCTTGTATTTAGTATTTGGATAGAATTGGACATTGGTATAAGTTTTAAAGAAAGACCCAAGTTAATTAATAAAAAATCATTTAAAGCTTATTTACCTTTTAAGCATGCACTAAAAGCTTTTTTTTCTAGCTATTACATTCCTAAAATGAATACATCCAAAAATATATCAAAAAAACCAAATAAGCACAATAATAATTAAACCAAATAATGGATAAAATAAATGTATAAAATAACCTAAAGGTTAGGACAAATAATTGACCAATTAAGGGCTTCTTCCCATCTGTCACTCAAGGAACATAACGTAAAGCTAAAAAACTCACCCAAAAACACATAAAGTTGTAAATAAGCAATAAACACAAAAGGATAAAGGCCTAAAGTATGTCACAATAAAGCTCTAACCCTAAATCATGCATTAACTACACCAAATCTCATTAAAATCCAGATTAACATAATAAAAATAAAGCTTTAAAATATACAATAATGGAGGAAATCATAAACTCATGTCATTATCACGCATATATATCTAGGTTTACATATTATTCAATTTAAACATGTAAATCCATGAATCATAACACATAAATTTATTGATTTTAACAGTAATTAAACATGATCATGCATAACCAATTTTAGAGAGGGAAAATATGTATAAAGAGCCTAGAATATTACCCTATATTCTAACTCTGAAACTCTTGAAGTCTAGATCTCCACTCCGATTGTGATCTTTGTGTTCCAAAAAACTAAATGATTTTTATGTGTATGTGTGTATTTGGATCAAAAGAATGTTAGAGTTTTTCTTTTTAGAAAGAGAATAATTAGTTTCTTCTTGTCTAAGATTTTTTATCTTTATTCAAAAATGATATTTTTCCTCCTGGAAACCCTAATTTCTTTTCCTTTTATACCTAGGGAAGAGTTGGAGTTGAATTTCAATTCTATCTCTCTAGATCTGGAGGTATTAATCCCTCAAAATCCGAATTGATCCTCTCAAAATATATCTTTCCATTTTTAAAAACTAGAAACATGGAAAATCTAGAAATTTAACCATAAATGGATGGTCGCTCAAGTAAAAATCTAAAATTTTCAACAATACCCTGGATCTAACCTGGACAGGAGAGAGATGGAAACAAACGACTATGCCTCAGATGATGGATGACCATTTGTCACTATTGAAGGCCAAAATCATGGTTTTTAGTGCTCTTTTGTCAAAACCTTTCAAAAATACTTAAAAAATCATAAAATCTTTTCAAAAAACTGTGAAAAAATCACAATTAGAGCATAGAAATCCACACTTTTGTCAAAAATATACTATTTTCTCATCACCGGGTAATCTTGATCTAAGCTACCTTAGGTCATGGTGTCTACATTGCCTATTGCACACCAGCACATTCCTCAACATACGCGTAGCATTATTATCTTTTTTGCACTTATTTCATTTTACCATTTTTAACACTCCCCATTTTTATTATTACTACTATTGTTGTTGTTATTATTATTACTATTGTTGTTGTTGTTATTGTTATTATTATGGATAACTCTTTTGCGAGCACAGCTAGGCAAGCACTACAAGTAAATCCACAATTTCCTTTTTTATTATAAAAAGGTTTTTTCGACTGTAAATGGAAAATTCCACAAAAAAAATTTATAATAAATAATTGGGATTTTTTATTAATAAAATTGGACCAACGTCTTATTTCTCACCTAGGAAACTCACATATAAAAATTAGCTTTTAATAATGTAAAAGATTTTTATGTATAATTAAATAACACAAGACATTTCTTAATAGAACTTGGACTAGCAAGTCCCTATTTTCAACCCACACAATGAAATGCTTCTTTATAAACCACATGCAATGAACAAAGTCCTCACCAAAAAGGTCATAATTGATTATCTGATTTATGGATATCTTTATCGCTTTATTCTATGCCATGATTTACTGCTTTTCTAACTGCTTGGGTGCACCTTTATTTTATATATTTGCTCTAATATTGCATGTAAAAAGAGAGATATCACAATTAATCTAAAAGCCATTATGTCACATTTATCAAAGGTAAAAATAAGAGTGGAGTTCTTAACCATCTCAAGGTTTTTGGCCTCACAAGCTCAAAACACCCTTTTCCCAATAATTCATTGGGTGGTAACTCCTTACATTAGCCTTGTGGTGCCTAACAAATGCCTCCTAGCTATTAATCATTAGCAATAAGATAAGGACACATTGTGACGTTGTCTCATGCCTTAGGAGGTTTGAGACTTAACAGGTCAAGTAGAGTCCTTTTCCTATTGAGAAACGATTGGTCAACTCGAACGGAGGAGCTTCAACCTGGTCGGACCCTAAAAGAAAGATTGAACCATTGAGGGTTAAAGGTTTCCTCCATTGAGTTCAATGATCCTTTAGTTTTGAGGGTGAGTTGGTTAAAAATAATAAAAAAAAGTGTGTGTCATTGTAAGCGTCGACCAATACTAGCAAAGGTTGGCAAAAAATAGTATTGTAAGAGAAAGACATATCAGCAACTATAAAAAAATGCCTTATAATACCAAATTGTAGAGCCATCCTCCAATTGAAAATTCAAGGTGATAGGATCTTCCACCTTGATAGGCTTAGGCTGTTGAGAAAGCTTGACCACAGGAATGGAGACATGCTCAAGGATGTTAGGGATAACCCTAAGGCTTTATATGCTTTTAAAGTAATGAGGTTGACCATACTACATGTGTCAACCTATATCCACTGCATAAAAAAATCCTAAACTAAAGTTTATACCATTAGTGCATCTATTTGTGGTTGGCATACATGTTTGTTTTCCTTTAAAGGAAAGTTGATTGAGATAGGAAAATCAATAGAGCCTTTACTGAGGGTGAAAACTTCCTAGGCCTTATGCTTTTTTCTGTCATCAAAAGCATTATACTGCTCCCCCCTTTCCCCAACTAGAACATCTATAACCTCAGCAGTAGGTTTTTTTCAAGAGGAACTTATCTTGTTAGCATCTTTTAAAGTAGTAGGGCTAGTGGCCTACTCTTGATCTTACCCTTTGTAAACAAACTAAGAAAGAGCCCCACAACGAATAAATTGCTCAATTTTGTGTCATGTTTGTGGTCTATATGATATTCATAAGATAGAGATTGGTCTAGGTTGGGGTCTTCTCTCATAGGTTTAGGCCAATTGACTTGTCCTTATTGCTTAATCTATATTAGAATCTAGGTCTGGGCACGAAGGGAAGAAAGGGGTGTGAACCAAATTTTTGATTGTGTTGCCCTTGGCTTATGTGGACTTAAAATTTAGATCTATTAGGTCAGATAATATTGTTACCTCACTAGGAATATAATGTTGACTGTATGGTCTTCTGTCTATTTTGTCTTCCTTAAAAGGCTGCTTAATTGAATTTGTATCATCTTTCAATTCTCTTGCTTTATCCATATGGATATATTTATAGGCTCAAGCCATAAGTAAGTAAAGTCAGCTGGAGGATTATTGCTCAGCGAACTGCTAAAGTCTTGGCACTTAGTATTCCAAGCTAAGGAATTAGTAGCCATTTCCAATTTAAGATGCTGAATATCCATGGCCACTACATTGAAACATTTCACATAAGTCAGTATTAGCTTATTGGGATCTTAAATGACCCTGTGCAAGTCAACAATCACTTTGGTAAGTTGAAAAGCTATAACAAACTTAATAATGAACAAGTCATTAAAGTGCCTAAAGTTTTAAATAGAGTGCTGAGGCAAATTACGAAATATTTGGGCGAGTTCAGTAAGAGTTTGAGGAAACACTTTAGATAAAGCAACATCTTATGTGGTGTAAACAACCATGATGTGGTGGAAATAATCAAAGTGAGCTTAAGGGTAAATGTTCCTATTGAAGTTAGGCATAGTAGGCAACCGAAGCTTTGAAAAGGTAACAGCTAGAATCTCTTTTGACAAAGGTTGCATGAAATTGCCTTCATGTTGTGAAGTATTTTGATTCTGATACTTTTGTATCCAAATTCATCTAGGGTAAGACTCACTTTCTAGTCTACAGCATCAAGAGTTCAATGAGGTATATTCGAACTAGGTAAGAGTAGCATGACTGAGGGTCTAAGCTTACAGTTGAGATCAAGAAAGAGCTGAGTTACCCCTGCTAATCATCTCCTTACCCTAACAAACTACCTACCACAATAGGAGCTAATGGGGAGGGAGGGGCTTCCTATCTCAACGTAGTAGTTAACTAATTGATGGTAATAAATAGATTTTATGCCAACTGGGCATCGAGCACGGAGTAAGCCCGCGATTTTCCAATAGAGATATTAAGCTCTAAAACAACTATAGGCACCTTAACATCTCCACAAGGGAAAAATTATTGGACCAAAGGACCATATGGTGGTGAAAAAGCTTCAACCCACTACGGATCTGCAGTGCATTAAAGGTTAGGAAATAAATTAGTCTATAAATAGGGTAAAAGCAGTCCATACTCACTACACCAAAATGATAATAGTCTGAAATTTCTTAGTAATAGCTCAGCACAAGGTGTAACACCCTATACCCACGTGTTTGACACGAGTACTGAAATGCCACACCTAACAGCTTACTTAGCTATATAATCCATTGACTTCCTAAACCTAAGCCATTCTTAATATTCATTTATTATCTTCACTTATTAATACTTGCATGGATCGATCATTAATAACGCAAAATCTACTATTCATTTGGTACAAATTTCAATAGCATAACATTTGCAATTGTACCAAACTTGTAATGGATGAATGAACATAGAGTTATAATTACAAAGTAAACCAAACATGAGGAATTATATATACATGATTTAGTTTATGCCACATGTTAATTTTTGTATATGTATATGAACATGTATGAATATATGAATATGTGCAATGGGATAAATTAAACATGAGGAATGGAAAAAAAATATAAGAAAAATGATTTAATGCATGCATATAGAGTTTGGTTGTGGATAGATAGGCATATCTATAGGATGATATTGCAACTACTACAGTCTTAACCAGGTTTGGGCCCTACAGTTAGTCCCAAATTAGGACCTATAATCTTGACTTGTATGGGTCCTATATAGATTTGATACTTTTGGGTGGCCTACATATTGATTAATACTTTCGGGTATTTATAATACCTCTTATCCACACCTGCAGAGTATAGGTAGGTAGTTAAAGTAACTGATAATATGCATTATACAATGTGAATAAATTATTGGTGGAATGGATATCTCGCATACATATTTAAACTTATGTCTTGGACTAAACTTAATGACATCAAAGTGTTATTATGTATTTTTGTTTATTTTCTGGTTAATTCATCTTATTTCTTGCTCGTATGGTTGTACATATATTGGGAACAACTATTGTGAATGGTTTTTCAAGATTAACTTTTCCCACTAAACTTTATAGCTTAGCACAGGTTTTTATCAATGAAGGTTTACAGGGTAAAAACGAAGCTCGGGGACAAATTTTGCTTGTAGAGGAAGATCGATACAAAGAAGGGTAGATAGTTTAAATGTATAGGTCTCTCCTTAATATATTTTTGGGTTATGAATATAATGTTAGTGTAATAGGAAACTATCTTGTAAATATTTTTTATAAACTTGAGATAAATGCTACTTTAGAGTTTTGGTAATGGATATGAAAATGAAAAGTGAATATATGTATATATTTTTGTGAAGTCATCTTTATGAATTGATGCTAAATTATCATAATTAGATTATATATATATATATATATATATATATATGAGAGAGAGAGAGAGAGAGAGACTGTGACCCGAGGCAGCCTAGATCAGGATTGCTCGATGATGAGGATACAATATATTTCTGATAAAGAATATGATTCTTAAAGCTCCAACCTTGATCTTTCATATTTTCATATAAACTTTATGGTTTTTCAAGTATTTTTTGAGGTTTTAACAAATGAGCATAACAAATCTTGAATTCGGCCCTTAGCCATGACAAACAGTCATCTATTAAGTGAGGAGTGGTTGTTTATGACTATTTCCCTCCTATCCAGGTTAGATCAGGGATATTTTTATAATTTTAAAGGAATCATGTGAGGGACAACCGTCTGTTATGATGGACTCCAATCCGTGTGTGCATTTACAAAATTCCCACATTTTCCAGTTTTCAAAATGGAAGATAAGGATAATTTAAGAATTTTTCCCAAATTTGGAGGGATCAAATCCTTCTATACATAGAGAGTTAGAGTTGGAGTGGGATTCTAACTCCTTCCTAGGTATAAAAGCCAAAAATTAGGGTTCTATAAAAAAAGAGAGAGATTTTAAAAAGAAAAGTAGTTTTTTGAGAGAGAGAAAATTGAATTTCTCTTCTCGAGAACAAGAGTCCAGATTGCTTTCAACCAAAACCAAAAAAAAAAAAGAAAAAAAATCTTTGTCTCTTGAACACGAAGCATTAAGGATAGGAGCAGAGATCTATGCTTCAAAACATACAAAATTAGAATATCTCCTGAGGGTAATATTCTTGATTTTTTCCCCTCTCTCATTTAGCTCACTCTCATCTATACGCATGTTGTTTAATGGTGCTATGTATGTGTTTTTTGTGTTATTTATTTAGATTTTCATATGCTTAAAAGTGTCATGATGATCTAAATCTATGTGTGTGTTAGAACATTGTATTAAGATATGATTTCCTCTATGAATGCATGTCTTGCACCTTGTTTTTAAGATATTGTTTTAGTTTGTTCCTTATCATTATTTGGCTAAAATGTGATTTAGGATTAATACTTTAGGTTGGCATACTTTAGATCCATAGAATTACATATTTAGGGTTCATTCAACATCTTGATAGGTTTTCTATTTGATTTTTGCTTTATGTATCTATCTCTCAAGTGATAAATAGGGAGAAAGCACCACAGATGATTATCTATCAATGCGACAGTTCTCATTCCCTCCCTTCCCTGGTTATGGGCATCTGTCACCCTTCAGGGGCGCTGTGGCTAGATTTGTGCTCATTTCAATGTCTTTTTATTTTTCTTTATGCCCTTTTCTTGATATTTGATTTTTAATTCATTTTTCACGTCTTTATGTAAGTGTTTTTGCTTCTGTATGCATGTTTTAATTCTAGTATTAATATTTTGTGTATTATTTTAACTTGCCTTTTATTGTATATTTCTTTTAAAATGCTAATTAATAAGTTTTTGTGGTTTGTGTGAGCAATTGATTTGATTTACATGTAAACTCTTCCGAGGGGTGATCTTGCTTTGGAAGGCGTGTCCTCAATTGGTTCACACTTTCCCTTTCATTGATTTTATTTTTATTTTTCATTTAGATTTAATTTTATTTTATCACTTTAATTTTTGACATTTTATTTTGGATGTATTTATTTTGGGATATAATAGGTAGTAATAAAATCATTTTTCTTACATGTTTAAACAAAAAAAAATCACTTAAAATAATCATTGCTAATTAATTTTAGGGTTTTTCTCAATAAAAAGGATCAACATCTAATTTTTAGCCCAAAAATCACATAACAAGAAAAAGGTTTTTTTGTAAAGTATGAATGAGAGAACCAATGTTTCCAACCCAATAAATGTCTTGATTTATGTATCACTCTTATTTTTCTCCGATTTGGAATATTTTCTTTTGTAATAATCTAAGTAGTTGAATTATTTATTTATTTATTGCTTTATTTATCGCTTATTTAGTTGATTGACATGTTTATTTAAATTTATGTAATGCATCGTGTGAGAAGGGAGATAAGGGATTATTGTTTAAAACTCAAATATAAAACAATACATAACCGAGGTGTTGAGTAAGAGTGATGTTTCTAACTTCGTTCTCTGTTCAGGTATCAAAAGGTCAACATTTATTTTCCAACGTTCTGTTGGGTGGCAATTCCATGGTACCTACCTCTTTAAGGCTATATTAGATGCCTTCATAGGTTGACTACTAGCAATAATTTGGGCCTAACCTTTTTTATTGTGAAATAACCAATTTACGAGTTATAATAAGCCTCATCCAATATTAGACCCTAAAAGCAAGCCTCTGAAAACCCAACAGAAATTGAGAGGGGGCTCCAACGTGAGTCATAGTGGCAACTTTATTGGGGAAAAAAGAGATTTTACTCCTAAAAGCATCTCAGTTAAGATATTTATCATTGGATTTTTTTTATTAATCCTATCTTCTTTCAAAATTGTATTCATGCTAGAGCCTTAGAATTAAGTTAGCATCCCTTTATGAGCCTTGGTACTATCTTGAAACACGCCCTATGTTCACTCAATGTAAAGAGGTGTCAAGGAGAACCACAAGTCTAAGTCTAGTACTAATTGGTATATAAAAAATGATGACCTATCGATTATTATACTCATAATGAGCTAGACCTATTAACAGGGACCATGCTTGGATAGACCTAAAGTTTCAACACCTTTGACTCAAGCCTATATAATAACAATAGCTACTTCTTTTAGGTTGTATAACCATAATAATGTTTGCCTGCTATGTGAACCTTTATGTATTGACCAAACTTAAACAAATTAGGAGGTTACCAGTTAAAGCATGCCATACCTCGGCGAGCCCTATCCAATTTGTATGAGTTAGTCAAAATACATAATGGTCAAAACTCATATGCTTGCGCTTTCAATTAAGAGAGGTTATATTGCTAGTTTTTCGTCGTACACCATACACGTCCATTAGGTATCCCGTTGACCATAGGCTAAACCCACCTAAGAGAGAGACTGCATAACCTCCTGTGTAGGAGTGATAAGATTGGAAGGTTATTGTTATGCTTATGAGTGATTGTGGTTGATATCTAATGAAAGCATTCATTGCATTCATGCATCACGTACATACCATGCTTATGCACCATTCTTAATGTTTGATTCTTGCAACCATTATAGATTCACTAAGGTGGTTCAGAGGGCCAAATGGTCACCTTGTTCGAAGACTGACATTTGAGTTGCCCGGGTTAAGCTTAAGTTCAGGGTTGAAATTAGAAGTCGATTTAGAATTGAGTTTAAGCCAATTGTCTGAAATCAATCAAGAAATAAGATAAAAAATGGATGGTGAGCAATTGAATAAGACTAGGAGAGTTATAAATAAGGCAATGAGGTTTTCATCCTTAAGAGATAGGTTGGTCGTTTCTGTTTCAGGTCCTTCGATGATGAGGGACGAGCTAGATCGAAGACTAGATAGACGGCTTCAAGAGTTTAAAGAGAGGATGATAGCCATGATTGATGCGTCGATGGCTTCTTCAGCACCAAACACTAGACTTAGCATGTAGCACCTGTTTGCAAGATAGTGGTGATAGAATATGACATGGTATGATAATCATGATAGCACAGCGGAAAAACAAAAATTTTATCATACATACCATACATATCCAAAGATAGAATCGAAACATGCAATTTTAGGGTTATCGAACTTACAACTTTTGATGCCTTTTAAAACTTTTATTCCGATGATGACCAGCAACAAAGATGGCTTTGTCCGCCTTAGATCTCGATCACCAATGCCAAGGAATAGCCTTTTGCGCCACTCCCTCTATTCTCACACACACAATTACACCGTCGGCTTAAAAACGAGATTGCTAGATCTCTTTTTCGATATTGTGTAAGGGTTATAGTTTGAAGCTACAAAACTTGATTTTGTACTTCTTTAGATTGCTATTACTGCTCAATAACACAAGAGAATGAGGAACAATCCTTTCTCCTTGTGAAAAATTGAACAAAAGAATTAAGAGAGAGAGAGTCACTATTCACGAGTTACTATTCATGCCACAAAAAATTAGGTTTAGGGTTTTATTTCTTTTAATATATATGCTTATCCTTTGGCAAGTCATTAATCTGAATTCAACTATCCTAAGATAATTAATTCAAACTCTATCACTTCCTAAAGATAAGTAATATATTTTGAATTAAACTCCTTTGAATTTAAATTCAAATTTGAAATAAAACATAAGACATTTAAATAAATGAAATCACTTAATTTAAATATATAGCATGTGCCGAAATTCCTTGATTTCCCTCTTGGAATTTCGGCCACATCATTAAATATATAAGTGATTTAATTTAATTTAAATTCCTTTAGGCTTTAATATTCAATTAACTTAATTAACACAAGATAATTAATTAATTGAAATTAAACCTTATGGGCTGAATTTCTCTCTCTCATGGACCAAAGCCCAATAGCAATATTATAACCCATTACATACATTAATTTGACTTTAATTAAAAGCCCAAATTAATGTCCAATACTTAATTTAAATATTTTAAGCCCAATGCTTTGTGTGCGATCCTATAGGTCCATTTAATGTTGGCAATGAATTAATAAATTAATTCAAAGGCTATATATATTCTCTAGCAAGATATTATAGCATTCCAAATTAAATGAAAATGCATATGGCATTTGGTGACCTAATGCAATTTCGCATAGTCCCTTACCCATAAATATCAGAATTAATATAAGGCATGGAACTAGTCATCCTTATATACATTAATTCATTTCTTGATATTCCAGTGACACTAAACTCTCAGATAAATAATGATTACTCATTATTTCATCTCGGTATGGCCATACACTTCTCAGTTCACTAATCAAGTGGCCGGTGATATTTTTCTCTCTTATCGAGAGGGGTAATCCCTTCACTTCTCTCATGCTCTCTAACATGAATCAGTGTATACCCAATCATACCCGTACTTGTCACTCTGTTATGAGCACGTTAGGTGTATGTCAAAGTACACAGTAATTCATAAAGAGTTTCATAGAGATTTCAGGTTTAAGAACTCCGATACAAAACTTGCATATGAGAAACACTTATGACTTGTACCATGTAGTGTTCTCATGAGCGGATCGAATCCAGATACCATGTTCTTTAACATGTATCTATGATCTCTGATTGACACTTTTGTCCTAATGATCCGTAAGACATAACTCATAAGATCAGAGAGAGCATACTAGTCTTAATTCATTTGTTATTCCCATAATAATGACTGACTAGGGATATTTAGAATGATGTCTCATTTGTTTCAAGGTCTTACAATCCATGTGCCTCACACATGATAACTTAAACCGAAACAACACTCTTGGATAGTTTTATCAATTGATATGCACAGGAATACAAAGGACAAAACAAATGCCTCATTTTATTAATTTGAAATGTTTCGTTACAATGTATTGGGGCTAGGGCTTACACTAACAAGTGGAGCCAATGCATGTTAGAGATACTGTTGTAATAGATGCTATTGTGCCTCGAGACCCACCAAAGAGGGAAAAAAAGTATGAGCCAAAGAACGACTATATTGAGGAGGACAATAAGGATTATTTTCCTTTAGTGTTGAATATGAGAAGTAGGGGTCCTAGTGTTAAGGCTGCAGCCTTCAAAAAAATGGAAGAGAAAGTCAAAGCAATGTCTAGGTTGTTGTCTTCTGGTAAGGGAATAAATCCCAAAGATAGGGATTTAGATAGAGATGAGCCACTACCCTAAAGATTCAAGATGTTTGACTTGTTGAGATTTGATAGTACTTCATATCCCTCCATGCATGTTAAGCAACACACGTTGATCTTGAAAGGAACTACCTTGACTAGGAAGCAAAAGGTGGAATATTTTTATCTAAACTTAATGATGCTGACAATATATTGGTATCATGGATTGGATAGACACACTAAGGAAGATTGGGATTTGCTGATCAAAGAGTTTCGTGAGCAATATGATTGCAGTAACATGATGGAGGTCACCCTGAAGGACCTTGAATTGCTTCAACAAAAGCATGATAAGTTTTTCATGAGTACCTCACAAGGTGGAGGAACTGGGTAATGGAGATGAAGAGAAAGCCTGATACAACTGATCAAATTTAGCTTTTTATTTGGAATACAAGTCCCTACTTGAGGGATGGCCTAAAGATGAAGGGTATAAGGAGGAACTTTGGTAATAATAAGGCTATCAAAAATAGCAATGGAGTGAACAGAACTAGAAAAATAGTTGAAGTGTCCACTACGTAGGCTAATCAAAGGTACTATTATAACCTCGATAAGCCACTGTCTTGGGTGTTGGACTGGCTGAGCAAAGAAGGGAAGCTTCAACCATTGCCATCAAGGGTTGCTTCATCATAGGAAAGATTAGTATTGTGCCTATCACCAGCATACTGGAAATCTCACTAACTATTATCGTACCCTATGGAATAGGATTCCCCATTGAAAGTGAAAATGAAGGGACTATGGTGTCCATTGATATCTGGAGTTTGGCCAGTGAAAGCGATGAGGAAATGGGAGTGATAAAAGTAAAAGCAGTCACTAAAAGTAAAAGGGTGGCCCCAGAAATTGAGAACCAGCCAGCTCCTAATATAGTGCCTATAGAGAAAGAAGCTGAGGAAGATTAGATAATCAAGCAGCTGAAGAAGACACAAGCCCAAATTTTTATTTGGGATTTATTAAGGCAATCTCCATCACATAGGCAAAGATTAGTGGAAGCTTTGAGTGAGTCTACTGTTATCACTACCATTTCACCCTCTGAACTACTAGATTTGGTCAAGAGAGGAGGGGGAAATGTTATGTATTTTGATGTTGATTTGCCTGTAGAAGGCAAAAACCTCTGTCGCCCTCTGTACATCAAAGCTCAAGTAAATGGTAATCACATATTATGTGTGATGGTAGATATCAGGTCCTCTATCAATGTGTGTTCTTTGGTTGCAATCCTTGCTTTTGGTCTAAATGAGAGTATGCTGAACAAGTTTGATTTGACTATCTTTGTTTATGACAACTCAAAGAGAAAAACTATAGAAACCTTCAAATGGTGGTTAAGATGGGACCTATTGAAACTGAAGCTAAGTTCATGGTATTGCCTATTGCTGCTAACTTTTCCATACTGCTTGGAAGGCCATGGTTCCATAATTTAGGGGGAGTACATTGCATCAGATGATCAAGATACCTTATAATGGTCAGGTGGTAACCATTAAAGCTACAAGGGAGAACTAGGTATTTGTGCTGGAGATAGCTAAATAGCCCTTAAGTGGGTTCCATGTGTCTGTGAGTAATGATGAAGAGGGTAAATATAGTTTTATGGATAGCCCATAGGTTGTCAATACATTGAAGAAGATGCATTTCTTGCCTAGAGTTGGTTTAGGTAAGAATTCTCAGGTGGTATAAACTGCCATCACTACTGATAATTGTGAATTATAACTATTTTATTAGTGTGTCTTTAAGTGTTTAATATGTTATGTTAGTGTTAATTTGTTTAATTTTATGTTTAAATTCTTAATTTCTGTGTTTATAGATTTAATTGCATAAATTGGTGTTTTTAGGTGTGAAATTGAAAAAAAAAGAAAGATTGAAAGGCAAAAGAAGAAATTCAGCCTTTAATGGATTTTTGAAGAAGAGAATTCATGTGTTTAGTCCAGAAGCCAATCACTCGATTGAGTGAATTTTTGCTCTACTGAGTGAGGTATGAAAAGCAGGGCAATAAAAAAAGCTCACTCAGTAGAGTGAATTTTATCTCTACTGAGTGGGAAGCTTGTTGAAGAATTGAATTATGACTATATTTCCTATTTCATTAAAACTTAATTCCTCTCTCATTTAGGAAGTTTACAGAAATCAAAATTTCTTCTTTGGAGGCTATATAAGCATACCTAAGCACCAGACTTAAGAAAAGGGAGAGAAATATGAATTTTACTTTTAGTTTTGCCCTAGTTTTAGTTTTCTCAATTATACAGTAGTTTTAGTTTTTTTCTATTTTCTTAGTTTTTAATTCTCTAAAAGACTCAAGCTTTCTACTGGTGTTCCAAGAAGTCATCAAAAGCAAGTTTGAAGCTTCATGAGTAGTGTTTCTCTTTATTTTAGTTTTTCTTTCGTTTTAATCATGTTCAGTGAGTAGTTTTCCTTATTTTTGCTGAGGAAAATTTAAACGTTAATACTTTTATTGTAATGACTTAGTTATGCTTAATTCAATGCAAGTTTGATTATACTTTAGTTTTGAGCAAATTCTTATCTCTAATTGTTATTAAGTTGATTATTAACTTATTTGATAAATGGTTGATGATTGATTTCAAGTATGATCGATGATATGCATATTTTTAGGTTAAATTATTAGTATTGATGCATGATTATTTTCAGAATTTGAGATAGTTATGTGTTGGTAAGGGTGGATTAATATTAAGAAAAGTTAAGCTAAGAATAAATTGAAGTTAAGTTTGCTTGAAAAAGAGTTTAATAGATGTCTAGGAGTTTAAAACTGGATCTTTATGCTAAGTATTGGATTATTCCTAATAAGAAGATTTAATGCTTAGAATGATAGTTTGAATAAGATATCTGAATTTATTTAACTGGTTTTTTCATAATCACTCGTGTTACTTTTGATTTGAGTCATTGCAATGGAAGTTAAGGTGGATAATTCCTTTAGCAGAAGTGTTTTAGTTATTACTCTGTTTTTAATTTTTGTTAGTCTAGTTTTAATTTTTGTTTTGCTTTATTGTCCGTTTAGTTTATTTCTTGCTTTCAATTCAAAAACTTGGAAAATAATCTTAGATACATTCAACTCAATCATAGATATTTTACTTAGCAATCTATGTTCCCTTGGGTACGATATTTAGGGTCTTAATCTTATTTTCCTATATTACAAGCCAATCTAATACACTTGTTAGACTCTGGTCAACTACCAAGGGTTAAAAGGAAAGGAAGGAATTAGGTTTCACTGGTCCTATTAAGAAAAGCAAAAGGAAGGAAGACATAAAGGAGATCCCCTATATATCCCAAAGCTTTGTGCCAACTTCAGGCATTACAAGAAAATCATCAAATAGCAACAGAAATTAGCAACGAAAATTGTTGATTTTTTGTTGCTAATCAAAATTAGCAACGAAAAGTTTGGTTGCAAATTCATTAGTTGCTATTTTTTAGCAACGGAATACAAAATCCGTTGCAAAATCCATCAAGTGTAATATTCGGTGAATTGGCTAAAATTAGCATCAAAATTCTATTTCGGATGCTATTTATAATGGAAAATGAAAACTAGCAACGAAAATCCAATTCCATTGCTAATTTTAATTGAAAATGAAAATTAGCAACGAAAATCTAATTCCATTGCTATTTTTCATTGAAAATGTAAATTAGCAATGGAATTCTATTTCAGTTGCTAAAATAGCAACGAAAATTAAATTCCATTGCTAAAATAGCAACCGAAATAGAATTCCATTGCTAAATTAGCAACGAAAATTTTTTCCGTTGCTATTTTTCGTTACAAAATTTTTTTCGCCATTTGTTGGCGCCTTATTTAGCAACTGTATAGTAATTTTGTTGCTAATTTCTGTTACTAAATTTTGGTGCTAAAAATTTCCTTCACTTTTAGCTATGAAAGATAACCAAATATATTGTCGTAGCTAAATCTACAAAGTTGAACCAATTTTAGCAACATAAATTATTTTTCATTGCTAAATAGCAACGAGATTGGATTTTTGTTGCTAATTTAGCAACAGAGTCAATTCCGTTGTTATTTTTTTGTTGCTATTTTTACATTTTCTTGTAGTGAGGGATTTGCCTTTGCTGTGGAGAGAATGAGCTCCAATTAATAGGAGGTGAAGTAGTGTCAGGATTTAAGCTATTCAATGATGTCTTTGACTCTGAACAAGGGATTATCAAACCAGTTGAGGATTTTTGGAATGAAAAGATATTGTTTTATCATTCAGTTTGAGATAAGGAAGTGCCTAAGGAGATCATAATAGAGAAGCTGCTTGCTATTCAAGTGAAGCGAAAATATAAGATTGAGACTGAAGATTCACCCAAGTCTGACCTGGAAGCTGGAGAGACATCCGATGCTACCAAGATGAAAAAGGTACTTTCATTGATATTGTTTATATTCCAGAACTTTTTTTATAAGAACAATGATTTTTCTTTTGATTATATTAATAAGATGATCAATTTTGCTTACTTGTGTGATATTTCTTCTGATTTCAATATGCATAATTATGATCATGAGTCATTCATATTTGACATTAACTCAACAAGTACATGTTCATTTAATCTTAGAACAAAAGAAAACCCAGATAAAATCTTATCAGCATTAGATATAACTCCTGAAGAGAAAGAATACCAAAAAATATGAAAAAGTCTTTGCCTAGACCTATGAAGACATACCGGGAATAAATCAAAAGATTGCTAAACATGTCATCCCAACCTATTCAAGGTATAAACCATTTAAGCAAAAGCTTAGGAGAGTTAGGTTAGAATGGGCTAAAAAGGTTAAAGATGAAATTAGGAAACAAATAGTTAAAGATAAAGTCAGGAAACAAATAAAGGCCAGGTTCCTAGTGGAGGTTCAATACCCTACATGGTTAGCAAATATAGTCTCTATGGCAAAGAAGGATGGAAAAGTTAAGGTATGTATGGACTATAAGGATTTGAACAAAGCTTGCCCAAAGGATGACTTTATTTTGCCTCACATAGATGTATTGGTGGATAGTACGGCTACCTTTGCCATGTATAGTTTTGTGGATAGGCATATCAAGTATAATGAGATTCTGAATAAGATAGTAGATTATCTTAAGACAACCTTTATCACCGAATGGGGTACCTATGCCTATCGGGTCATACCTTTTGGGCTTAAGAATGCAAGCGTCACCTATCAGAGCATGGCAACTAGGATTTTGGATGACTTGATCCATAAACAAGTGGCGATGTATGTGGATGATAAGATAATTAAGTCAGCTACCCAAAAGGGTCATTTTTAGGCATTAAAGAAGTTCTTTCAAAGGATTGATAAGTATAACTTTCGCCTTAACCCAAAAAACTGCATATTTAGGGTTACTTTAGGTAAGCTCTTAGGGCATATAGTGAGCCAAAAAGGGATAGAGATAGATCTTGACAAATTAAAGGCCATCAAGGAGGTACCTATACCGTAGAGGGAAAAGGAAGTTAAAGGATTTCTAAGGAAAATTCAATACATAAGCAATTTCATAGCCAAATTGACTTCAATTTTTAAACCGGTATTCAAACTGATTAGAAAGGATTAACTAGTGGTTTGGAATAAAGATTGTCAAAAGGCATTTGATACCATCAGGAAATATCTTCTGCATCCACCAGTGCTAAATCCACCTCAAACGGGCAAACATTTGATATTGTATTTGGCCATAGAGGATGACTTTAGAATTGAGTACGTGAATTACTACCTCAACAAAAAGTTTCTTCCATATGAGGCTAAGTACATAGAAGTTGAGAAGATTTATCTAACAGTCATTTCGGCTTCAAAAAAATTAAAGCATTACTTTTATTCTTACAGAGTACGAGATGTAGCTAATCAGAACCCTCTTAGGTACTTACAGAAAGCACCATCCCTCTTAGGGAATATAGGAAGGTGGGAAAGTGGTTTGTAATGGCCTTAACACCGAGTTAGCCGTGAATAGTATTTTTTGATAGTGAACAGTGCTTTCGAAGGTAAAAAGTATACCCAAAGGTGATAAATATTTTATTTGACATTAGAGAATATTGATCATGGTGAGTTCGGGGCTGTGGATTGTTTGCTTTTTAGCTTAGGTATGCAAGTTTTTAAGACGTTATATTGCCAACTTTTTAATTGATGAATAGTAAATTGAACAGTTATAGGCCAATCGACAAGTTTAACTTGTAATCATTATTATTGATATAAAGGAATTGGTAGTTGATGAATTTAATTGATTGAAAAAATAAATCTTGGCTTATTGTTTTAGTCAATAGTTATAGTTATAAATGGGTGTTACATGGTTAATCCTCCTATAAGAGTTCAACATAGAATATATCACTAGGAAAACCATTAAGGGAAGAGCTGTAGTAGAATTCCTAGTTGATCAGCCATTAAAGGGAGAAGAGATAACCTACGAGTTTCCTAATGAAGATATCATAGCTATAATAGTGCAAGGTTAGCAAATGTACTTTGATGGAGCTAGAGTGAAAGTAATCTTAGTAACCCTAGAAGGAGAGAAAATGCTTTTAGCTAAGAAACTAAGGTATAAAGCAACGAATAACAAAGTGGAGTATGAGGCATGCATCTTTAAGTTGGAAACCTTGCTAGCTATGGGGGTAAAATCTGTATAAATATTCAGAGATTCATCTTTATTAGTCTAACATGTGAGGGGTGAATGGTTTGTGAATTCCTTACCTTAAGTGTCTAAGAGCCTTAAGTAGCCAGTTTGAGGTTTGCACTTTTGGATATGTGCCTAGAGATGAGAACCAATTAGCATATGCCTTGGCCACCCTAGTATTGATGTGGGATAACCCAAAGGGAGTGAGCATAAAGCCTATATTGATTTTGAGTTCTGATAAGTTGTACTTCAAAACTGAACAAATAATGGACATTGAGGTGGATGATGGAAAACCTTGGTATTATATCATCTAGAATTACTTGGAAAGGTCAGTATTTCCAGAGGAAACCATTGAAAAGGACCAAAGAATGGTCCGCAAGCTATCAACCCAATTCTTTACCATAGGTGGAGTGCTTTACAAGAGATAGCCAAATGGTATCTAACTGAGGTGTTTAAATAGAAATGAGGCTAAAAAGGTTATGAAAAAGGTACATACAGGTGTATATAAAGCTCATATGAATGGATTAGCCTTAGCAAATAAGATTATGAATTAGGGGTTCTTCTAGCTTACAATGGACACTGACTGTCCTAAGTATGTCAAAAAATATCAGTTATGCCAATAGTATGCAGACTTAAGACACTTGTTTGTTTCTGAATTATATAATCTTACATCACCTTTGTCGTTTGCCGCATAGGTCATACACATTATAGGTATGATTCATCTGCCAGCCTTGAATGGGCATGAGTTTATTATAGTGGCTATTGACTACTTTACCAACTGGGTAGAAGCAAAATCTTTCAAGAAGGTAGATGCCAGGGACATTGTAAAATTCATTGAAAGGAACCTAATATGTATATACAAGTTGCCTTATCACATAGTATCAGATAATAGATTGCAATTTTCTAGGGAAACCAAATACATGCTTAGGAAGTACGAGGTTCAACAACATAAGTCTTCTCTTTATTGACCTTAGGAAAATAGAGCAGTTGAGGCAGCAAACTAGAATGTTAAAAGAATTTTGTCTAATATGGTTTAAACTTATAAATATTGGGCCGATAAGTTGCCTTTCACATTATTAGGTTACAAGACCACAACCAGAACTTTGATAGGAGCTATTCATTTTCCCTAGTGTATGGACAGAAGTTGTACTATTAGTGGAAATCGAGCATCGATCTTTGAAGGTAGTCTTAGAAGCTGAACAACCATAAATAGAATGGGCTAAACAAAGATTGTTACAGCTAAACCTACTAAATGGAGATAGGATGTGGGCATATTACCATAACTAGATTTATTAGAAGAGACTAGCTCGTTCATTTAGGAAAAAAGTTAGGAAGCATCCCATGAAGGAGGGAGATCTGGTGTTCAAATAGATGAGGCATGGAATTCTAGATATTCAGGACAAATTTAGACCTACTTGGGAAGGACCTTTTATGTTAAAGAAGTTATTGTCCAAAGGCATTGCTATTATAACCAACAATGATGGCAATGAATTTAGAGAGTCTATAAATATCGACAGATTGAAGAGGTTCCATGGCTAAAACTTAAGAGAGAAAATGAAGAGAATAAAAGCCCTACAGGTCAAAAATTGAAAAAATGGTGGCTTTACTGAAAGTGGGCACCACGTCAGGATGAAAACCAAAAAAGGCATCCTGGACAAAAATTAGAAACTGAGAGAAAAAAATCAATCAAGAAAACCCAAGAGGGTTGATTAATGATAGGAGTTATGATGCTTTTAAAATTTTATTTTTGAGATTAAATAATATGTGTCATTAAGATCATTTCAAATAATAATCATGTGTATTGAAATTAGAAAGAAATACCATACATGTATCTAAAAACATTATTAATATATCCAAAAGTAGTTTCTTTTTTTCTTTTCATGTGTTCAAAATTGAAAAAAGTTCTAATGAAAACAAAAACATACTCTATAATAATATCTAATCTAGTTTATCTGTATCACATTGTACTCTCCATCTAAATGCCTGAGGTGAAAAGTCCTATTGTCAACTACCAGACTCATAACCCACTGCTTGTAGGAAGTGGAGGTGATGAAGTCACAATAACTAATCTCAGGAAAAACATTCCTTATAGAAAGCTAGGCCTAAATCCTTCGGTAGTAACTTAACAGAAAAAGAGTAGAATGTATACCACCTCAAAAACCCAATAGGCACCTGACAATGTCTTGACGATCCCCGAATTGGTGAGAACAACAGTGATGTAGAAGATGGCCCAATGCAATCCACACAAGGGGAAACATCTAGAAGGGTTGTCTCGAACTATAGAAAAAAATAGGCAGCCAATTACACCTGAATATGATGTCACCATCTGTTAACTGAGCCAACCAGTCAATTCCCTTTTAGATCAAAAGGAACTCTCATTGTTTATGCCTAAGAATAAAATATCTCATAGGATAAGTGCTCACAGCCTAGCTCGAGGAGGAGGCTCTGACAATATATTCAGCTTCTAATGTAGCCATATCTGAAAAAAAAAAAGTTGGTGGGGTGAGTTGGATTCATCTCAGGCAAAAATAAGGCAAGAAAATACATGAAAATCTAAAAGGATACATTTTCCAACAAGAAAAGCTAGTGTGAAAACCCATAAAAGATGCAATACCTTTAAAACAATGATATACCAGGAGCAATATGGGACTGCTAGTGCGTCAAGCAAAAGGGTTAATATGAACTGCATCTAGGTCAAGGATAGTCTTTACTAAAACCAAAGGAAATGGGTTGTACCCCCTGCACATACCATCTACGACACTGAATAATCCATAATCTCTAGTCTGGTCATCTAAACACATCAACAAGCATCAGGCAAAGCAACAAAGTAGGATCATGCCAGATTAGAAAGTGGGCACATCATCGAAGTTAGCTAGGACATCAGTCAATGGCTCTAATGAAAAAGTCCTCTTTTGAGGTACTAAACTCCTAACGTCAGAAGAAATGATGCCTAAGGCACGAGTCACCTCTTTGGGATAGTCAAGGACATTAAAGGGTAGATATGGTTGAGTACCAGGTGCAAACCTTACACCGACAATCTTAGCAAACTCCTTAGGCAATGGACATAAATTCTGATGTGTGAGTCTAAAAATATGGAACCTTGAGTCTGTGTATTGTATGGCAGCTAAAATCAAGTTCCTATCAAATGATACCCTTCTTAAAAATCTCAAATTGGAGTAAGAAGCTAAGAGTAGACCCTCCTAAGTTCTCATGTCATCTAGCAGGTGGTGTAATTTGGTAATAGTAGAGGATAAAATGATAAAGGTGTTCGAACAATTTAAATGCAGAAATAATAAAGGGAAAATAAACAACTAAAGAAGAAATGACCGAAAGAAAAAGAAAAGAGGAAAAGGGGAAGAAAAATACTTAGAAAGGAAAGAAGCTTCCTGGAAAGGGAGAGGTCAAAAGGCACAAAGACTAAGAAAAATTCAGACTTGAGTATAGTTCAGATCCAGCTGTTTCATATCTCAACAGTTCCTCTAAACTATAAGGATGATTGAGGAGACTAATAAGTTATTAGTTGGGGCAAGATGTATGGCATTTCTCACTCTAGCCTTTTAGACATACCCTGATGTGACTAGAATTTCTAGCTACTTTACAATATAGGGGCTATTAAAGGTCAAACACAAAGGAAGGGGTGATCCAGTTCAGAGTAGGGAACACCAACTACAGTATCACCCGTCGATGTTTCACAGAGGCTATGGGAATTCCAGTAGCGCAAGATGTCCTGACCCTAGATAGTGGAGTGGATAAGCCATGTTAGGTAGCCATTACACTTTCGAGGGTCGTGTACTAGTTGGACATGGCCAAGAGTATGATGCTGGCTACCCAAGCTTACAGATACATCCAATGGGTGTTGTCTTCTTCGTATCTCGATCGCACCAACAGTCCTAGGTCGATCAATGCAATCGATGTAAATTATTTATGGATAATGCATGCACATATAAGGTTAGATATTATGCACAACATGATCACTACCCTACTTAGAGTTGCTTTCAGCCGACATCTCAAATATGCATAAGAGGAGTGATGACTTAATTACAGTTGAACCTTGGGGTAAATAAGGAGACATTTGGATGCCCACTCTAAAAGGCTATATTTGTTGACATATAGGCTGCTCTCACCATAAGGTCGGGTAAGTTGATACAAGGGTAGGAGGGCTAGTAAAGGCTATTGATTTTCCCTAAGACCAAAGAGAGTTACAGCCTGAACCTTATTATGCCAGAGCCACCAGTAGAGGGGGATGGTCAAGATCAGGCTTAGCCACCTTAGGCACCTCGAGCACCACCAGTATAGCAGGATGACTAGAGGGAGGAGTCATAGGAGCCTTAGAGGGCAGGAGTAGACTCCAATTATGAGATGGACATATAGGTAAAACTTGAGGAGCTCTTTGGTGGGTCACCTCAGCCACCACTACATCCACGCTCACCTATCAAACATTGACGATTTCTAACTAAGAGGATGGGCAAGTATTCACCATATGGGCATCCCGAGGCCTCCACTTCCACTGCACCTCCACCATATGGACACTTTAGAGCATCTATATCCATTTCTCTGCCACCAGTGCAGGCAACATCAGCTCCTTTGCCTGGTGACATCTTAGAAAGGCTATCTATTGTGAAAGAGACTATTAGGAGACATGATCAAACCTTACAGTCAGTATTGACTTTGGTACAGTGCTTGAAGATTAACGTACAGGGTATCATAACTGATTTAGTGACTGCACGATGAAGATTTGATGAGTCTCTACAAGTGGTTAATGATTCCCTCTCTTAGTTCGGGCAGCGGAGAGACCTCATTGAGGTTGAGGTTCCTAGGGAGAGATAAGCTATGGTTGAAACAAAAGAGTAGTTCAGGAGATACATCAAAGACCTGAGGAATGACTTAATGAGAAACCTGGAGCAGTATTCTAGAGCAGTGTCAGGAGTATGCCAGAGTTCAGAGCACCTAGTTAAGGTGATAGTACAGATCCTGCAACCACTATTTGCTACACTACCCCGATTTGAATTCAAGTTTAAGTAGCAAAAGGAGCAACCACCATAGCACCACAAGCAGTGGCACCACCCAGGGCTTCAGCTTTCTATCCTCTAGTAGGACCAGCCTATCGCAGATGACCAGGACCATCTCAGTAGTTTTATTACTTTATATTTAGGGAGTTTCAAAATTTTTGGATATTTTGATGTATATAAAATTAGAACATGTACTTATTTAATTTATGCATTTTCCTTATGTTTTGTTTATTTTATATTTATGTTTAACATATCTGGAAACAACAGAAAGACATCATAAAATTGGCAACAAAATGTATGATTAAAATAACAGTTTGACAAATAAAAGAAAAAATGAAAAGAAAAAATGATAAACCAATCATAACTGACTGAGAAAGAAAAAACAAAACAGAAAAGAAAGAAACAAAATCTAGTCTGAAAAATAGAATGCTAATACAAAAAATTTTCCCATAGGTGCTCAAAGCCCTTTCAAGAGGCACATACTTCACACTTTGTAAGACCCTAAGCACATATATTGTCTACTCATGGAATGGAGAAACTTGTCAATGATGGAATCAATGAAATATAATTTTTGTTAATAGGAATGGAAGGGAACCTATGGTAATACTTCGCCTCTAGTCAGAACTCCAAGGTATCCACCATACTACAAAAAGTCACCTGAACAAGTTGAAATCAAAATAAATGCACAACAAAGAAAAGCACGGATAGTTTTTGATTTTAGAAAGATTTTAGGGAATTGGTCGGAGTCATCCCTACCTTCTTTGGACAAAGGAATTATTGAACTGATGAAATACTTCACCAGTGGTTGATACACATGGCCAAAGCCAAGATCCAATAGGTTGTTTTGACTTCCAATGATGAAGGAAAGAATTATGTTGTAGTGTCTTTAAGACAAACCTATACTCCAAAAGGTTATTTTGACTTCTAATGATGAAAGAAAGAATTATGTTGTAGTGTCTTTAAGATAGACCTATAGTCTAGAAGGTTATTTTGACTTCTAATGATAAAAGAAAGAATTATGTTGTAATGTGTCCAAAATAGACCTACGCATATGAAGGGTAAACTTTCAAGCATACGCTATCAGTGACTCTTCATAAAAGCATATTTTCTAGAAATTCTCCAAAAAGAGTATTATTTCAAGGGGGCAGATATGCCTACAGACGACGTTAACCACCACAACTGTAAGGTTAGGTATGCCTATAGATGGCACCAACCATTCAATAGTCTTATTTGATTCTGCATGTCGATAAGCTGGCGCTAATCAAATACAACAATCCAATCTAATTATATATGTCGATAAGCTGGCACTAGTCAGATACACTAAGCTTATCTTGATTTTGCATGCCAATAAGCTAGCGCTAATCAGACAGTTAACTAAAGGTTAACACATCAACAATCTGATGGTAACTACCCAACCAAAGGTTAACACATCGACAAACTAATGGTAACTATCTAACCAAAGGTTAACACATCGATAAACTAATTATAACTACCTAATTAATAAGTCGACAAGCTGACGGTAACTATCCGATCAAGAGACTCACTGCCTCAGATGGTACATGTTTTAAAATAATCATCTAAAGATTTGCTACCTCAGATACACATCTTTTTCTTTTACTCGGAATTTTGGCTCACATTGGCACTAGTGCACTAGTTCCCTAAAATTGGGGGCAACTATCGACACCATCATCCGAGGTAGCCTAGATCAAGGTTACCCAATGATGAAGAAAGTATATTTCTGATAGAGAATACAATTCTAGAAGCTCTGACCTTGATCTTTCATGTTTCCATATAAACTTTATGATTTTCCAAGTGTTTTTGGAGGTTTTAACAAATGAGCATCTAAAACCTTGAATTTGACCTTTAGCCATGACATATGGTCATCTGTTAAGTGAGGGATGGTCATCTATGACCACTTCCCTCTTGCCCAGGTCAAATTAGGGGTATTTTAGTAATTTTAAAGGAATCATGTGAGGGACGGTTGTCTGTCATGATGGATGCCTATCTATGCGTGCATTTCCAGAATTTTCATGTTTTCCAGTTTTCAAAATGGAAGATAAGGATGATTTAAGGATTTTTCCTGAATTTAGAAAGGATCAAATCCTTCTGTACTTGTAGTAAGATTCCAACTCCTCCTTAAGTATAAAAGCCAAAAAAAAAAATTAGGGTTTTGTAAAAAAAAGAGAAAGATTTTGAAAAAAAAAAAGAGTTTCTTAAAAGAGAAAAACTTATTTTCTCTTCTCGGGAGTAAGAGTCTAGATTGCTTTCAACCAAAAAAAAAAACTCTTTGTCTCTTATCAGGGATCGAAGCAGAGATCCATGCTTCAAAACCTACAAAATTATAATATCTCCTGAGAGTAATATTCTAGGTTTTTTTCTCTCTCTCATCTAGCTCATTATCATCCTTGTGTATGTTGTTTAATGGTTATATGTATGTGTTTTTTGTATTATTTATTTAGATTTACATATTTTTAGAAGTGTCATGATGATATGAATCTCTGTGTGTGTTAGAACAGTATATTAGGACATAATTTCCTCCATTAATGCATGTCTTGCACCTTGTTTTTAAGATATTGTTTTAGTTTTTTCCTTATCATTATTTGGCTAAAATGTGATTTAGGATTAGTACTTTAGGTTTGGCATGCTTTAGATCCATAGAATTACATATTTAGGGGTAATTCAAGATCTTGATAGGTTTTTTGTTTGATTTTTGCTTTTTGTATTTGTCTCTTGAGTGACAAAAGGAAAGAAAGCACCTAAAACGGCCATCTATCAACATGATAGACGGGACATCGCAATGCTTTCTTTTTGTCCCGTCCCTCCCTTGGTCATGGGCATTTGTGGCTAAATTTGTGCTTATTTTAATGCCTTTTTTATCCTTTTTATTTTTCTTTATGTCCTTTTCTTGAAATTTGACTCTTAATTCATTTTTCACATCTTTAAGTGTTTTTGCTGCTGTATGCATATTTAAATTTTGTTATTAATATTTTGTATATTATTTTAACTTGCCCTTTATTGTATATTTCTTTTAAAATGCTAATTGATCGATTTTTGTGGTTCTAGTGAGCAATTGATTTGATGTACATCTGGAGTCTCCCGAGGGGTGATCTTGCTTTGGGAGTTGTGCCCTCAATTAGTTCACTTTCCCTTTCATTGATTTGATTTTTATTTTTCATTTAGATTTAATTTTATTTAATGTTTTGTTTTATCACTTTAATTTTTGGCATTTTATTTTGAGTGTATTTATTTTGAGGGTGTAATAGGTAGTAATAAAATTATTTTTCTTGCACTTTTTAATGGAAAATTCACTTAAAATCATTTTGATAAATTAATTTGAGGTTTTTTCTCAATAAAAGGGACCAATGTCCAATTTTTAGCCCAAAAATCGTACAATAAGAATTTTTTTTTTTAAATATGCATGAAAGAACCAATGTTTCCAACTCAATAAATGTCATAATTTATGTATGACTCTTATTTTTCTCCAATTTGGACAATTTGCTTTTATAATAATCTAAGTAGTTGAATATTTATTTATTTATTTATTACTTTATTTATCGCTTATTTAGTTGATTGACGTGTTTATTTAAATTTATGTAATGCATTTATTTTGAGGGTGTAATAGATAGTAATAAAATTATTTTTCTTGCACTTTTAATTGGAAAATTCACTTAAAATCATTTTGATAAATTAATTTGAGGTTTTTTTCTCAATAAAAGGGACCAATGTCCAATTTTTAGCCCAAAAATCGCACAATAAGAAATTTTTATTTTTAAATATGCATGAAAAAACCAATGTTTCCAACTCAATAAATGTCATAATTTATGTATGACTCTTATTTTTTCCAATTTGGACAATTTACTTATATAATAATCTAAGTAGTTGAATATTTATTTATTTATTACTTTATTTATCGCTTATTTAGTTGATTGACGTGTTTATTTAAATTTATGTAATGCATCGTGTGAGAAGGGAGATAATGGAGTAATGTTTAAAACTTAATTATAAAAAAACACATAACCGAGGTGCCAAGTAAGAGTGATACTCGAATATCATTTTTTGTTTGGGCATCAAAAGGGCGATATTCATTTTCCAATATTATATTGGGTGGCAACTCTATGACACCTACCTCTTTGAGCCCACATTAGAAGATTTTATAGGTTGACTACCAGCAATAATTTGGGCCTAACTCCTTTTTATTGTAAAGTAGCCGATTTATGAGTTATAATGAGTCTCATCCAATCTTGGACCCTAAAAGTAGATCTCCAAAAATCCAACCAAAATAGAGAGGGGGTTCTAGCGCACCTCTCTCTCTCTCTCTCTCTCTCTCTCTCTCTCTCTATATATATATATATATATATATATATGCATGCACAATACAAATAGTTACGGTATAGTGTTATAAGAGTTGAGGGGGCGTTACAAAACCCTCTTGCAAATTTCAAATTTAACCCTCCTAATATACAATCACAATCCCAAACTCCATCATCACAACCATCTCATTTCGCACAAACATCATCTATCAAATATCAACAATTATATATCCAATCATAAAAACACAACATTTGCTTTATTTACAAGAGTTCAAAATACTAATACATTATATATTTTGGTACATCCATTTAAGAGTGCTTTACATTAATCTCATATACATGCCAATATAAATACATATACAACATTATAATTTTCTTCATCAAATCAAGTTGCTTCCAATCTAACTTTCCAATGTCTGCCCTTTACCAATCTTTGATCCCTTTTCCTTGGTACCTACGTGTAGTAAACAATACGCGCTAAGCATAACTATGACTAATGTTGGATACCCAATTAATATATTTCAAACCCACTTGCACACAAGCATACTACACAATTTTCTTATTTAAACTCAATTTATTATTTTCTCATGCAATATTAACTTTTTTTCCCTTTAATTACTCTAATATTTGTTATTTACTATTATTATTTATTATTTTTGCCATTATGTCCGTAAATTTTCAATTTAGTCCTTTGCATCCTTTATTTTTGTCAAAATTACAATTTAGCCTTATTGTTTCGTCTAAATATCAAAATTAATTATGATTTTACCCCTAAATTATTCATTTCTTCATTTATTTACAATTTCGCCACTAAAAGAGCAATTTAACCTCTTATTTACCATTATGCCACTGTTTTTTTATTTTATTGCTAAATTACCATTTTACCTTTAATTTATCATTTTATTACTAATACATCACTTTTATTCTATTATTTTTACCTTTTGACACTGTTTTCACTATTTTATTGCAAAATTTCCTTTTTTGCCCTTATTTCTTCATTTTAGTTCATAATTATACTTTTTTATTCCTATTTTACCACTATTTTTTATTTTCAAAAAATTTCATGATTTTTTCTACTTTAATCAATTTATTTTTGATTTTGCCCCTAATAGTTTCCAATAAAAATTCTCGAATTGGATATATAGTATGTAGAATTTAGAGATCCAAATCTGCATAAATTCATACTTTTTACTTCTTTTTCAATAACTTTTTGACATATATGTCGGTGTGGATCCGCCATTTGTCCATTTTTGTGAGTCATCATAACTTACTATAGTAGTAAATGTTCGTATAGTTAGCCAATTACATCTCATATTTTTGGTTTCGCTACTACATACTAAGAGTAGAACTATTTTCACAATTCCAATCACAAATTTATATCATACTCACATCTTTTTCACATTATCACATTTTGTAACATTTGGATTTCATTCAATCATTTTCATCATTTTTCTACTTTCCATCACTTATCATTATTTATATCATTATGCTTATATCAATTTCATGCCCATAACAATTTGGCCATAATTAGTTCACTACCATCCATATTCTTTTTCTTGCCATAAATGATTTCAACCATGTTTTTAAGACATAATTCATACATATTTGTCATTAATTCATCTAAGTTACGCATATGCATATTAATTGCATTACTTACATAATGGACATACTTAAGAATTTTTCACTCCATAAGTGTTTTCATCAATCCAGCCATATATTTTCACTTAATTATCATCCAATTTAACTTATTTAACAATTATTTGAATTATACAAGCCTTATACACATGTTTAGGTTACATACATAATCAAAATTTGATGAAATACAAAAGTTTGGGCATCCACTAACCTTTACTTATTTGCTCCAAACTAAATTTCTTACTTTTTTTTTTCCTTTTTCTTCCTTTTTTCTTTCTTCCTCTCCAATTCCCTCACCTTGGCTGAATTAAAATAGGAAAATTCATCAAATTTTCTTCCAATTTTCAACAAATTCCACATGATTTCAAGCCAATTCCACTATTTCTACCATTAAACTACAAAAATTCCAACATTTACTTGGATATTTTTCCTCTTCACCAATTCTGCAAATTTCTCGAACTTCAACTTCACTATTTACGTGTATTAGGCAAGGAGGATGATAAATATTTGATTTTAGGTTGAATTTGGGGTGAAATCCACTAAATTTTAAGCTTAAGATGAACAAAAATGGTGGGTTTATGGAGGAGAATGGGACGGCTAAGGGAGAAGATGAGGAAAAGGAATTTCTTTTGAAAATTCTGATATTTTTCACTCTTATATACCCCAAATAAATGGCTAGAATTAAATCTTATACTATTTAATCTAAAAGCCAATATCATGCCACTTGTCAAACTTATATTAATTTTAAGATTTTATTTATCAAATTTTTATAAAAATATGTCCAAAAATACAAAATAGTATTTTTTGGGTGTACGCAAAATTTTGGATCAAAATTAGATTTTTTTAGTAATTTTTTCGATCTACAATGCAATTATCAGTCTGATAATTTTATTTTTTTTCTGAATATTACTTTAATTTTTCACTTTTAAAAATTCAATTATGCCATTTATGATGATTCTTTATAGTTGGATTAATTTTTATAAGTCCTGAATAATTTTTTATGGTTAGTCAAACCTAGGTTAATGCAGTACTATTCACGTCGAACCTGCTAGTTATTTTTATTTTTAACTTTTTAAGCCCTATTTGACCTCAATTTTGTAGCAAATTATATTTTCAGACTCTCTATGAATTGTATTGCCTAGTGTCCAAGAAAAGTATTTTTAGGTCCTGGGTGATACTATTTACTTGGGTGGCACCATTCATGATTCGTAAAGTACTATCATGTAGTTGAAATTTTTAGGGCATTGCACAAGGGACACTGCACTCTTAGATATCATAGATGCCTTGTTCCTCAACGATCACTTAAGAATAGGAAAAGATCCAATGATGGTTCAATAAGGAATACTTCGAAGGTCAAGTCAATAAAGATAAGAGACAATTCTTAAAATTAAGTTCCAAAAGTAAAAGACACGTTCTTGGCTTATTTATAGCTATGAGGCCCATCTAGTCATTAATCTCAAATGAATGATTTTTTTACTGTTATAATGGCTAAGTCATTAATACCGTAACAATCCATTCCCTTAATGTGATTATGCTCATCTTCAAAAGTTTAGTATATCGAATTGTTGACCAAGATATGGAGCTCTATAAAAACTAGCTCAATTATCACTCCGAAAGAGTAAAGATCCTATAATATTTTTTTTTTCTCTTTTTCATTGTCCCCTCCCTTCCTTATCTCTCTAGCCATCTACTAGCTCCTGCTCTGCAGGGGCTACTTCCTTCTTTAACTAAACCAAAATCCTAGCCCTTATGTGGAACTTCAATGTATTGTTAGATCTTTAAAGCCATTTTTTTATTTTCTTGGATGGCGTGGGAAATGAGGGATCGGCTCATTTCCGCAGTTGACTGTTGCAAAAATGCTTATTCTATTTTTTAAAATGAATATGTCTCAAGTAAGATGTTCTAGTTTAATGGAAAAAGTGTGCACTTCATTACTTGGGTAGTCAAGAGTTCAAATCCTGTGGACCACTTTAATTATAAAAAATATGTCACTTAAATAATTGCCTAATTTGGTTTAATGGAAAAACTACATTGTACTACTCATAAGTGTCTGGGTTTAAATCCTAATAACTACTAGTTTTTTACATTAATTTTCATGTTTCAATTAATCAAAATATATAATTAATATTTCCAAATTAAATAATTTTATAATTAAACATTAATTTTCATGCTTTACTTAAATTAAAAAATAGTTGTTATTAGAATTTGAACCTAGATACTAAGTACAGTGCGGTTTTGCCATTAATCCAAAATTGGCAATTCTATAGTCTTATATTTTTTATAATTTAATATATATTAAATTAAAATAAAAAAAAAAGTAGTCCACAAGATTCGAACCTATGACTACCCAAGGAATGAAGTGCACACTTTTTCTATAAAACCAAAACATCCTACTTGATACATATTCATTTTAAAAAAATAGAATAACCATTTTGGCAGCAATTAGCTACAGAAATGAGTTGATCCCTTGTTTTCTACGCCAATCCATCTATCTCTGCCTTAATATACATGACCCACGCAAATTCTGCAGCTATAAGTTGCGAAAATGGGTTAAAACACCACATTTTTTCAATTAGTTTTCAAAATACACCAAAATTTCAAATAATTTTACTAAATGCACAATTTATAAAAAAAGTGGCAGACTTCCAAATTACCAACAGAACCTCCAGGCCTGCAACCTTGGAATCTCTAATCAAACCTCCATAGGTTGCACGCCTTTGCTCACTCGAAAAGGACAGATCCAATTTTTTTTGGTTAATTATAAAAAATAGCCTCGATTATAGGATACCTTACAATATTGGACCATATCTTCAAAATCTTATAATGTTAACCCCTAATTTTGACTTCCCTTTCAGTTGAGGGACTATGTCGTTATTCCATTATTATTCCGTAATTCACCTTACAATAGCAACAAAATAGTGACGGAATACCAATGAAGTCCTTCAATTAGAAAGGGAATCAAAGTTAGGTACTAACATTGTAAGATTTTGAAGATAGAGTCCAATATTGTAAGGTATAATATAGTTTGAGTCTTAATTTGTAATTAATCCTTTTTTTTCAAGAGAAATAAATTAAAACAAGAAAGTGAAACAAAACACAAACAGAAAAATCAAAAGAAAAAATACATTTATAAGTCTCTTAAATTTTTGCATTTTTGCTATCAAAATTCTGAATATTTATTTCGCAACATTAAGTTCCTGAAATTTTATTTTTTTTACACATTAAACTTTCAATTGACGAAAAATGTGAAATTAAATTATATGTCCCATTTGGCACGCCTTTAGTATATGCATGTGTACTTCAACTTGATGTATACATATGTATTTTTTGTCAATTTTAAATTAATCAATATTTTCTATTAGTATTTTAATCTCAAATTGATAAGAATATTAATGATGATGATAAGACAAATTAAAGTTCAGATGTGTATACCAAAGTAGTATGCTGTGTTCGAATAATATAGATTTCTTTCCAGGTGATTGATAGCTCCAAATAGATGTTCATTGAATGATTAACTAATATTGTTTTTGTCCTCGAATTTGAGCTAAACTGAAGAGAATGGTTAAAAAGAAATTTCTTTTGCTGGACACCGCCACCCTTTGTAATTTTGTTGTGTGACCCTATTTTTCAACCTTAATTTTGAAGGAATTCATTAGAAGAAGAGTGATGAAATCACCAAGTGAGTGACTGCCGCTCCACGCTGGTCAGAAGCAGCTGCAAAGCATGCAATGGAAGCCATCTGGGATGTTTGTTACAATGATACACAGCCTTTTGATAGAGCTCCTTGAGACATTCTCTGGGCACCAAATTAGCTACCCAATCCAATTTTTGAGTTAATTTCATTCATAATTACTGAACTTATAGTCAATTTCATAATAATAATATTTTTTTATAAAAAATATTAAACTTTGTAAATATATACAATAAAGTCACTTTGATCAGTTTTCAGCAAGAAAGATGCCGAAAAGTTCAATTAACATATTCAGTCAGTACATCATGTATACATGATTAGATGTTGGCATTCAATGTCCTCAAAAACTTTTATGAATTTGGTGACTGGACATCTAATCAAGTGTATATGATATGCTGACTGAATATATTAGTTAAACTTTTTTATATCTTTTTTATTAAAAATTAATCAAAATAATTTTATTGTATATATTTAAAAAGATTTAATAACTTTTATAAAAGAAAAATTATTTTATTATTATTATGAAATTAGTCCCAAGCTCAGATACAGTTAGTAAAACTAATCCCCGATCCTTTTATTGTCAAAGTGGGAGCAGACAAGACATTATCTTAATTGAGTTCTTGAAATTGCTGCAAAAGACATTGCTTTTTAGCAATTTAAGCCATAGTTTTTGTTGAAGGTTGTTTTAAAATCTCGTGCCTGTATTTGAAGCTTCTAAAATCTTTTGTTCATACCTGGTATGGTATATTTAGGTGACCGTGTGGCTTTTTGAATGATAGGATAAGAATTCTCTAAAATTGAGGAAAAAAAAAAGAATAATAGAATAACAATGAGTAACCACGAATAGAAATGTAAGAAAAAATGGGAAAACAAATCCACCAAATACTATTTAATCTTCATAGCCTCAAAGAAAGATCCATTCCACTCTATTATAAGCTTTTATCATATTCAATTCGAGAGAAATTAGTTTAATTTCCCGTTGTTCCTTCCACTGATTTTCATATGACGTAACATTAAACATCCTACCATTTTTTTTTATAATTATATTTTTAATGTCGAAAAGCGTGAAAATCGAATTTCGATCAATTGAAAATATAATCAAATTCCCGACGATTTGAATTATAATGATTCATTCCTTTCTAATTGTGAATAAGATTGTTAAAATATATAATGATATTTTTTTTAAGAAATATATATATATTTTTTTTAATTTTATCATTGGTTTCAAAAGACAATGAGATTTGAATTTTAGTCAATTAAATTATTAGACTAATGGTTTGAAGTAGAGGTGATTGCAAAATATACTAATTTGTTTAAAAGTTTAGATTTATTTTTAAATAGTTTAAGTTTTTCTTTATTAATTAATTGAGTGAATTTAATATTATAGAAGTCGCAATTACAAATTTAAACTGATATTTCAATGAAACAAGTAAAATGTTATAATGAAACTAAATAGTAAGAAAAATAAAAAAAATAGAAAATTGATAAATTGCATAAATGATTCTATCATTTTAATCTAACTATATTATAAAAATATTAACCGAGATCGAACCGGAATAACTAAAACTAGAACGGTTCTGTTCGATTATTAAGTTATGACCGAAGTTTGCTCCCCCTTCCGTTGCTTCTTCTCAGTCTTCTTCAGCAGTAGCAGCTTTCCCAGTTCAAGCGTCCAATTCAAAATCAGCGAGCAGCAATGCTAAAGGCTTCTCATCTTCCCCCATTAACTTCACCAGTTCTTTCCGCTCTCAAACTCTCTCTGATTCCCGCTCTTTCTCTCTCTTATCCTTCTTCTTCAACCCCTTGTCTCCATAAACTCTCTAGGTTTGCTTCTCTTCACTCGCTAGCCAAAACCCTCGTACCCAATCCACTTTCTCTTGGCTTCAGGTGGGTTCCATCTATGGTAGACAATTCTTGTCCCAAAGGTACAACTGGGTAATTCTATGAAAATCGAATTGGGTGAGGATTATTCTAAAGCCGTTTAATGTATATTTTGTAAAGAAATTTCATTTTCTGTGCTTTTCAGCTTCATTTAGCTCTGGGAGCGGCTCTGGAGATGGGAGAGAGATATTGGTACAACACTTGCTAATTAAAGAAGATGACCAAAAGCTTCTGTTGGATCTTCAACAGAGAATTTCAGGGGGTGAGCGTTTATACAATATCTTGTTATGTTTGCTATACTAATATAAATATTATGTTTTTAAGTTGAATTTGAGATTGTTAATTGACTTGAATACCTCTTTTGATTGCTTTACTGTTGTATTAACTGTGTAGGAAGGTTTGTAAATTTGAAAGATTAAATTTTTTAATTTTTATGTGCCTTTTTTTAATGCAAAACTGCATTATTGTTTGTTTCATGAAGGTGAGGATTTGAGTGACCTTGCTTTGGAATACTCAATATGTCCATCCAAAAGGCGAAATGGTTGGCTGCTATCGCTTAAACTTAATTGGTCTTGGCATCATTAGCTGACAAGATTTTGCTTGTTCTACAGATAATTCGATTTCACTTTCCATCTCTATTAATAAGTATTGTTTTATGGTCACAGGTACCAGAATTTGAGAAAGCTGCATTTAGTGCTCCATTGAACAAAGTTGTAAGATGTAAAACTCAATTTGGTTGGCACCTATTGCAAGTTCTTTCTGAGAGGTAAGATCCAGAATGATATGACATTTTATTATTGTGCTATTTAAGCAATGTATTTGTTAACGCTTAATTTCTGTATGGTTCTTTCCTCATGGATCTGCAATTTGTGCTACCAGAGAAGAATCATTACTTCAAGAAATTCAGCCAGACGAATTTCATGCCAAAATTAAGGATCGCAAATTTTATGAAGAGGTTCAACTAATTGATGTTCGAGAACCTGATGAAGTGTATTCCTCCTTTGTTCCTTAATTTCTTTCTATTTTATTACTATTTCTTATTGATTTTCTTGTATGTTGTTAAAACATGTGTTGGATGCCAGGCAAATTTTCTTGATGCTTGATGCTTGTGTATTATCAATTTTTATTCTATTGGAATTTGGATGGAGAAGTTAATTTTAATCATCTCATATACAAAGACACACACATTAACATGAAAAGAACTAAGAGCAACATCTACATCATTTTGGATACCTTGTGAATCTTATGTGACCACTGACTGAGCCAGCTCCATCATTTAGATGCTACTCCTTATTTTTTTATACATATAAATAACCTAATGAATCTTATGTGACCGCTGACTGAGCCAGGTCCTTCAATTAGATGCTATCCTTATTTTTTGATACATAGAAATAACCTTGGGACTTCACCGGACCTTACCCATTTACATTAAGCACAGAACGTTAAGCTAGGAAGGACGAGACCACAATATCTCTTTGTCTACTTCCTCTCCTTTTTTTATATAGATTTTTCAACTGTCAAGGAAGTTGTTGGTTTTGTTTCAATCGTTTCCTTCTCCCACTTTTACTTGACTTCATCATAAATGGTGTGTGTTGGATGGTTTCCAATAATTCTTATGTGACAGGGCCAAAGCTTCTCTGCCAGGTTTTCAGGTTCTTCCCCTCCGCCAGTTTGGGAGTTGGGGTCCAGAAATTACTACCAAGTTTGATGCTGAGAAGGATACTTATTTTATGGTGTGTACATTCCTTCTCTTTAAGTTCTCACTGCGGTATCTTTTTTCTTCTAGATGTCATGTTTTGTTACGGTTCTAGGGCTTATTAAGGAAGTATTTCTATTTAAAATAAGATTTATTTTGAGCAGAAATTAGTGGTTTATTTCTTATTTTAATATTTCATAATTAGAAGATATTCTTAGGTTCCTAGTTTGAAAAGAATTCCTATTTTTAATAGACATGCCTAGGACTGTAACCTCTGTTCAAGGAGGCAAAATTTATTCAATAAAACAAGTCAGAATTTCCAGCTGAAAAGTACAAGAGATTGGCAACTCTATATAATGAGTTCCAACTCCCTTTAACATGTTGCAAATATTCAGCAACCACATGCAAGTCTAGGAACAAGATAGGGCAAAAGCCGGTGTATAGGATCTGATTTTCCAGTCAGTCGCCCTGTGACATGATCCTTTTCTCGTGTTCTTAACATATTTATTTTGAACATCAATTATATGCTATTATATGTTTGAATGTGAGGTCATTTAGCATTTCCTGTGCGATATGGCTGTATTATGTATTTAGGTGCTCTTGTTTGTGTGGATTTTTGGAATCCGCCCTTCTCTTGTTAATTAATTGTTATTCTTGTGCTTAAATCATTGGTAGCTTATTTAGGTGGCATAGCAATTTGTTTTCAATTGTGTCATCTGTTGATTATTAGGACCTCTTAATTGGACTGGTTCTCAGTAGTTTCATCTGTTTATTATTGGGATGTCTGAATTGTCCTTCCAAGTTGTTTTTCAGCTGGCTTCTTGTATTTCTGCTGAGAATGCTCTTAGTTTTTATATTCCCTATTTGATTTGAATTTATAGTCCTGCTTTCTTACCAAGATATTTTTTTGGTTATTTAGTTTTTGGTGGTCATCTCATGGAAAAAAGAGAAAGTTAATTTGTTCGAAAAAGAAGTCATGTTATTTTTCTGGATTTAATTTGTTTGAAAAAGAAGTCATGTTATTTTTCTGGATTCCTAAAGAATAATTTTTTCCTGCAGTGTCACCATGGCATGCGGTCATTACAAGTTGCTAAGTGGTTGCAGTCACAGGTAAACTTCACATTTGTACCCTTTTTTCCCCAACAGAAATTAATTGCTTTAATGCATGTTTGGATTATGCAAGGGTGTGAATATAATTATCATGCTTTATAATTTCTTTTCCTGGTTGGTCTTTTTGATGTTGAGTTCAGAATTTATTGATTAGATAATTCATATTTTGATGTTGGCGTGTCCTTTGGGGTGCTTGATCTTGTCTGTTATTTTCTTTTTTATCCCCCTCTTTCTTAATTATTCAATATAGCCTTTCATTTTTCAAGCTTTACCTGTTGCTAGAGTTCTTCAGCCAGTGATCAATTTCTAGTCCTTTCTGTACCTTTTGTTGTGCAGCATCAAATGCTGTCCTAGGAGTGGGTTCACTGAGTAGTTTTTTGTCACGTGCTAAAACATTCATGTTTCTTCCCTAAAATTTTCTTACATCTGCTGATAAAACTTTAATTCGTAAACCTGCTTCAAACTATGTACCTTCATAGCATGTGGTCATTTGGAGGGTAGAAGTTATACTCAACTAGTCAGCAAGACGGTCTTGCTTCTTCCATGAATTTATACTGCCTTCTTGCATTGGTTCATTTGACTTGCCATAGCCTGTTCTTCACTATTCTTGTTGGTGAATCCAATTTGTTTAAGAGAAAATAATTTTTTTATGGTCTAACCATTATGCACATCCAGTCAGCGAGATTATGGTGGGAGTCACTTGAATGAAATGAAATTACACTTTTAATTCTATTGAAAAAGATTTAAGAACAATAGAACTAAGTGATAAGTTCACAGACCACTAGTATGATCAACCCAAAAAAAAAGATATGACTAACACGTTACGAGGTATTTTTAGTGTGCCCAAGCGAGAAAGCTAGAGAGCTTTACTCCTAATTGTTGATTTGGTTCTTGGAGTATATGTTCTTGGAGTTTGAACATATATATATATAGCAAATTTCTTTTGATTTGAAAATTTTGAAGGACCTGAAATAAGCAGAATGGACCACTATATATCTACCTCGTCTTCATTTAGCCAATAGTGAGAAACTTAATAATAAAGGTTAAGCTAATATTTTCTTGTTTATAATTAAACAAAACCAAGCCCAGTTAAAAGAGAGGAATTATATGGCTGCTAATTGTATTTAACCTTATTTTTCAATAAGAATCATGCCGGCATGATGTAGTGTAAAACTGTGTTTTATAGCAGTAAGCTATTGCTTGAGCACATAACAACACGTTTTAGTTGAAACATCACATGTACTTTCAACTCGATTTCCTGTTAATGATTTGTTTGGATTAGTAATGGTAATTGGTTATTGTGATATTGATTGTTGTTTGTTGGTTAAATGGATGCTGATTGTTCAGGGTTTTAAAAGAGTATTTAATGCGGCTGGGGGAATCCATGCGTATGCTACCAAGGTTGATCCATCAGTTCCTACCTACTGATAGCTTTGCTGTTCCATTGATCACAACGCATCACATAAGTTTCTAATAGAAATCCTGGTTTTTTTGCACTTCATTGTTCTTTGAGAGAAGAGGGGATAAAGAAAAAGGAAAAAGCAGTTTTATCATAGGCATAGCTACAGGAATTTTGCAGATACAGTTGCCAAATAAATTGAAACAGAGAGGCAATGGTATTGGAAACTTCATCTTTGTAGCTCTGTTTTTTCAGCATTTGCTATATGATTGCAACAAAGATTTATGATAAAATAGGATTAGCCTCTCACTGTTGAATGATTTCAGTTCGTTTCACGATTGAATAACTTCAACTCCGTGATAAACCACTAGCTTTCACGATTCCAACAAAGATTTATGATAAAATAGTAGTTTAATTCACCATAATATGAATGAGGATTAAATTCACTTCTCATTTATTAACCAGTTGAAACTGATTAGGGTAAAATTTCTTACATTGCAAACAAACTACACGTGATAGAAGTGCTCAAACAAAAACCTACATCCAGTTCTCAAAATTTAGTCCATTTTAAATTGAAGATATAAACCTAGCACATGAGTGAAACAAATGCTAAAATACAAATATAAAGCAAAAATCTTAGCTGAGATCAGAAATTGAAAATATATCCTAGCATAGGAACAGAGCAAATGCTAGAGTGCAAATTTCCAAGGGCGTAGTCAGCAAACAAGACAGCAACCACAGTTGCTTTATTACAAAATGAACTAGTACATCCTCACCCAAAACAGGAAACAAAGGGAGGTTGAACACTTTGACTCATTATTATTACAGACCATTAAAACCGTTACTATTAAGCTTCCTACTCAATTCCAAATTTCTTCTTGAGCTCCAAAATGAAGCCATGCACCTTAAGCTGGTCAGGTAGAGATTTGGAAACACTCTCCTTCTCTAAGCACCTTTTCGCCCAAGCATGAATCTTAGGGCACTCAGCCTCAACAGTGAAATTGCCATGGACTTCATAGGAATAAAACCATGTGTAGAAAGGGACAAGTGCAACATCCACATACCCAAGACTTTCACCACCAAAGTATGGTTTATTTCCTAGCTCTGCTTCCAATATCTTGAGAGATTCAATGAATCCCTTCTTTGCTTCTTCTTGCTCTGTTCCCTTTGTTGCCCATATCTTCCTCCCTAAATCGTATATCTGCATCATAACTATCAACATGTTATCTACATTCAAATGACTAAAAGCAGGGACACTGCCCACTACATTAACACCCACCTAAATTAGCATAACTTTGAAATAGTTAGTATCAATTTCAAGTAAAGCCTCTAAAGCTAGTATTTTGGGTCCTTTGTAGCATGTTCTTTAACTTCAATTAGTAAATTAAAACTCTCCAAACTTAAAATTACTTTTCTATAAACTCTCTAACATCAATTATTGTTGATTGACTGCTGACTTAACACCTACATAGAATACTGACCTCAACAATTTATTTAATAATTTGCATCTACAATATTCAAACCTTGAATGTCAATTTTCTGTAATGTCCTTTCAAATCAGTATGAAAAATAATTTTATTTTTTATTTTTTTACTTTTCATCTAACCATATTAAATCCGATCTATATTGATAGATTTGATGTTGATAGTCTATATTAATAGATTCGATGCATCAACTGTACCCAGCCATTTCCCCTTTTAAATTCATTACTGATAATTAAAAAAAAAAAAATTGTTTAGGGCTCGGCTACAGTTAAACTATTATGGCAATTTCAAAGGACAAAGCTGAAATTTTGCCATAAATATCTAGATGGTCCACAATTTCAAGCTCAGATGTGTAGGTAATACTCATGCTGAAAGAAAACTAGGGGTAAAAAGTGGGAAGGGAAGAAATTAAGTACCTTCTTATCAACAAAGTCAGCCCAGAATCTAGCTTGAGCTCTCTGGTAAGGATCAGAGGGAAGCAATGGAGCTTTGTGAGGCCAAACCTCATCTATATACTGAACTGCAATGAGAGATTCAGCAATCGGTTTGCCGTTGTGGATAAGAACAGGGATCTTCTTATGAACAGGGTTCATTTTCAGAAGTAATGGACTTTTGTTTGTCAAATCCTCTTCCTTGTACTCATAATTGATTCCTTTCTCTGCCAAAGCAATCCTCAGCCTCATCCCAAATGGACTCGGCCAGAAATCCAAAAGCACCACCTCGTTGGCCATGGCTACTGATCAACGATTATCGAATCAGAAAAAAAATTACGCAGGGAACAGAAGATGTTTAACAATGCTGCTCAATGGATTTTACAGTTTCAGTTCTAGGTATACTTATAGGTGAATGGATCCTCACAAATAATGCCGTGTGCAGTGCGTGGATCCAAAGTCTTCTTCCTTTTGACGGTGCGTCTAATTACGTAAGAGCCTTTGTCGTCATTTTATTTATTTATTATATATATATATTTTTAATTTTAACTAAAAGTGTTCAAAAATATATATTAGATGAGTGACTATTAGACTTTATTTAAAACAAAATAAAAGATATAATCTACATGGGGACATTTATTTAAATAATATTTTTTAAAAAATTATTTACCTAATTGGGGTGTGTCAAAAATTATTTACGGGATTGGGGTGTGAATCTGAAACCGCTGCAATGAGAAGCGGTTTTGTCAGTGGTTGCAGAGAGGGGCCCGGTTTCAGTCTCTGAAACCGCTACTGTGTTCAGCGGTTTCAGTCTCTGAAACCGCTACTGTGTTCAGCGGTTTCAGGTTGAAACCGGACCCACTCCACTCTTCGATTGAAATAAATTTTTCGTCCCGCCTATATATATATATGTTGCCGATAGCTTTCAATTTCACATAACCAATTTTTACTTCTTATCATACATATGATAAGTTACGAAAATTATTTTGTTCAGGTCAATAATATATTTTCAACAGTATTCTGAAAAGGTAAGTTCAATCTAATAAATTTTGATTTATAATTTAATATTATTAATTTAAGTTTGCTTATATAATAATTATAAGTTTATTAACTATAGTGTAGAGTAAATTCAGAAGTTGGAGTGATAAATTATGAAAATCGCAGTTGTATTCTTAAAATAAGGTACGCTAAAAAATTAAATATATTTATTTTTTATAATGTATATAAAAAAAAGTTATAGAAATTACGAATATGTGTTGATATTATTACTATTATCATTATTTGTTGTTAAAATTATATATATTTTGTTAGTTAGTAATTTTCTAATATTATTATTGTTATTATTATTAATAATAGTGTAGTAATAAATATTATTATTGTTATTATTATTATTATAACCGTAGATATTATTTTTATTATTATTATTATTATTGTAGATATAAATTTTGTTATTGTAATTAAATTAATGATTATTATTATTATTATTATTATTATTATTATTATTATTATTATTATTATAGATCAAGAATATTGTAATTTTTATTAAATTTATTAATATTAATATTATTATTATTATTATTATTATTATTATTATTATTACTGTTGATATTGAATTTGTTATTTATATTAAATTTATTATTAATTTTGTTATTATTGTTATTAAATTTATGATTATTATTATTATTATTATTATTATTATTATTATTATTATGTAAATTTAAATATATTTTTTAATATTATTTCAACTCTAGGTTATTGAAAGATGTCGACATATACTGATTTTTATGTGCACACAGGAGGAGAAATTAGTGTTGGAGCATCGGATTTTCAATATGACGTATCTGGTGCGAATGCTATTACAAGAAGGATGAGAGTAAAAAATAAGCCGACTCTTCCGGAATTGATCCATAAAATTCATGTGAAATTGGGTTTAAGTATGAATGACGTGATTGCCAGAATTATTTACAAGAGCCCAATGTACAATCGAGGATCGTTATGTTGGACGTCGGTTGATTTGGTCGAATACGATGACATAGATATAATTTATGATAATTTAAGGAGATATGATGATTACAATTTGGTGGAATTAATTGTTGTACTTGGTGAGGAGGGTGAAGGAGCTAGTAGACCAACATATGGACACGGATATCAATTTAGAAGTGAGGCTGTGGAGAGAGAAATTCTTGAGGCAGGTCATCATCAATTGTTTAATGAAAATCTACATAGTCAGTCTACACAGTCTATCAGTCATCAAGATAATGATAGACGGGATGGTGATTTAATTGGAATGCAGACAAGCATAACTTCTGGAGAAGGTCAATTACGACGATCAGTTAGTCAGGTACCAACTGCAAGAATGAGTCAATCCAGACGGTCAATTACCCGAAGGGTGGGTGATTTTTTTAGTAAATCACTTTTTGGAAATAGACGGGAAAGTCGTTCAACGGAGAGAAATTTTGTTCAGATAAGTGGTGCAGATCGAGGTCGTGGTACACAGCTCGACCGTGAACATAGACATTCTATTCCCCATGTCCCAGATGTAAGTCGTCGGCGTTCCAGTTTGCATATACCTGATGACAGTCAACGGCATTCCAGTTCGCATGTTTATGCTGAAAGTCAACGGCATTCTATATCACATATTCCTGATATCAATCAACAGCCTTATACTCAGCAGTCCACAGATGTATGTGCTAGTCAGGAATGGCAGTCTTATAATCGGAGAGATGTTGAATTACTATGTGATAGCATTTTTGGCAATACTCAAGATATGGATGCAAATGAGAATACAGGATATAATCCCATTAATGCAGATGGTGAAAATGAATCGTTAATTCATTTGGGGGATGATGATGATATTGAAGATGTTTCAATGTTCAATGATTATGTGTCCCCTAATGAGGATGTTGAGGCTGAAACTGTCAACATGCAAACGGACAGCGATGGTGAAAACTCTGATGATACTGAATTTGCCAGTCCATTAGCATCCATGCATCCAATTCAAGAGACAGACGTGGGTAATTTTGTGTTCCCGTCGGAACATTATTCACAAATTAATTTTGAAGCATCCCAAGTTGATCTTTCTGAAGATGTTCAATTTAAGACTTGGGATGGTGTGTCTGAGTTATCTATCGGAATGGTTTTTCACAATAAGGATGAAGTGAAATCATGTGTGAAAAAATATTCAATAATGAGGAATGTGGATTTTAGAGTTGTAGAATCGAAGCCACGGTATTGGGTTGTCCGGTGCGCTCACGTGGATGACGGTTGCCTATGGAGATTAAGAGCATCTAGAACTGGTAACAGTCCTTTTTGGACTATCACAAGGTTCGAAGGACCACATTCATGCCTTGCTGCTAATGTATCAATGGATCATCGACAACTGGGTTCTGAAATAATTCGCAATTGTATCATGGGTATGGTAAGTAAACAACCCACTCTACCTATTGATGTTATTATTGCGGCTGTTAAGTAACAATTTAATTTTGAAGTATCGTATCGCAAAGCATGATATGCGAAAATGAGAGCAATAGAGTGTATATTTGGCAATTATGTTGAATCATATGAAAAGTTGCCAAGTTTTTTAATTGCTTTACAAACCTATAATCCCGGAACTATTTTCGAGTTTGTGGTTCATGAAGCACAAGACTCCAATGTGAAGCAATTTCAACGGGTTTTTTGGAGTTTTAAACCAGCCATAGATGGATTGATTCACTGTAAACCTATTTTGTTGATAGATGGTACATTTTTGACTGAAAAATTTCAACAAACCCTGCTCATAGCAAGCTCCATTGATGGTAACAACATGTTGTTCCCAGTTGCCTTTGCTGTTGTTGAGTCTGAAAATAAATCTAGCTGGGCTTGGTTTATGTCCATGATTAGGAAGCATGTCGCTCAATGTGTCGGCATTACAGTTATATCTGATCGACATGCTGGGATAATGGCAGTATTTAGAGATGAAAGAAGTGGATGTAAAGAACCACTATCCTTCCATAGATTCTGTCTACGGCACTTCGTCAGCAATTACAACACACACTTCAGGAACGGAACAATTAAAAATCTTCTTTACAGGGCTGGTAAGAGTTTTACATTTTAACATATCTTACTATAACAATTTAATTTTATGATATAATTAACCCTTTTGTATTTAGGGGCCCAATTTCAAAGACGCAAGTTTAAGCAGTTGATGGACAATATCAAGGAACTCGATAAAGATTCCCATAACTGGGCAATGAGGATATCATTGGATCGTTGGACACTATCTGAGGATGGTGGTTATCGATATGGGCACATGACTACAAATATTGCTGAGAGTGTAAATAATGCTTTGAAGGGTGTTCGTATGATGCCAATTACTGCAATCGTTGAACATGTTTTTGCTCGCTTAGTAAAATTTTTCAATCAGCGAAGGGATATGTACATGGCTAAAATGGGTCAAGGCTTGCGGTTCACACCTCGCTGTTGTGATATAATGACAAATCGTACGAACAAGGCTCGTTCTCACATTGTGCTTGATTATGACAATCGTTTCAAGTTGTACAAGATAATATCTTGCAGAGCACCAGAGGTAAACGTTGAGCCAGATACATATATTGTTAGTCTGGAAAAACGTGAATGCGAGTGTGGTAAGTTTCAGGGAACGAAAATGCCATGTTCACATGCAATAGCAGCTTGTATGCATAGACATCTTGATATGTTTCAATTTGTTGACAATTGTTATTCCATCAACGAGGCACTGAAATGTTATGATGGACAATTCCAACCTATGGGACACAAAGCATATTGGCCTGAATATAGGGGACCTAAATTTGTTCCTGATATGGAGTTGCAAAGAAATAAAGGTCGACCTAAAACATCTCGCATTCAAAATGAAATGGACCGAAGAGAAAAGGGATCAGGTACTCATTGTAGCAGGTGTGGTCAAGTGGGGCATAACAAAAAATCGTGCAGAATGGAAATTGGATCATCGAGCCAATCTTTTAGGGGTTCATAATGTTATGATGTATTTTAGTTGCTGAGACTGTATAATTGTTTGCTTTAATGTTAAGTACTATTAAATAATTTATGTTGTGCTTGTAATATTTATGAATTAATTATTTTTTTCTGAATTAATGACACTAATATATGTTTGCTCAAATTATGTCCAGGAAAAAACAAAACTCTTACGTCGTATTTATTCACATATAGTACAACAGTCAATACCTTCTACTACGACTTGAACTATTATGTATATCTGTTTGACTATTCGTATCGTCAATATTTGGATATTGCGATTCTGGCATGACATCACTATAACCACCACTGTATAATGGCTGGTCAACTAAGCCCTGTGTATTGACAAAATTTGTACCACTAAACAATTCATTAAAAAATTCATCTTGCTCCATAGATGGGCTAGCCTGGGTATTTGGATTAGAATGGTGTTGAAAAGGTAGCCCCATTTGGTCATATGGCATGGATTCGTATGGAAGTGATGGACCCGTCTGTGTAAGCACATCAAACTGTTGTTGATCCGCTGAAGACAAACTGATATTCAGATCAACATCCAATCTAGATGGTCCAGCTTCAAAGTCATTACCTCTACGTGATCCACATGCACTATCAAATAACTGATGATAACTTTCTGGTTGCCTATTGTAAGAAGCAGAACTGTCATCATCAATATATGGCCACTGCATAGGTCCAAGACCATACTGAAGTTCATTTATATTAGCTTCAACTGTTGCACGTCTTTCTCTCATTCCTCTCCTGTTATGGCTTGACTGACGAAAATCCTCAAATGTATGAGCCATAGGTGGGATAGGTATTGTCTCTGGAATAGGCTACCCGGGATAATCAGTTAATCGTCTATCAAATGCACCAACAGCACCCAATATATTATCCGCTGCCATACGGATACCAAATTCTGCAGTAGATGATGAACCCATATCCGTGTGTCTGATTCGTTCAGCATGATCAGCCTACATGCAAAAAATATTGACGTTATTAATATTTTTCAATATTGTTAATATCATCATGAAAAATTACATTTTATCATACCGATGCACCGATGGAGGCTCCAATCGGGGTTATCCAACGTCTCGTGCGTGACGTAAACCACTGCATATATTGCGATCTGCGATGTAAGGGGGTATAAAGAGGAGGACTCATAATGCAGCGACTATGCCGATTATTCCACTCGTGAATAAAACTTGAAAATTTCTCAGGCCAATTATGATCAGTATACCCTCGTAAGTCGATGGAGTGTACATTATCATTAAATTGGGCTGCCTGTGGTATCGGCTGGTCCATTCCAAATTGTCTTAAACATCGATCAGGCTGGTGCCACTCAATAATATTAAAACATACAAGTGGCACAACTAATGTCCAGATACCATTTCCATTCGTACAAATTTCTGGTAACAAGTGTATCACTAACTTGTACGGCTCCCATTCCATCTACAAAAAACCTTTCTTATGTAATATTATACAAATTATAAAAAAATAATTAAAATTTATTTTTACATACTAACCTGATCGTCATTCTGTATATCAAAATCTAGACGGTACTTGAATATATATTTACTATTAATTCTGCTGAGATCCAATTGTGATCTCCACCCGATCAAAATTTTACAAACTATAATATAATTTCTATAAGAAATACAATTCAAAAAGCTAAATTAAACTTTTTATCTTATTTAGTTGATAAATATAGAATAAAATTTACCTGTACCCATAAGGCATTGAAGGATCAATAATATAAGGGTGGACAAATGAGGGCCGCATATGAGGTAGTCTTTCCCATGCCCACATTTGTAATAATTGAAGGTAGCCGCCAACTGAATTTGCATTCGGTTTCGTAGCACGGCATAGCTCTCTATACAACCATGCGAGAATTGCGAAACCCTAGCTGTACTCACCAACAACTTCTAAATTCTCTAACAATGGCAGCCACATCAAATGTATACGATTATTACACTGTCCCGGACATAATAAACCTCCTATACAACGAAGAATCCAGGCTCGAGTAAAACATTGTATCTGGTGCACAGATGCATCGACAGGCATCGTATTAAAATATCTGGACAGCCATGTCAATTTAACAGTGTTCCCCCTTAAATCATTTTCCTCTGGAACATGACCTAAAAGACGGTAGCAAAGCTCATGCCAATTATGGTATAAATGACCGGTCACAACACGTCCTTCTATGGGTAATCCGGTGAGTACAGCAATATCCTGAAGAGTGATTGTGGCTTCACCTACAACAAAATGAAATGTGTGCGTCTCTGGTCGCCACCTCTCAACAAGTGCTGTTATTAATTCAGCGTTAACTTGCATGCTCCCAATTTGTGATACTCCAAAAAAACCCGTTATTCGTAAATATGGAATAATTCGTTCGTCAATATTTCTGTAATGACTGCCCACGCTGGCTCGTCGGGCTGGCAGTACATTATGTTGAACCTAATAAAAATATAAATTATTAGTAATTTATCAATGATAACCGACAATAAATTATTTTTAGCTGTAAAATATATTTACCGTTCCATTCCAAACAGCATCCGCTCGATGTTTGCGATGTAGTATCAGGATATCATTCTCGATTGGTCCGGGATTAATATGTTCTTGATTTTTAAATTGTTTCATTTTTGTGTACACCTATATGACTAATATACGATCTTTTTTATATTCTATTCAATAACATTAATAATATTAACAACATTAATAATATTAATAATAATAATAATAATAATAATGAAATAATAATAATAACAATAATAATAATGAAATAATAATAATAATAATAATAATAATAATAATAATAATAATAACAATAATAATTGTAATACTAAATTAAATAATAAGTTGCCATTTTATTTATTATTTTAACATGTTATTTTATTTTTTCTCTTATACTTCATTTTTAATTTTTAGCATTAAATATTAATTTGTCTTTTTTGCATATCAAAAAATAATATAATACATAACACTTGTCAAATATAAATTAATAAAAAAATTAAAAAATTTATTATGATAATCTTTACTTTAACTGTATCTTATTTGTAATAATTAATTTATGCAACAATTTTTTTTCCGTAGCAAGTTTTACAAACATAACAATTTAATTCATTAAATCAATTATAAAAATCATATTAAATAAATTTCTATTACTATAAAATTTCCAAACAAGTGTAATCATTCTATTAAATTCCTATTATTAATATTTCAATAATTTATTTAAATCAAATACAATAATGTAAAAAAAAAATTATACATTATAAATATAAATATTATAATTTCTTGATTTACAATACATCTATATTATAATTTTTAATTTATAAATTAAAAAAAAATTAAATACAAAGTTTAGACACTTACCTTGAGGCTTGAAGGTTTGTTGAAGAGCAGAATAAAAGGGCATTTGCCCTTCTCTCGGTTTGCCCTTAATATAGGGTTTTTGCCCTTAAAATTATTATGTAAAAATTTTTCACGGGGCTGATTTTCAATTCACGGGCTGCATTTTCACGTCGCGTGGGAGACAAAATCTGCGTCCTCTGAAACCGCTTCAGTCTGCGACGGTTTCAGAGTCTGAAACCGCTGCAGACTGCGGCGGTTTCAGAGGACGCAGTTTTTGTCTTCCCACGCGCCACGACAGACACTGACAAAACCGTTTCTCACTGCAGCGGTTTCAGACCCACACCCCAATTCCGTAAATAATTTCTGACACACCCCAATTAGGTAAATAATTTTTAAAAAAAACATTATTTAAATAAATGTCCCATCTACATGGATCATTTTAGAAAATATATTATATAAATTAAATTTAAAATTTTATCATGATTACTAATGGGTTTATTTTTTTAAGTTTAATTTATTAAACTCAATTTTTCAAAATTAAAATTTGAGTTCAATTTATTAATACCCGACTAACAATTAATAATTAACCATTAAAAATGTTAAATACAAAATTTATATAAAAAACTTCAATCTATCTAATTAAAATATAAATTTTTAAAATTTTAAATATAACATACAGGTTATTTCAAATTTAATAATAATATACTAAAATAAAATTATATAAATATTAGTTTATCAGTTATATACTTTTTAAAATATAACTGAATATTGATACACATGAAAATCATTCTCTTTTTCATATATATGTGTAAAATTACATATAAGCCAGTTAATCAAACACCTAACTCCAATTCTAAATTCATTAACTATAATTTTAAAAATTAAATTTTACATTTACGTTCAATTGCACTGATTAATCTCTAAAGTTTGGTTTAATTGATTTTTCAAATCAAAATTTTAATTTTTTTTCCAACGGTAATCGTAACCTATCCATTTTATTTTTTAACACCCCTATTTTTAACGTTACCATATTTTTATCTGCATGTTTTGATTTTCGAAAGTGAGTTTGACATGGCAAGTGATTATTCCAACATTATTAAAATCGAATCAGACCAAAACAGAAGAGATAAAAATGAGTTGTGATTTGATCAGTCCGATCATTTTTTAAATAATGTTATTTATAAAAAAAATATAATAAATATCATAAAAAATCATTATATAAAAAATGAAAATACTTATTAATTTTTTAAAAAGCTACATATCAATTAAAATACATTGTTCAAATCATTCAACATTTATAACACAAATTTAATATAAATGGAATCATAAGTCACAAATACCTAAAAAAAAATCATCAAATATAAATTTTATTTTTTATTTTATTCACAAAAAGTCCATCAAAATTCCCTAAATTCCGAATTTTTTAATTTATATTTTTTTATTTTTGAGTAAAAAAGATGTGAAATATATATTTTAGATAAAAAAATAAAAATTAAATTTTCATTGTTCAAGTCAATTTTTCTGTTTCAATTTAATTTTTCTCTATTCAAACCGGTCTATCCGGTATTTTCCGATTCTAACATGTTCTTTTCCTGTTCACACCAGTTGCATTAATTTTTTGCAAGTCCAGTTTTATATACTGAATTTAGCCAAACCAATTGTCAGCAAGCGATTAAACCGGTTTGACCGGATGGTCCCGTTTTAATAACATCGGATTATTCTGGGCAATTCGAGAATATCGTTAATTTGCAAATTACGTTTTTGTTCTAAATAGAAGGTCGGTTGGTTTTTCTTATGCAATATTTTAATATATCAAATTGGATTCCGTTAAAATTCAATAAAATTTTTTCAACGAAATATTTCAAAGTATATATTAATTTTAATATATTGAAAATTTTTAAATTTGAATTTTTACTTTTTTTCTATAAAAAAATTCCAATAAAGAATAATAAAAATTAAGTTCAAGAGAAAAAGATATTATAAAAAAATTAATGTGAACCAATAAGAAGTTTTGGGTTTGAAAAGCAAATATAAAACATATTCAGATATTTAAAAATATTTGAAACGAAATAATTTATTTTTTATGATTAATTTGGTGTAAATTTAAAGTAATTGAATAAATATATTCCTTAAATTTATTTTTTATGATCAGTTAGTCTCTAACTGCAACATAATTCTCATTGGTTATCCTTAAGAATGTCACAAGAGAAATAGTTTTCATTGGTAAGTGATTTTTTTTTTTGACATATTTAAATTCGATTGGATCTATATGTGAGATTAATTCGAGACCTGACTTGCCACACAAACAAAAAATAAAAGAAATAAAATAGTATGGTGAAAGATTTTTATATAAATAAATATATAAAATGTTACCAAATGACTTAATTTTGTTAACAATTTGAGCGGTTCAATTTTATTTTTTTTTTAATATTGAAAATTAAATCTATACTGCTAGAGAACTTAATTTCTTTTTTAGAACAAACGTGCATTTAGAAAGCTCTCCATATCTTGAGGTGTGCATATATATATATATATATATATATATATATATATATATATATATATATATATATATATATATATATATATATATATATATATATATATATAATATATATATATATATATATATATATATATGGATAAATTACATGGTTGCAAATTAATTGGAATTTTTAATTTCGATGGTTCTTAGCGTAATTTGGATGATCAAGAATCAATTAGGCTTTTACTCTTAAGTGTTTCCTAGTATGAATTAGACTAATTAAGCTAATAAAATTTTGTAGGATAATAAAATTACAATTATAAATGTAAAAATTGGACCGGACCAATCGGTTCAACCCAATAAATGGTGAACTAATTTCTTTTCCGGACTGGTTTACCATAAAAAGCCGTCTTAACAAATAAGTGCTCCAAAATTAATAAACTCTACAGTTAAACTAGAAACCGGATGAATTTAATCATAAATATGATTTTTAAATTTATTCTTATTTTTTCTGTATAATATATAAACAAATAAAAAATTTGATGATTATTATATTAACATAAATAGTTTATTATGATCAATAATAGTATTTTAAATATTTTATTGTGAAGCTTATTATTATTTTAAATATATTTAAATAGAATATATTAATCATTTTAAAAATTCAGGTTATTGATTCTTTATTTTTCGATTTAATATCAAGTTCGGGTTGGTCAACTTTGATTACAATATCAAAAGTTAAATCATTTCCTTGAAGCTTCACGTGGATAAACTCCCAAAAATTCAGAAGAATTTTCACATGTTTTAAGGAGAAGACCTGGGATTTTGTTTTAAATCAGCAGCATGTGATGGTGACTAGCGGTCCAAAGAGAAAATCATAGTAAAAAGAGAAAAATAAAATAAACTAAGGAGCAAAGTTCAAGATTTGCTTCCAATATTATAATGTAGACGTGCTTTAAATCCACTTAAATAGTCAAATGTGTAATAGTAATTATTTTAATATTTTAATAAATAAATGTTAAGATATTTTAAATTAAAGAGAAGATAATATGAAAACTAAGATTTATTAATTCAAGCTAATGTGTAATATTTAGTAACCGTAGTATAAATTTTGCTTAATTTTACCTATGTTCAGTATACTGTTCCTTTTTTTTATTAAAAAGTTATGAAATAAAATTTTTTAATAAAAAAGTAAATTTAAAAAAATATATTTTAAAAAAATCACTTTAACTCAGATTTCAAGAAAAACCTATAAAAAATTCTTGTTTGCATGCTACATCACTTATCTCATTCAAGTGTATGAGATATAGATCACTATCCTTGTTAGCTGCTATGTCACGATCAATAATTAGATATTATATATAAAAATATTTTAAAAATAAAACATTTATAAAATTTTTATTCATGTTATTTTTTCATTGATTATGATGTGGTTGCTAACATAATATTTATTCTATGCGATAAGCTGATATAGTGATTAATGAGTAATTTTAGTAAGATTTTTTCTAAAATTCAGTCAAAAGTGACAATTTTTTAAATATTTTATTGAATTTAGATATTTTTTCTTTAAAAAATTTTATTTTATAACTTTTTCAATTAAAAGTAAAAAATCTATTGATGGGAATGAAATTAACCCTACAACTGGATAAGGATGTAATCACTTCTTAATTAAAAATTCAGATTCAAATTTAAAAATATTAAAATCTATTGCAAAGAGATATTGAAAAGAAAATAGAGAGAGAATATTGCTAATGGTTAATGGCATATATTCACGTGATTACTAAAACTTCGAGGTTTTGAAAATTTAAATTTTAATCCAACTTTTTATTTAAAAAATGAAATTATTATTGTGGGGACTTGGAAAACTCCATTGGAATATTACATACAAGCTTGAATAACTTGTATATCGATTTTTTTTAAAATTACTAATTATTAATCAGTTCATTATATTCGGTTAATCAGTTCATTAATTTCGTTTTTTCGATTTAGTAAATTAATATTTTTTTATTAATCATTAAAATTTATAACATAAATTTATATAAAAAAATAGATAAATTTCAATTCAATTTCAAATGTGCAAAATAATTTAAAATAAAAATTACGAAACAAACATAAGTTAGTAGCCAAAATTCATATTCTATAAATTAATAGCTAATATTACAAAATAGATTTGATATTTATTGAAAATTAATATGCTTGATTATAAGTTAAATAAAATTTTGGATAATATTAAATATTATAAAATAAACTCTAAAATATAAGAAAATACAATTAAATGTTATTAAGAAAAATATGAACACCAATATATGATAAAAAATAATATATATAAATATTAATTGGATACTATAAATAAATATTACTATATAATTAAAAAGAATAACATCATATAAATTTTGTTTAAAGTATTATATAAATTTTATAAGAAAATGTAAAAAAATTAAGATATAAAAATATATATATTTATATATGTGAACTAGTTAATCATGGGCTAACGGTTAACCAGTACTTAAAAACTTAAACCATAACTATTAATAAAAAATGTAAAAATTAAAAATCGTAATCAAGTCCATTGGATTGATTAACCGTAAAAATAGGTTTGTTTTTGAACCGATTTTAGAGTTAATCATATTTTCAATTTTTTTTCTCACTCCTAATATATGTTACTCATTATACAAACCAAAAATAATTATTAGGAGTGCATAGTTATATTCAAATATTATGCTTTTTTTTTAAACATAACTATTGAGAGTCCGACCGTAAATGTCTTATTTTAATATAATTTGAAACAACTATTCGAACTTTTTTTTAGAAGTTTTTCTTTCCTAATTGCTTGATATAACGAAAAGTTAGAATCAATAAATTGTAGGAAAATAGACATCCACAATAAAAATTATATTTAATATTAAAAATAAAATTATATACGTGTGTGTCTGTGCACCAGAGGGTAAATGAGGATTGCATTCTCATATATTAACTAGTTGAAATTGATGGCAGTAAAACTTTCTAAATTATACTGTGAATAAATTATATATGATTGAAGTATCGCATTAATTTTTAATAGTTAATATCATTCAATATCGATGTGAAATTTATTAATTAATTAATAGACTTTTATTTTTAAATGTTAGATTAAGTGAAAATTTTAGTGGTCCTAAAAAATTGAAAATATTTGCTAGGACAGAAATAAAACTAATACTAAAATACCAATTGCCAAGTGCATATATAGTTAACAAATAAGATATCACCTTTATTACAAAATCAACCATTACATCACATTCTCACACCCAAATCTCTTTATTTTTGACTCATAATACAAACCATTAAAACCATTTTTATTAAGCTTCCTATACTCAATTCCAAATCTCTTTTTGAGCTCCAAAACATATATAGCCGTAGACCTTTTCCCTGTCAGGGAGAGATTTGGAAACACTCTCCTTCTCTAAACAACGTTTAGCCCATGCATGATTTTTTAAGTGTTTTTGGAAGTTTTAACAAAAGAATATTAAAAACCTTGAATTTGACCGTTAGATATGACAAACGATCGTCTGTCATGTGAGGGAGGGTCGTCTGTGGCCACTCCCCTTCTATTTAGGTCAGATCAGGGACATTTTTGCTAATTCAGATCTTTCATGTGAGGGACAACTGTCTGTAGTTGTATATTCAGATTTCTCACATTTTTGGTTTTTAAAAATGGAAAGATAGGATTTTTAGGGGATTGGGCCCGGATTTTGAGGGATTAATCCCTCTATACTTGGAAAGTTAGAGTTAAAATGTAATTTCAACTTCTCCCTAAGTATAAAACATAAAAATTAGGATTTCTTTTTCAAGGAGGGATCCTTTTGAAAAAACAAAAGAACAAAAGTTCTTAGAGAAGAAGAAAACCAATTCTTCTCTCTTTAAGGCTAAAAGTTCAACACATCCTTTTGATCCAACAAAGCACACACAAAAATCATTTATTTTCTCGAACACAAAAACTAAGAATCGAAGCAGAGATTCAGACTTCCAAAGATACAAAATCATAATACCTGCTGAGGATAATATTCTAGGTTTCCCTCTCTCTTTCTCTCTCTTAATTCATCACACTCATATATGTTGTTTAGTAATATTAAATGTGTTTTCTTGTGTATTAATTATTTAGATTTATATATTTAATTGAATGCCATGTTAATCTAGATCAGTATGTGTATTAAAATAACATTTTTGGCACGCTTTTCTCCATTAATGCATGTTTTTTACACCTTGTGCTAAGGTATTGTTTTAGGCATTAATTTTGTTATTATTTAATTAAAATGCAATTTAGGACTAGTATTTTAGGTTCTGCATGTCTTAGATCCATATAATTATATGCTTAGAGTTATTTGAGGTATTAGTGATTTTTGTGTTGAGTTTTAGCTTTTTGTATCTGTTCCTCGAGTGACAATTGGGGAAGAAAGCACCATAGATGACTGTTTGTCAACGTGACATTTCTCCTAATGGCATAGAGGTTAGGCACTTTTGTTCAGCCATCGACGAGAGCATCAAATGATAATCCAGAAATTTTCAGAAAAATAAGAGTTGTGAGCATGAGAAATGGAAGGGTGCCACCTAGGTTAGTGCGTGCACTAAAAAAAACTGTAAATTAGCGACGGATCGTCGCTAATTACCTGTTTTTCGTCGCTAACTTAAATTAGCGATCCCGCACTGAACAGTCGCTAAAAGGCCAGTCGCTAATATATTAGCAACGGAATTTAAATTCAGTCGCTAATTTAGCGACGAATATTTTCGTCGCTAATTTTTTCTGTCGCTAATTTATATTCATAATTAGTCTCCGGAATTATTATAATATTTAGCGACTACATTTTTCGTCGCTAATTCCGTCGCTAATTATAAATTTACTCTAAAATTTAGCGACGAAATTGTAGTCGCTAATTATTTCTTTAATTATATCTATTACACATTAGCGACTTTTTCTGTCGCAAATCCGTTGCTAAATTATTGCATAATTATTTTTTTTGCAGTATTTTTTAAAATTTTAATCCTGTATAAATTATCGCTATTTATTTATTTTAATCATGTACATAACAATGATATCAAACATACAAACATATATTTATTTCAAATAAAAATATGTTCCAAAATACACATATATAGAGAATTATTTGAAACATTACATAATAAGACCCATTTTGTAAGAAAACAGTAAACATACAAGAATCAAATCTTAATCTTTTGCTGTCAATCAACAAGTTACAAATGCAAATAATAACATAACAATAACCAGTCCAGCCCAACCAAGACAATCGGGGGTCAAATCATCTACAAAATTCACAGCTTTTCCTCCATAAGCTAAAACCAGGAGTTCCATATTTCTTCTCTTAGCTCTTCAAAGGGCAATTATCTAGAAAAATATCAATGTTAACACACGTTGAGTTCTGGAGACATGCAACTAACGAAATAATACATAAAGATGAAATAACAGGGTATCTTAAGACACACAATGCATAGAAATTGATATTCTAAATAATACCATTGCCCTGAGCCAAGATGTGGAGTTGTTGCATACTAAACATTTTGAGTTGAGATCCCAGGGTGCAAAACTGCAGTTTCGAGAGCTGATGACTGAATTTGGGATTCAGAGTGTTTCTGCTGTTCATTGGCTTCACTATCTGAATAATTATCTTCACAAATGTCATATTGTCAAGCATGGAAAAGTTTATGCTAGACATCAAGCATAATGACTATCAAATTAAACAGCCTCAAAGAAACTGTCAAATCCTCTAGTGACTACAAAGATTCTCACAAAGATCCTGTACAACCCCAAGTGCTAATCGAAGACTAAATAGGCAATCAATTGACTACATTTCAGGCATCCATAAATACTTTAAAATTCAAATTTAGATTTCCATTTAAGTATCCCATATCTAGAAAGAAGGGAATTGTCTCATAGTTATACCTCTATAAAAATTGGGGGTAGATCCCATCAAAAGAGGCACGTTACATTCCTTTTTCTATTCAAACAGAGAAAAATATTCCCACCAAGATAACAGTCTCCTAACATAAAAAAAGAAAAAGAAAAACACATATCTCCACATAAAATTTTTAGAATAGTACATAACCCAGACAATAGCAAAGCTCAATTGCACCACTGTCATGAAAATAAGATTTTATTGTATGCTGACAAGATATCGTTAAGACATTCATTTTATCAGTAAGACTACCTGAAAGATCATGCACAGAGGAAGTCATGAGGCTGTTAGACAACAAACTTGAGCTTCCTTCAAGGTTATTATAAGATGTAATATCCTCAACATCCTGAATCTGATGGGAAAAAGATTTTTGATCCAGGGAAGTCCACTCAATGTTTTAGCTTAATGATTCAAAAAAAAATGTCTACATACTAGGGAAGCTTGAGCCTTCATATCGTCAAGATTAAAGTTCCAACCACTAATTTCTCTTTTATATTCGTTCTACATACGTTCAAAAAGGAAATATTAAAAGCTCTTTAGAAGAAATAGAAAAGAAAAATCGAACAATAAACTGCTTAATGAATCATTATGCTTCTAGCATTACAAAACTGGCGTTAAAATTTATTACTCTTAATGAAAAATGCACTTTTTAAACCTCTTTATCAAACTCGTACAAGGTTATCCCTACATTAGCAAAGGGTGCCAAAAAGAAAGAAAAGAGCCACCACAAACAGACAAAAAGAAGTCAAGGTTAAACTAAACTTGAAACCTTCCTGGGCGCTGATATACGATACTGTTCATCAAATAAGTTGATGTGGTTGGCGCTGATATACGACACATATTCTGAGCATAAGCAGCAAAATATATATCCAACAGTATGTACCTCCATACAGTATTCAATGTTGTTTTGGATTAAATGACTCAAGATATCTAAGATGGCAAGTACTATTATTATATTCTCATATGCAATTAATGTTTAAAATATATGACATACATATTGCAAAAATCATACTGGAAGAATAAATAAAAATGAACAAGAATTAGGAAGCATCCCAGGCAATCAGACATATTTACTAGAAGAACAAAAGATAACCAAAAGTAAACAATGTTAGAGAACAAGTATTGAATAATGAGCAAACTTCCCACACTGCATTCTGAAGTATGGGACTTAATAAGAATATATACCATTCAAGAGTTTAAATGAACAAGTAGTTAATGAATGATAAATGCTTACCAATTCAAACCAGTAAATGAATGCACGGCGTCAATGAAATGCTGAAGAGGAGCAATAGGGAGAAAAGAATCGGCACATAATTCAAAAAAATAGAAAGAAATTAAACAAAGCAAATTTAAATCTAGAATGCAGCTTCAAAAATGAGGAAAGATTAGTATTTAATTCATCTATAAAAATTTAAATTAGCATTTAGATCAAAGTAAGAATAAAAAAGTAATGCCATGTCCTACAGGAAACAAACAAAACTAGTAATTTAGATCTTTATAGTTTGTGTAAAAAGATTATAATCTATTATCCACATGGTCTGTATAACTTTTTCCACTTGAATATCTCACAACAATATATAGAAGTGCTATAGGGCCCTCATAAGCATGTTAAAGTAGTGTTCAGAACTAGACAATTCATTTCAAGACACAAAGGATAAATAACAAAGACCATACTCTGGTTTAGAAATATCTCATGACTGTGCCTGCTAATACCCATATGTTAAAGAAACAATGCATGAGCTAACCCACCAAGACCACCACCCAACTCATGTAAAAGCAACATTAAATTTATAGATAAATAAATTAAAAAAATGACATACCTCTAGAAGAGATGACAGCCAGCTTCAAGACCTGCTCATTCTCCCTTCTTTTAATTTTTTTCCTTAACCTCCAGTTAAACACAGAAATCCACTTCAATTAATACCTAAAATCATCTCTAGTCCATAATATGTAGATTTACAAAATAGAAAAAATAGAATCAACAAAATTTTACCTTACCCTTTAGGATTATTAACTACACAATAGAACATTATTAACAGAGAAACCCAGGACAAAAAGGTTGAAGAATTGGAGTAATAGATTAACATAATATAAATAAATCACTCAGAATAACGCAGCAAGTTAATACATACCGAGAGGGGAGAATAAAAGTGTGACATGCTACTATCTTAATATCCTCATGATTGTCTTCAACATCCATCCCAATAGGGCCGCTGATGCTGATTACATCCCTAGAAAACGACAATAGCCAACTTCTTATTCAAGTTCATCAGATGATCTAAATAAAGAAAGCTTAGAACTTACTGAAACCGCATAACCTGTTCTCAACACTTCAATTTTTTCTTTCCACTTTTGCGGCAAATGATTGATATAAAAGCATACATGTCTGCAACATCTTTAGGAATTCCATCACCCAAGTTTCAATTAGTTGGCTTTCTACTTTTTGCTATGGGGTGGAGCTTCCTTGTTTTACTGTGTCCAAAATTTAAATCATAGGAATTCCATGCAGTATTGGAGAACTTAATGAGAATGAAAGTAACAAGAGGCAATTTTTGCTTAAGCAATGGAAGTACCTGAGTAGCAAAGACCAGTAATTCACCAATTGCAAAAAGAATAAGGAAAATGTACATGCTTTTAAAACAGAAGGCAGCCAAACAACATATTACTAGATTTAATTTCCCCTAAATTAAAATCTAGGATTTCCCCTAAATTTTCATTAAATCCCTATATTTAATTTCTATCATAATCCTTAAATCTTCCACTAGATCTCACAAATAGGGGGTTAAGAGAACTTACCTTATGAATTAATGGAGAAAATTGCAACCAAGGAGGTGGGAGAGGAAGAGAATACCGAAGCAAGAGAGAGAGGAGCACAGCCTGCTCTCTTTGCGCGATGAAAGAGGAAGAATGAAGGGGAGGAGGCGACGATAACACCAAGTGGAGTTGCGGTAGTGACGGGGCGATGGCGGCATGCGGTGGCTGGTGGGGAACGGCGACGACGAAGAGAAAGGAAAGGAGAGAAAAGGGAAAAGAAGAAAGAGAGTCGGTGAAGGAGGAGGAACCCGACTCTCCAAATATAATTCAACATAAAATAAGCCCCACCCCAAAACGACGTAGTTTTGGGTGTGGAAGTGGCAAAAATCCAATTAGGTCCCTCAATTCTAAACCATTTAACAAATAGACCAAATTCTCCTTCTTTTATGCAATTAAACCTCCTAAACAATTATAATTCAATCTATATATTTAGTTTATTTTATTTAATCTCATTATTTAATATTCATTTTATTACCGAGTCCGAATAAAAATTTCGAATCAATCTAGAGAATTCTAGGAACTCTAGAAAAGAAATGAATCTATTATTATTATTATTATTATTATTATTATTATTATTATTATTATTATTATTTCTCTCATATAACTTAAATTGTGTTAATTTGTGATTTAATTAAAACCAATAATTTTATTTACTCTTAATATCATTTTAAATCATTTATTTTTTAATATTTATCGAGTCAGTCCGATTATTATTCAGGTAACTCCAAGTTGGGGTGTTACACAAACATTAGAGAGAGAAGAACAAAGAGCCCTTAATTGCAACTTCTGTCCAAAGCAAATCGGATAGGGTTAGAAAGCAACAAACACGATCTTCACCATTCAAAATTAACAACAAGGAGTTTTAGCCATACTCACCAAAAATCAGGCCGATCTAACGACAAATGATTTTTCGATCGTCTTCGTATATAAAACTGATCATAATGTAAAAAATCCAAAAAACAACCTATTTTTTGCAACAAATATTGAACTTACAGACCTTAAAAACTAATCTTCACCGTTTAAAATTAACAACAAGAAGTTTCAAACGTACTCACCAAAAATTAGGCTGATCTAATGACAAATGATTTTTCGATTGTCTTCACATACAAAACTGGTCATTATGTAAAAAATCCAGAAAATGGTCTTTTTTTGCAACAAAAACTGAACTTACAGACTTTAAAAATTAATCTTCACCGTTCAAAATTAATAACAAGGAGTTTAAAACGTAGTCACCAAAAATCAAGTCAATCTAACGGCAAATTATTTTTCGATCGTCTTCGTATACAAAACTGGTCATTACGTAAAAAATTCAGAAAATAGCCTATTTTTTGCAACAAAAACTGAACTTACAGACCTTAAAAACTAATCTTCACCGTTCAAAATTAACAATATGGAGTTTTGAATGTACTTCCAAAAAATCAGGCCGATTTAATGGCAAATACCTACCTAAACGTCAAAAAAGATGGAAGAGAAAGATGAATTAATATGATTTGGGACATTAAAAATCAAACCTTAAAAACCAATTTTCACCGTTCAAAATTCTCAGGTCACTCGAGTTTTGGGGCATTATAATTATAATATAATTAATATGATTGCAAGTAAAAAAAATAAAATTAAAAAATTATAATGTGCCCGTCAATTTTCATTATTTTGTCTTTATATTCAAGGATGTTTTGATAAATATATATAATTAGACTTTCTAATAATTTAATATTTGATCAAAATTTTACAAAATAAAAATAAATTTCAAAATTTTTCATAAATATTTTAAATAAGATAATAAGTTTTATATTACTATTTTACAAATATTTATTTTTATTAATCTTCATAATGTAATTATAATAAATGTAACACATATTTTATGTGTAAAATTAAATTATTTAAAATAATTATTAACCATAAATATGCATATAAATTTTTTTATTAATATTATAATTTAATCTTAATTAGTAACGATAAATATGTATTTTTATTTTTCATTTATATTATAATGTTTGGAATAATTGAAATTATAAATTTTTGAAAAATAGGCAAATAATATCATATAAAATATTTTTTTAAAAATTATTAAAAATAATTAGTAAACATAAATATGCATGTATATTTTTTATTAATATTATAATGTTTGGTGAAATCAATAAATAAAATTATAAATCTATTTAAAAATTTAAATGAAAATAGATAAATAATATAATATATAATAAGTTTAGCGACGCAATTTGCGATGCATTTCCGTCGCTATTTTTATGAAACTTAATTTACAAAACTGAAAATATAGAAACAATTTTAGCAACAATTACCGTCGCTAATCCGTCGCAAAAAAAGGCGCCTTTCTTTCCCGCCAAATTTAGCGACTGTTTTGAATGTTTAGTCGCTATTTCGTCGCTAAATTTATGACAAATACGTTTCCACGACTAAAGTAGAAATAGTCGCTAATTCGCTTTTTTTTTTTTTTTTTTTTTTTTGTAGTGGTGGTTGGGAGATAAGAGTGCTTGGACTTGCCTAGAGAGGAATCCTACAAAAGAAAGCTTAGCCCGCTTGGATCGGATTTGAACTCTTCTGTGATTAAGTCATTTTTAGATTTTTTTAGAGATAAAATGTATTGAGTTAAGTTCTCTTCTGTATTTTAAAAATGAATCTAGTATTTATAAGCGTGAAAAATCCACTTGAAGGCTTATTCTTGTGTCAGAATAGATAGAGGGCGATGTAATTTTTGACAAATGGTGGTAGCATGTGTTAGGAGCCTTTAATATGATAAGGCCGTGTAGGCCGATCGGACTTGTCCCATCAAATGGACTTTTGACATATCTTTGGCAGTGTGTTTGAGGCAAATACGGCGCAACGCTTTGTTAGGCCTTTCAGGTGGTTGGGTTTTGCTTCCTACTGGCCCAGTTTATTTATGAAATATTGGATATTGTTAGCAACCTTAGTATAAATTGAGCTTAATTTCACCCATTAGTACACTATTCCTTTTTTTATTAAAAAGTTGCAAAATAAATTTTTTAATAGAAAAATAACTGAATTTTAAAAAAAATTCAAAAAAGTCACTTTAATTTGGATTTTAGTAGAAACCTATAAGAAATTCTTGTTGGCATACCATATCACCTATCTCATTTAAGTGCATGAGATATAGGTCATTATCCTTGTTAACCGATATGTCACGACCAATAATGAGATATTACGTATAAAAATATTTTAAAAACAAAAAATTCATAAAATTTTTGCACATGTAATTTTTTTCATTGGTCATAATGTGTTGGCTGACATGACATCCACTCTATGCGGTAAGCTGATATGGCGACTAATGAGAATTTTTAGTAAGATTTTTTTTTTTTAATTCGGTCAAAAATGATATTTTTTAATTATTTTCTCGGATTCATATATTTTTTCTTTAAAAGATTTTATTTTTTAACTTTTTCGATTAAAAGTAAAAAGTCTATTGATGTGGATGAAATTAACCCTACAAATTGATAAGGATGTAATCACTTCTTAATTAAAAATTCAGATTTCAAATTTAAAAATATTAAAATCTATTGCAAAGAGATATTAAAAAGAAAATAGAGAGAATATTGCTAATGGTTAATGGCATATATTCATGTGATAACTAAAACTTCGAAGTTTTAAAAATTTAAATTTTAATCCAACTTTTTATATGAAAAAATGAAAATATTATTGTGGGGAGCTGGAAAACTCCATTGCAATATTACATAAAAGCTCGAATAACTTGTCCGTATATGCTACTCAATATACATATTTCGATCCAAGTTTAACTTTGGTAACAGTCCGGTAAATCAAAACTGTTATCAGTGGCAGTAGGAAAACTCTATTGAAATATTACATACAAACTCGTATGTATATGCTACTCAATATAAACATATTGAAAATAATTATCAAGAGTGCATAGTTATATTCAGATATTATGTTTTTTTTAAAAAAAAAAAACTATTGAGAGTCCGACTGTAAATGCTTTTTTTAATATAATTTGAAACAACTATTCAAACTTTTTTTTAGAAGTTTTTCTTTCCTAATTGCTTGATATAACAAAAGGTTAGAATCAAAAAATAGTAGGAAAATAGACATCCACAATAAAAATTATATTTAATATTAAAAATAACATCTATTACATCACATTCTCACACCCAAATCTCTTTATTTTTGACTGATAATACAAACCATTAAAGCCGTTGTTATTAAGCTTCCTACTCAATTCCAAGTCTCTTTTTGAGCTCCAAAGCATAGCCATGGACCTTTTCCCTATCCGGGAGAGATTTGGAAACACTCTCCTTCTCTAAACACCGTTTAGCCCATGCATGAATCTTAGGGCACTCAGCCTCAACTGTGAAATTGGCATGGACTTCATAGGAATAAAACCATGTGTAGAAAGGGATAAGTGCAACATCCAAATAACCAAAACTTTCACCACCAAAGTATGGCTTATCTCCGAGCTCTCCTTCCAATATCTTCAGGGATTCTATCAATCCCTTCTTTGCTTCTTCCTTTTCTTCTCCTTTTGTTGCCCATGTGTTCTTTCCTAGATGGTATATCTGCATCAACATGGCGTATTGATTCAATGAAATAAAAAATCAGTCACTAATAAAAAATTCATTAACCTAAAAAACAACTTGATAATAATAGATATATATATATATATATATAGTCGTAAGAATTTTCACATTCTGAAAGTATTTCTCCTTTATATGAGTAAATATAATGTATTATGTATATCTACTGTTATTATTTTCTTAATGGCAAAAATACTCGTGCTATTTAAAATTGAAAAATTTTATTTATACATATCAAAATTTTATAGGTAAATATTTTAATTGAACTTTATATTTTTGTGAATCAAAATATTTTAATGGGACCATTTAAATTATTCTAGTGGAGTTAAATTTTTTTAGAAAAATAATTATCATTATATCAACAAAATTATCATTATATACCTCTCTAAACAAGCTTCGGTTAAAAAAATTGTTTACAAACTGATAAAAATGAAGTATATATGTCCAAACAAACAGATAAAAATGGTTTAAATTTGTCAACTTTACGTAATATCCGTTCAAATTCTGATTAAAAATTGTTTAGGACTCTGGTTAAACTATTATACAAGTGATAAAGCTGAAATTTTGCCGTATAAATTAAATGTAAATTATAGTAAAATCTGTATTATTAATTTTTTTTATCATTAAGAAAAAAACTTATTATTAATTTATAACTATATTAAATATTAAAAGAAAAGCTACAATATTATTTCTTAAACAAAAAATTGGAAAAAGTTAACGAAATTATTGATGGACAGGCACAATTAAAAGAGAGATAATTCACCTGAAGCAGAGATTTGTCTGAATATGATATGTTTTAAAAATGACTTTCATTATTACGAATCTGCTTAGGTTATCACAATAAAAAAAGTAAGAGATGATTTCTTGACATGCTTCGCACGTTACACACAGTCTGGATTTATTTATTGTTTTAATCATTTGATCACACGGTTTGATAGTATTAACTATTTTAGTCATTCGATCGAACAGTCGGCAGGATTAAACTATAAAATTTTAATTGTTAATTGTTTGAAACGTTACGAGTTTTTCTTTTTAGTTATCCAAACAAAATTAGCTCCATGACCCGCAATTTCAAGTTCAGATGTGTAGATAATACTTATGCTAAAAGAATATAATGAAAATAAGTGAAGTACCTTCTTATCAATAAAATCAGCCCAGAATCGAGCTTGAGCTTTCTGGTAAGGATCGGAGGGAAGCAATGGAGCTTTGTGTGGCCAAACCTCGTCAATATACTGAACTGCAATGAGAGATTCAGCAATCGGTTTGCCGTTGTGAATAAGAACGGGGATCATCTTATGAACGGGGTTCATTTGCAGAAGTAATGGACTTTTGTTTCTCAAATCCTCTTCTTTGTACTCGTAATTGATTCCTTTCTCTGCCAAAGCAATCCTCACCCTCATCCCAAAAGCACTTGCCCAGAAATCCAAAAGCACCACCTCACTGGCCATGGCTACGCACTGAACAAAGATTTCTGAATCAAAGATTTTACACTGAAACGAACACAAGGTATTTGATAATATTACTTAATGGATTTAGAGTATTAGTTATATATAGTCATAGATGAATTGGGTTCAGACAAAAATTCCTCGTGTTGCGTGCGGATTCAGACTCTTCCACCTCTTGACTATGTGTCCAAGGACGTAAGAGCATTTGTCATCGTTTTATTTTTAGACAATCCATTTCTAAGCTCTCAATTTTTTTCATTTTTTTTATTTTTTTTGTTGACACCTCAAATTAATAAAAAATATATTTTAATTATTTTATTTTCAATTTTAACCATTTTAAATGCCTTATAAACGATAAAAAGAAAATAAAATATGCACACGATTAAAATGGTATAGGTTTAAAATTGACTCGATCGAGAAGATAATGTAACTAAAATTAAAAGTAAAATAATTTATAATATAAATTTTTGGTTTAATATTTTAAATCTCCTCTGAAATTATATTTAATTTTATAATTGATACTTGAATTGTTATCGTATTTAAATTACTATCTAAATTTCAAGTATTATAAAAAATTGTTATCTAAATTTTAAATAAAGACAATAATTTGTCATCCAAATATATAAAAATATTGAATGGTATCTGTTGTTATATGTTAATATTAATTAAATTTTAGGTGATAAATTATTATCGTTATTTAAGTTTAAGAGGTAATTTTTGATGATATTTGAAATTTAAGTGGTGATTTAAATACGATAAAAGTTTAGGTATCAATTATAAAATTAAATATAACTTTAGAGGGTTTTTTTAGGTATTTAACCAAAATTTTTTAATCTGAAAATTTGAGGATTTATTTTTATTATATATATATATTGTGTTTATTTTTTCTTTTATTTTAACAATAGAGTAATAGTTTAATAAACATAGATTAGTAAATATAGATTGCTAGATAAAAGTAATATATTTTTTATTTTTTTTCAGTCAACACATTCAAAATTACCATCCTATAATTATACTTTATATATACTAATAGTAATATACACTTGTGTTGATTTTTAAAAGTGACTTTGGCATCTCTCTGGATTATTCTGGACAATTCGAGGATATTCTTAACTTTTGTATTTATTCAAATAAAAATGCCAGAATTTCTATCCATTTTCTCATTATTAACTTTACTTTTACCTTCTCGCTATTTTACTTCTCTTCTTTCTTGTATTATTCCTTTTTTAATTGTACTCTTCTAGTGATATTTATTGTGGGGCTCGCTTAAGAATTTTTCCAAATTTCTATCAAATTTGCTCTCTTCCTTTCTTTTCCATAGTCTATATTATCTAAATATAATTAGTTAATCCAAATTTTTATCAAGTTATTTTGAAAGGATTATCTGAAGTTAAATAAAAGATAATATAATGTTGGTATAGTATAGTATAATTTAATTTTGTTAAGCGAAATTTATGTTATCATTAACATTATTTTCATGCTTAATTTATAGGTGGTAATAATTATGAAGTATATCTAATTATAACAAAATTATTACTATCTACAATATCAAAGGTAAAGGTAAGTTATGCCTATTTTTCAATTTTAGAAAAATAACTTTAGTTTATATAGAGATGATTAATTTTCATACTACTGGATCTAATTGATTGCTTAATTTTTTTATAATACAAAGCCATTTTAATTGGTCCTAAAAGATAAAATGTTGAAAAAAGAAGAAATTATTAAATCTTTCATGATTTATTTCTAAAATTTATAATTCACAATTTGATTTGCATGAGTTTATAAGTGTATTAAAATTAATATTTAAGAGATTTGAAAAAATTGTTGTATAAAATGATAAAATTTATTAAATAGTATTAGTTTAAATTTTAATTTTAAGTGTATGTTAGGAATTTATATATTCCTTTAAAATTTTTAAGATGTCATGTTTTTGGCAAAAATAGTAAATTGATGCAAAAGTATGATATATGTATATATAATATAGAAAATAAAAAGTTGATTCTTTCAATATTTATAATTCACACCGGAGGACGATTAGACCTGGACATAGTTGGTTTTTAGGATGACACTTCAAGCCCTTTAGTGAGATCAAGGAAATTGAAAATTAGGAGCAAACAGACATTTGCAGAACTTATTCATAAGATATCAATTAAATTAGATTTAGTTGTATATGTGAGGGTTAGTATGATGATATATAAGTGTCTTATAAAAAATCAGTGGTTAATTGCTGGGCGTTTATGGATTTAATTGATAATGATGATATTAATCAAATTTATAGAAATTTTATACATTTCCTGGATACACCATTGTGGAGTTAATTGTTGAAAATGAAAAAAATTTAACTGGAGATGGACAAAATGCATTAAATAATGTTAATCAGATGACTAATGCTGGAGATAGAGAGTTTATACCAGCTGCGAACACAAGAGAAGTATTTGGGTGACAATTCATATTATTCAAGAGTAACTCAGTTCGATTTTGGTACACAATTTGAGACTCCAACACAATGTGAACATGTTGATGATTTGAAAACAATATATAGATACCTAGCAACTCCCTTAGGATTAAGATGCATTGCCTTGTACCTTTGTATAGCCAGACAAGCTGACATTCAACTATATTGGCCAACTATTTTCACATTCTTTAAACGAGGTAGAAACATCAAGTGGACCATACTCAATGATTGATATGCAAATAATAGTCTACCAAAATATTTCAATATCCAAGCATGAGCATATTGTCTAACACCTCAAGTGTTGCATCATCAAGAATTTCACCAAAAACAATATCTAACCATGTCATCCTAACTTTATTGCCAAGTAAATTTGTGGCAGGAGGAACTGCTCTAAGTAAATTACAACAAATCTTTACACAATCAAAATTTGTTCTCCCAGTTACATCAATCAATAATTATGTCAAAATTCCTACATCTACACTTTAAAGTGTAATTGTCATTTTCCCACACGTGAGATGAAATGTGTGCATTTCCGATCGCCACCTTTCAATAAGTAATGTAATTAAAATTCAATCTATATTTATCACTCTAATTTTTACAATTCCTAACAAATCAGATGATCTTATATATAGTAAAATTCTTGGGTCAATAGTTTTATAGTGCTCATTCACGCTGCTCCTTCTTGTTCTCAACACTTTCCTCTCAACCTTTTAGTATAAATTAAACAAGTCAAAAAAAATAAAAAATTAATTATTAATCTACAATATATATATATATATATATAGACACACACACACACATTATAGGACCTGGGTTTCTACACTCTCCATTAATAGAACCTGGGTTAATTCGTGCAACTTTTATATAATAACGATTCATGTAGAAACCTACATTTAATTTCACATTATATGCAAGCTATTTTATAACTTTTTTTGTCAAATTTTATATTAAGATTCCCCATATTAGCTATGTGTTATTAGAATAATTTAAACAAAAATTATACAATTTTACATTGAAAAATAATTATGACGTTAAATCTAACTAAATATTTCAAGTCTCCATAAATTATCGATTAATTATAGAAATATATAATTATTTATGATTTTATATTTTTTCATCAACATATTATTATTGTAACTGTTCTATCAATACTATACTGTCCTTAAAAAATTATTATTATAAAATAGAAATTTAAATTATGATAAAATTTCATTAAATATTAACCATACTAGCTAATTGCTAAAAAAATACTTAAATAAAAATTAAATGCAAACTAATACATAAATTATATTTACATTTTCATTGATATAGTTTCTTTGTTCAATTGCCATTGTATCTCTAATTTAAAAAAAAAATTTCTTCACAAATATTAGAACTAATTGTTCATATTTTATTACATGCTCATAGTTCCATTTTTTCATTATAACTTTCAAATAAAATATTAGTAGGGTCATGTAAAGAGCTTCAACCATCTTTGCTTCTGTCATTAGATATCCTCTCATTATAATTGCTAGTAATTTTTTATTCTTAATAATAATATGATTGAATATCGATATGCCCTTTTCAATTCTGTAGTTGTACAAATCATCACATTTTTTATTGACAATTTTTTTTGCAATATTTCATTGCTTTTAGAGCTAAGTATGAAGACCATCTATCATATAAAATTATTAAAAATAAATGTTATATAAAATAAAATATTTACTGTAAGACCCTAACATACACCCTAGTAGCAATTGAGTGTGTCTAGGGTGCATTGGAAAGATGACAATCCAAGATAAGTAAATAAAGTGTAGAAAATGATATATCGGTAATTAATTTAAAAGATAGGAGTGAATTGGTAAATAATTCAAATAGACAAAAATATGCAAAAGTAAATGTAGGATATAGATTAAAATGAACTAAAGGAATAATATTATAGGTCAATGTGGAGTTAAAGAAAGTTGGATGATTAGATGAAAATTTACGTTGGTCCAACAAGTGGACCAATGGGAAAATGACACCAATTATAATCTAGAATTTGTAAGAAAAGCCATCAAGCACACATAAAAGGGAAGTTGAATAGAGAATAATGTGAAAGGGCCATCCATTTGCAGAAAATGCTGCAAATTTCTCCTCTCCACACATACATGTACATCTTTTGTTAAGTGGATTTAAGAGGAAGTAAGGCAACTAAGTGAAATTCTAGTAAAAAGGTAAGTTTATATGAAATTTTACACTGTTTTCATCTCCTTGTTGCTTCATATATATATGAGGGTGTGATTTTGAGATGAAATTAGCATGATATATCTATGTTTGATTATATTTTAGAAGGAAATTAAAGTAAGAGTAAGGGAAAGGAGAAGCAATGAGGTTGGAAGAGAACAATTGGCTATATAAAGTCAGGAATTGTTTAATTTTGCTTATATGTGTGCTTGCCATGATTTGTTATTATTTATGTTGAAATGGATGATAAATAAATGATGAAATGTTGGTTTGGTGTTGTGATGCTCGAAAATGGTTGGTTATGCTATAAGGGGTAGTTTAGTAAAAATTTGGTTAAAGGATCACCTAAAGGTTGCAACTTAGCTTATAAACCTCCGAATTGGGTGATTCTAGTTAGAGAGTAACTTTAACATAGAAATACTTTTTTCATGAGAAACCGTGACTCAACTTTACCCTTAAAGCTTTTGAAATTGAGCTTGAACATGACAACCTATTGTTGCCCCTATTATTGGTGCAATCTGTGATGGATTGAGTGAAACTCCTAATACAAAACTCTAATTGATATACAAAATTTTATAGAAAATAAACTCATAATAGAGACACTTTCATGATAGAAGCTGAGGCCGGAGATATTTGCAGTTGCAAAGTTTTCAACGGCTGACATAAGTAAAAGATTTTAGATTTTAAGGTTTAAGGGCTTGTAATTTCATTAAAGCTATGTACATGAATAATTATAATATGTCTTGAACTTGTAATAGTAGTAGAATCTTAATGCAATAATGTACGAGCAATGTAAATCATGAAAAGAAAGGAAAGAAAAAAAAAGTAATTGAAATATACCTGGTAAAGACAATTCAAAAATAGTATACAAGTAAATTGCTTAACTTAAGAAATCATATTGATAGGTATCTAGCAAGTATACTAGATCGGCTAGTAATATAGAAAAATATAGATTAAAATTCCAAATATCGTATCCAAGGAAACATGGATTGCTAAGAAGAATATCTATGTATGAAGTAAATTAATTCGAGATTGTTTCTCAAATGTTTTCGATTTAAAAGCAAAAATTAAACTAAATAAACAATTAAACAAAACAAAAACTAAAATTAAACTAACATGAATTAAAAACAAACCAATAACTGAAATTCTTTTGTTAAAAGAATTATCTACCTTAACTTTCATTGTAATGACTTAATTTCAATAGAAAATACCAGTAATTATGGGAAAACTAGTAATAAAGTCTGATATCTTTATTCAAGTATATCATTCTTAGTATTAAACTCATAGACAAATTTAATACTCAGCATCAAAATTCAGTTTAACTTCCTAAACTTTCATTGAACTCTTTTTCAAGTAATTCAATTCCAATTTATCTTTAGTTCTTCCTCTCTTAGTATTAATTAATAAAATTAACACATAATTATCTCATATTTCAAATAATAATCATGCATAAATATTAAAGAATTAATCTAATAACATGCAAATCAATGACAGTGCCTAAATCAACTTTTAGTTATTTATTCAATAAACCAACAATCAATCTCAACACAATCAAAGATAAAAATATGCTTAAAACTAAAAAAATAATCAACCGATATTAAATTTAAAGCTTAATTAAGTCATAATAATGAAAATAAAAGATTTCAAGAATCCATTAGCAAAAGAAGAAAAACTACTTCATAAATATATTTAAAAACTAAAACAATGTAAAAAAAAAACTAAAATAAAGTAGGAAAGAAAAATATTAAACAAAAACAGAAAAACTGGAAAAACAACTTAAAACTAAAACTATTGAATTCTACTAGTTTATTCTACTTGATTCCTCTAATTGATGCCTCATTTTTGGTGTTAGAGTCTTCTATTTATAGGCAAAAATCAATGGTAAAACCCTTCCAAACTTTCAAAATTAAAGTAGGAAGTAAATTCTTTTTAATCGGGAAATTGGAAAATCCTTTGCTGTATGAGAAACAAAACATGTGGCCGCTTGATTTTCTTTGAAATAAATCACGTGGCCACTCATCTTCACTTGAAATGTTTCACGTGGCCACTCAAGTTTCCTTCCTTCATTTGCATGGCCACTCAACTTTCTTTGCAAATAGTCACGTGGCCACTTAATATTTCCTTCTTTGAGACACACGCCCACTCATCTTCCTTTGCTTGTTTCAAGTGGCCACTCATCCTCCTTTGGTAAAGATGCATGGCCACTCATCATTCTAGGCATATAGTCACATGGCCACTTAAGCACTTACTGGACTTTACGTATCTTTTGTTAACATAACTTTTCTAAATTCACAGTTTTGGCCCCAATGTTCTTGTCTTTTTGCAATTAAGTTTTTTTCTTCAATTTAACCCTGAAAAATACCAAAATTTAAAATTAACTCCAAAAACATAAAATTAACTAATTAAACTCAAATTCAACCTAATTAACACAAAATTAACTCAATTAAACACCTAAAAACATACTAAAAACATCGTATAAATGACCTTTATCACATATCACATGAATAACTAACTAAACTCTTAAGTATACATGTAATTCAGCACACGTGTATAGGTTAGAGATTAGGGTGTTATATTTACATTTTCTTTTTTTTTATCATGTTATTTTATCAAATTATAATTAATCATATTATTTTATGAAATTAATTAATGTTTATCATATTTTTTTGTTAGAAAATTACAATATATGGAACAATTAGGAGTAGAAAACTTATAAATATAAAAATAAAAAATAGACAACACTTGGTAATTTCTTGTTCTTTTTTTAGAATTTTGCATTTTTTGGGCCAATTAAAATTTTTTTATATAGTACCAAAAAAAAATGAATGGTGTAGGTCAACACTAAATAACAGAAGGTATCAATTCACTAGACACCATTAAGATTCTACTTTGTAAAATTGCTCAAGATGGTCTTGAGGTCTTTAGCTGTCATCAGGATAGAGTCTAGCTAGACCACGAGCTCATTATTAAACCTCGACAATAGATTATTAACAGTGATTCTCAATGTAGACCTTCATAGAGGTCTTATTAGAGACCTTGCTTGGGGTCTTATTAAAGACCTCGGGGGGGGGGGGGGCGATCCGTTAGACTTCCTCTCAACTTAGGATCTGTCACTTTCTATCCCACTATATTGATTCCTCGTTCTAGATCTTGAGCGTTTCACCATGGATATAAATGTCTCTCTCAACAAAAGCACTAAATGATAATCCTGAGATTGTTAGAATGAGGGAACATATACGAGCTGATCGGGTTATGAGTAATCCAAAACCTACAAGAAAGCTAACTCGGTTGGTTCGAGCTTTAACTCTCTGATGCTTAAGTCAGTGAGAGATTTTAGAGAGAGAAAATGTAATAAGGTCTTAAGAATGCAATATCTGAAGCCCTCAAGGGTTAGGCTATTTATAAAGGATTAGCCTACTAGATAGACGTACTCGAGTAGGGGTGATAGGTGGACAGAGGGTATGGATTGATAGTGATTTGATTGTCCATATCCTATTGAGTGTGTCAGATTAACTGATGGAATGTAGATTTGTCAGGCCGATCGGATTTGGCAGCAGTTGACAGCCCAAATGTGACAACCTGCACGTGTCTAATGGGACTTGTCTTGTGCGAGCTCAGGCTTGGGACAGGCTTTGGGCCTTGTAAAACATTAGGTATTATCAATACACATGTTAAGAAAAGAATGAAAAGATATTATGTAAATTAAAATTTACATGCATGAGAAATTGAAAGTAATTTATTGCTCTGTCATTACTTGTACGATTTAATATAGTGATAAGGAGGGTTTTTATCGTAAACTATGTTAAGTGAGATGAATTTACTCTAAACATTTTTTTGAGCTATTTTTATCTTTAAATTCACATAAATTATGAGATATACCTTTGTTTTGAATGAAATGCTGACGTAACTAATGGCATTAACAACAACCAATTAGAACGTGATACATTAGCCAATTAGAATGTGATGATTCAGCTCTAAAGTATTGACTGTGATCACCAAATCAACACACATGTGACAACACGTGACAAAAGTGAAAAAAAAACTATCCTCTTCCTTTCCCTCCTCTCTTTGCTCTTCACTTTATTCCGTTTTCCCTTGCTGGCAAAAGATGACAATCAAGGCATACTCACTACATAATAGTCTTTCCATCATTAAAATTAACAATTATGGTTAAGTGATCAAGTAATTAGAATACAACTACACAATGCCCTCCAATAATCTTCCATTTGTAAAAAGAACCTTTATTACTTCACGACATTCATGGATGAAATAAGGAAAAAGATATTACTCTATTTGCATTGTGCATAGTTATATTTAGATATTATATATATATATATATATATATATATATATATATATATATATATATATATATATATATATATATATATATATATTTTAAAATATATAAATATTGAGAGTTGGACCGAAAATGCTTTTTTTAAAATATAATTTGAAACAACTATTCAAACTTTTTTCTGAGAAGCTTTTCTTTCCTAATTGCTTGGTATAACGAAAAGTCAGAACCAATAAGTAGCAGAAAAATAGATTTTCACAATAAAAATTATATTTAATTTAAAAAATAAAATTATATAGTAAAACTTTCTAAATTATATTTCGAATTAATTATATATATTTTTTTAAATGCAAAATAAATATTCATTAATAATATAAAAAGTACATTTGAAAAGTATACATAAATTTATAAAATTTAAAAGTACATAAGATGTAAGAAACTAATAATGTTACTGAAATATATTTTTGAATTTTTTTGACGAAAATAGTGCATAATAATAACATGCCATGGTCATTCTAGTTTTTAGCAAAAAAACTCAATCCATCTGAAGGATGAAAACTTTCATAAAGGGGACAACAATAATCTACAAATATAAATGACAAACTTGTATGATAAAAATTTTCAATTGTATTTAATATTAACTAAACGAACCAAATTTATAAAAATACAAATAAGATCTAGACAATTATAAAAATCAAATCTAAAATAAAAAAAATTAGATATGATTTTACTGAAACCAAAACACAAAAAAACCAAATACAAATAAAATTAAAAATTCTAAAATTGATGTGATTGAACAATTTATATCTTAAACCGAAAAATGTATTGTGATTTAAAAGTTAACATTATTCAGTATCGGTGTGAAATCCATGAATTAATTAATAGAATCTATTTTTAGCTTTTAGATAGAGTGGAAATTTTAGCCGTATTCTAAAATTGAAAATATTTGCTAGGATAGAAATAAAACAAATGCTAAAGTACAAATTGCCAATTGCATATAGTTAACAAACAAGACATCATCTTTATTACAAAATCAACTATTACATTACATTTTCACACCCAATCTCTTTAATCTTGACTCATAATACAAACCATTAAAACCGTTGTTATTAAGATTCCTACCCAATTCTAAATCTCTTTTTGAGCTTCAAAACAAAGCCATAAACCTTTTGCCTGTCAGGGAGAGATTTGGTAAAACTCTTATTCTCTAAACAACATTTCCATGCATGAATCTTAGGGCACTTAGCCTCAATGGTGAATTTGACATGGACTTCATAGGAATAAAACCATGTGTAGAAAGGGATAACTGCAATCCAAGTAAACAAAACTTTCACCACCAAAGTATGGTTTATCTCCTAGCTCTGCTTCCAATATCTTAAGGGATTCTAGTAATCTCTTATTTGCTTCTTCCTTCTCTTCTTCTTTTGTTGCCTATATCTTCTTTCCTAGATCGCATAATTGTATCATCAGTGGCTTACTCAGAAATTTAAATCAATGGGACTAATAAAAAATTCATTCACTTAAAAACAACTTGATAATACTCGTAATGTTACAGTTGTTCTCTACGATTAATTTTTAAAATATTTCTCCTTTATAAGGGTAAATATAATGTATATCCATTGTTATTATTGTCTTTATTGCAAAAAAAACATACATGCTATATAAAATTGAAAAATTGTATTTTCACAAATCAAAATTTATGCGTAAATATTTTAATTGGACTTTGTATTATAGTGAATTAAAAATATTTTAATGAAATGATTTAAATATTTTAGTGGAGTTAAATTTAAAAAAAATAAAATTATAATGGTATTTTTATCTTTACTTAGTTGAGTGAGGTCTAACATATGCTAGCTCTGTTCCTCTGTATCATAATTATCAACATAATTATCACTATATAACTCTCTAAATAAGCTTTTGTTGAAAATAATTATTTACGAACTGATAAAAAATTTAAGTATCTATGCCAAAAACATGACAAAAATGGTTTAAATTTGTCAATTTAACATAATATCCGCCCAAATTCTGATAAAAGAAATAAAAAATTGTTTAAGGCTCTGATTATACTATTATACAAGGATAAAGCTAAAATTTTGTTGTATAAATTACATTTAAATTATGGTAAAAACATTATTATTATCTTTCTTATTATTAAGAAAAAAAAACTTATTATTAATTTTTAACTATATTAAATATTAAAAGAAAAACTGAAAAATTATATTTTAAATAAAAAAGTTGTATTATCTTAATTGAATTATTGATGAACTAGTGCAAATAAAAGGGAGATGATCCTATACCTACATGTGCTGCACTCTATACACTGTTTGATTGAATTAACGGAACATATTAGCTATTTTAATCATTCAATTGAACAATGTATCCAAATTATCACTCAAATTTGAATGCACTTAAAACGTTTTTAGCTACAAAATAATAATTGTTAATTGTTTGAAAAGTTACCGAGTTTTTGTTTTTAGTTATCCCAAAAGAATTAGCTACATGACTCGCAATTTCAATTTCAGATGTGTAGATCATAGTTATGTTAAAAGAAAATAATGAAAAGAAATGAAGTACCTTATCAATAAAATCACTCCAAAATCGAGCTTGAGGTCTTTGGTAAGGATCAGAGGGAAGCAATAGAGCTTTGTGCGGCCAAACCTCATCAATAGACTGAACTACAATGAGAGATTTAGCAATCAATTTGTCATTGTGAACAAGAATGGGGACAATTTTATAAATATGGTTCATTTGTAGAAATAGTGAACTTTTGTTTGTCAAATCCTTTTTTTTACTCATAATTGATTCCTTTCTCTGCTAAAGCAATCCTTGCCCTCATTCCAATAGCACTTGTCCAGAAATCCAAAAGCACCACCTCACTAGCCATAGCTACTGAATAAAGATTCCTGAATCAAAGATTTTATACTGAAATGAATACAAGATATTTGATAATTGATATTTCTTAAAATATCTAAAGAGGGAGAGAGGGTTCAAATGGGAGGGAAGTAATATGATCAGATCAATAAGCCAAATGAGACCTGTAAGAAAGAAAGGGTGCCTGGTCAGACTGGAATAAGTACTCTGATGCCTAAATCAGTAAGACTTTTTGAGAGAAAATATAGAGAGATAAGATCTCAAAATGGTATTATATAGATTCTACAAAATGGGACTATTTATAGATAAGGATGTTTGATAGGTATTGTAGGTACTTGAGTATTTAGCCTAATAGACTTGGTGCTAGTGGTGGCTGAAAGGACAAGCGAATGAGGCATGTCAGAGAGGTAATTGTGTAGGCACCATTTTCGGCAATCTGATTAGACTGACACCTCTAAGCAAGTTGATTTTCTAGGCCTTGGGCCTAAAATATTAGGTCGAGAAAGTGAGTATTATCATTTGTCCCCCCTCAAAGAACTTGATTGGCTCAAAAAGGCATTTAAATGCTCCTGTCTTTTGTGTCATTCTAAATTTTGAATTAGGTGAGGCTTTTCATGTGCTCGATGAAATAGCTATCAAGTTATTAAAGGTGACGTTTCATCAGTTGTGCAATTAATAATGTCTCCTAGATTAAAGTGTTCGTTGTTCGAAAAACCAATCACTAGCTTACACATGGCTCACTTTGATGGGATACCCTCATTAGGATATTTGGCTTGTAGAGGAAGCTATCCTTTTCTCCTATAAATAGGTGAGAAGACTTCACTTTCCCACTTTTTTGTAAAAATATCAAGCTCCTCTTCTTTTGCATTTTCTCAAGTTCCTGTAGTTCCTAGAAACTCCATTGAAGATTTTACAAGTTCAAGCATTTTTTATCGAATCCCTATTCTAACGCATGCCAGAGCCTAATCTTGTTTCAGAGTTTGCTACTGGAGGCCCGTTTTTAGGGTCCAAAATTGGATGAGGCTCACTTTACTCATAAACTAGCTACTTTGCAATAAGAAGGGATCAAGCCTAAATTATTGTTGATAGTCAACCTATGAAAGCATTTACTAATGGGCCCAAAAAAGGTAGGTGTCATAGAGTTTCCACCTAATAGAATGTTGGAAAATGATTCTCAACCTTTTAATGCCCAAACAAAGATTGGTGTTCAGGACATCACTCTTATTAGGCATCTTGGTTTGGTGTTATTTTATAATTGGATTTTAATTTTTAATTTTTTCTCCTCTCTGACACGATACAAGGCAATATAATTAAATAAACATCCCAAACAAACAATAAAGTGATAAACAAATAAGTAAATAAATTTCAACTACTTAAATTTATTATAGAAGCAAATCGTCCACTAATGAAAATAAAATGATATACATATATAAATCGGGATATTCGTTTGAGTTGGGAACATTGGTTCTCTCATTCATATTTTACAAAAATATTCTTTTTATCTTTTGTTTGGTTTTAGATGAAAAATTGGATATTGGTCCAAGTTTTGAAGAAAAATCCAAATTAATTAGTAAAAATCATTTTAGGTACCTTTTCCTTTTTAACATGTACAAAGGCCCTTTTTTACTAACTATTACATTCCCGAAATAAAATATACATCCAAAAATACCAAAATAAATAATTAAATAGAAAATAATAAAGTAAATAATAAATAAATGATGAGTAAATGGAATGGTTAAATGAATATCCGAATGCAGGTGATGGTCATCAACCAACTGGGGCATGAATCTTAATGCAAAAAAGCCTCGCGAGATCTCCCAAAACACGTAAAGTCATATATTTACAAAAAATCATAAAAAGACAAATAAATTAGCATTATGCAAGTAAATAACAAAAATACAAAAAAAAAGATCCATTCATTTAATTATACAGTACAGAAGAGAAATATATACAAAATTGAATATCATCCATATTGACACATAAATATCATATAAATCAACGAAATAGTGCAAGTACCATAAAATACATATAAAGATACCTAAAAAACTAGCCATGGATGCCCTTAGAAGGGTGACGAACGCCCACAACTAAATGAGGGACGGGAAGAGAAGAAACCCCGTGATGTCGAGCATCCGTCACATTGATAAATGGGCATCCATCAAGGCTTTTTTCCATCTGTCACTCGCATGATAGAATAGAATGTAGAGGTTAGTACCAAAAATCATGCACAATCATATCTAACCCAAAATACATAGTTATTAGCACCTAAAACATGCTAAAATAATGCTATAACCTTAAATCATGCCTTAAACACAATAAAACTCATTAAATTATAGAATTACGTAACATAAATAAAGCTAGAAATTACACAATAATGGCAGGATCCTTATTAATTCATGCCTTTTACATGCACATTAATCTAGATTCGTACATCAACATATTTTAAACATGCAAATCAATAAGACATGACACATAAACATAATTATTCCAGCAAAGATTCACATAACCATACATGGCAGTTTTAAAAGTGAGAAAATAAGAAGAGAGCCTAGAATATTACCCTTAGAAGATATTCTAACTTTGAATTATGTGAAGTCATCTCCACTCTGATTTCATTTTTTGTTTTTGGAAAAATCAAATGATTATTTATGTATGTGTGTTTAGATCAAAAGATTGTTATAGAAATTTCTTCTTAGAGAGAGAAAGAAATTAGCTTTTCTTTCTCTCTAAGATTTTCTTTGTACTAAGTCTGACTCCTCATTGGAAACCCTAAAAATCTTGTTTTTATACCTAGGATGGAGTTGGAGTTGAATTCCAACTATATCTTCCCAAATTTGGAGATATTAACCCCCCTTCCCTAAAATTTGGATCCAAATCCTTTAATATCTATTTCCTATTTTGAATTCTAGAAATGTGGAAAATCTAGAAAAACAACCCATAGACGGGCGTCCCCTATTGAGGGATAGGCATCCATCAGGAAAAAAATTCCAAAATTATAAAAATATCCCTGATCTGAGCTGGATAGGAGAGAGAAGGCTACAGACGATCGTCCCTCATATGATAAACTACAGTCTGCCATCTCTGAAGGCTAAAATCAAGATTTTTCATACTCTTTTTTTAAAATACTTGAAAAATCATAAAAATCTTTGAGAAAACTGTGAGAAATTCACAATCGGAGCTTTAAGATCAACACCTGTTGTCAGGAATATACTATTCTCTTATCATCAGGTAATCCTGATCTAGGCTGCCTCAGGTCACAATGTCTACACCTGCCACCAATTTTGGAAAGCTGGTGCACTAGTGCCAAAGTGAGCTAAAATTTAGAGTAAAAAGAAAAGGTGTGTACCTAAGGCAACGAATCTCTTGGTTGTTTACAACAAATACCTTATGAGCCAATCAGTCTCTTAGTTGTTTAAAACACATACCTTCTGAGGCAATGAGTCTCTTGGTTGTTTAAAATGCATACCTTCTGAGACAATGAGTCTCTTGGTTGTTTAAAATACGTACCATCTGAGGCAGTGAGTCTTTTAGTTATTTAAAATACATACCATCTGAGGCAATGAGTCTCTTGGTTGGGTAGTTATCGTCATGTTGTCGATGCATTAACCCTGGTTGGGGTAATTAACATCAGTTTATCGATGTGTTGACCCTGGATTGATTATCTAATTAGTGTTTAGGGCATGCAGAATCAAGATAGATTAATTGGATTTGATTAGTTCTTGGGGTATGTAGATTAGGTAGAGTGAATGCGTCTAATTAGCACCTGGGGCATACAAAATCAAGTTGAGTGAATGCATCTGATTAGTACCTAGGGCATGTATAATCAAGATAATTTGATTAAATATGAGTAGCGTTGATGGAATATGACATGGTATGAATCTCATGATGGCACAGCGGAAAACAAAAAATTTTAATCATACATACCATACATATCCAAAGCTAGAATCGAAACATGCAATTTTAGAGTTGTAGAACTTACAACTTATGATGCCTTTTAAAAATTGAATTTGGTAATGGCCAGCAACTTAGATGACTCTATCCACCTTAGTTCTCGATCACCAATGCCAAAGAACAGCCTTTTGCGCCACTCCCTCTATTCTCACACACACACTTGCACCGACGGCTTAAAATCGAGATTGCTAGCTCTCTTTTTCGGTATTGTGTAATGGTTATAGTTTGAAGCTACAAAATTTGATTTTGTACTTCTCTTAGGTTGCTATTACTACCCAAGAACACAAGAGAATGAGGAACTATCCTTTCTCCTTGTAAAAAATTGGGCCAAAAGAATTGAGAGAGAAAGATGAAGTTCACGCAAAAACTAGAATAAAACTAGGGTTTTTCACGCCAACCTCTCTATTTAGGGTTTTATTTCTTTTTAATATATATACTTATCCTTTGGCAAGTCTTTAATCTGAATTCAACTATCCTAAGATAATTAATTCAAACTCTATCACTTCCTAAAGATAAGTAATATATTTTGAATTAAACTCCTTTGAATTTAAAATTCAAATTTGAAATAAAACATAAGACATTTAATTAAATGAAATCACTTAATTTAAATAAATAACATGTGCCAAAATTCCTTGATTTCTCTCTTGGAATTTCGGCCACTTCATTAAATATATAAGTGATTTAATTTAATTTAAATTCATTTAGGCTTTAATACTCAATTAACTTAATTAATGTAACATAATTAATTAATTGAAATTAAACCTTGTGGGCTGAATTTCTCTCTCTCATGGACCAAGGCCCAATAGCAATTTTATAACCCATTACATACATTAATTTGACTTTAATTAAAAGCCCAAATTAATGCCCAATACTTAATTTAAGTATTTTAAGCCCAATGCTTTGTGTGCGATCCTATAGGTCCATTTAATGTTGGCAATGAATTAATAAATTAATTCAAAGGCTATATATATTCTCTAGCAAGATATTATAGCATTCCAAATTAAATGAAAATGCATATGGCATTTAGTGACCTAATGCAATTTTGCATAGTCCCTTACCCATAAATATCAGAATTAATATAAGGCATGGAACTAGTCATCCTTATATTTATTAATTCCTTTCTTGATATTCCAGTGACACTGAACTCTCAGATAAATAATGATTACTCATTATTTCATCTCGGTATGGCCATACACTTCTCAGTTCACTGATCAAGTGGCCGATGATATTTTCTCTCTTATTGAGAGGGGTAATCCCTTCACTTCTCTCATGCTCTCTAACATGAATTAATGCATACCCAATCATACCCGTACTTGTCACTCTGTTACGAGCACGTTAGGTGTATGTCAAAGTACACAGTAATTCATAAAGAGTTTCATAGAGATTTCAGGTCTAAGAACTCCGATACAAAACTTGCATATGAGAAACACTTATGACTTGTACCATGTAGTGTTCTCATGAGCGAATCGTATCCAGATACCATGTTCTTTAACATGTATCTATGATCTCTGATTGACACTCTTGTCCTAATGATCCGTAAGACAGAACTCATAATATCAGAGAGAGCATACTAGTCTTAATTCATTGTTATTCCCATAACAATGACTGATTAGGGATATTTAGAATGAAGTCTCATTTGTTTCAGGTCTTACAACCATGTGCCTCACACATGATAACTTAAACCGAAACGACATTCTTGGATAGTTTTATCAATTGATATGCACAGGAATACAAAAGATAAAACTAATGCCTCATTTTATTAATTTCAAGTGTTTCGTTACAATGCATTGGGGCTAGGGCTTACACTAACAATCTTCCACTAGCACTAGTCCCAATTGGGCATAGCCCTAAGACCGAACGCTCTCAAATGAGCTTCGTGCAGATTTGGACGTAACTGTTTCGTCAAAGGATCTGCTACATTGTCTTCACTTGCTATCTTGCTAACCTTGACGTCCCCACGATCAATGATTTTTCTGATCAAGTGGTACCTCCTGAGTATGTGTTTGGATTTCTGGTGTGACCAGGGCTCCTTGGCCTGTGCTATGGCCCCGTTGTTGTCACAGAAAATTTTTAATGGATCTAGGATGCTTGGGACCACTCCTAATCCAGTAATGAAATTTTTAATCCAAACAGCCTCTTTTGCGGCCTCACTTGCTGCAATATACTCAGATTCTGTAGTTGAGTCGGCAACGGTTTCTTGCTTCGAGCTTCTCCAGCTGACAGCACCACCGTTCAAAACAAAAACAAACCCAAATTGCGATCTAGAATCCTGAGTGCTGGTCTGAAAAGCAGCATCGGCATAACCTTGTATGACGAGCTCTTCTTGACCACCATACACCAAGAAGTGATCCTTAGTCCTTCGCAGGTACTTCAGAATCCCTTTTACAGCAGACCAGTGCTTCTCACCAGGGTCTTGCTGAAACCTACTGGTTATACTCAGTGCATGAGCAACATCCAATCTAGTACATAACATAGCGTACATGATAGATCCAATAGCAGATGCATATGGGATTCTACTCATGTTGTCCCTTTCCTCTTTGGTTTTAGGGCACTGTTCTTTAGTCAAAGGAACTCCCAAAGCCAAAGGTATGTACCCTTTCTTTGAGTCTCCCATACTAAAACGCTTTAGTACTTTGTCTATGTACTTTTCTTGACTTAGTCCCAAAAGCCGATTCAATCTATCTCTATAGATTCGAATACCAAGTATTGTCTCGGCTTCACCTAAGTCTTTCATTGAGAAACATTTTCCCAACCATTGCTTAACCTTTTGCAATGTTGGAATGTCATTCCCAATGAGAAGGATGTCGTCCACATATAGGACTAGAAATACTACTATGCTCCCACTAACCTTCTTGTACACACAAGGCTCATCTTCATTCTTGATGAAGTCAAATTCTTTGACTGCCTTATCAAAACGAAGATTCCAACTTCGGGATGCTTGCTTTAATCCATAAATGGATTTTTGAAGCTTGCAAACCTTCTTAGGATGCTTGGGATTGACAAAACCTTCAGGCTGTGTCATATACACATCCTCAAGTAGATTTCCGTTGAGGAAAGAAGTTTTGACATCCATTTGCCATATCTCATAATCATGATATGCAGCTATAACAAGCAAGATCCTAATGGACTTGAGCATGACTACAGGCAAAAAGGTCTCGTCATAGTCTACACCATGAGTTTGTCGAAAACCTTTTGCTACTAATCTACCTTTATAGGTCTTATCAGCTTTAAGTTTGAATAGCCACTTGCATTCAATTACCTTAGCACCTTCCGGTGGATCAACCAAGGTCCAAACCTGATTATCGTACATTGATTGCATCTCGAATTTCATGGCTTCAAGCCAATTTTCCGAGTCTGGGCTCTCAATAGCTTCTCGGTAGGTAGTAGGATCCTCACGATCTACTAACTCAATAGTGTCACCGTCAGTGATTAGAAATCCATATCTCTCAATCTCCTGACGTACCCTACCGGACCTTCTAGGTTCTTGTGTAATGGGTTCTTGTTCCACAACTGGTTGTGAACTTAATCCCATTTCCAAACCATCCTCTATAGGAGTTTGTGGTGCTTGAATTTCTCCAAGTTCTACTTTACTCCCACTGTCTTTCTTGAGAAGGAACTCCTTTTCCAAGAAAACAGCCTTGCGAGCAACAAATACTTTGTTCTCAGCTTGTGAGTAAAAGTAGTATCCCTTTGTTTCTTTAGGATAACCCACAAACAAGTAGACACTAGATTTGGACTCTAGTTTGTCAGATGTTAATTTCTTAACATGTGCTTCACAGCCCCAAATCCTGAGAAAAGACATATTGGGTTCTTTCCCAGTCCATACCTCGTATGGTGTCTTCTCAACTGCTTTAGTTGGAGTACGGTTCAATAGAAACGCAGCAGTTTCTAATGCATAACCCCAAAAAGAGATAGGAAGATTAGCTTGACTCATCATAGATCGAACCATGTCCAACAAGTTCGATTTCTCCTTTCGGACACACCATTCCATTAAGGTGTTCCAGGAGGAGTGAGCTGTGAAATAATACCACACTCCTTTAGATGACTGTCAAACTCTTGGCTTAAGTATTCGCCACCTCGATCTGATCGAATGGCTTTTATACTTTTGCCAAGTTGGTTTTCTACTTCATTCTTAAACTCTTTGAATTTCTCAAAAGTTTCAGACTTGTACTTCATTAGATAGACATAGCCATATCTACTGAAGTCATCTGTGAATGTCACGAAGTAGCTAAAACCACCTCTAGCGTGTGTACTTAAAGGTCCACATACATCGGTATGTATTAGTTCCAATAAGCCATTAGTCCTCTCGCCTTTTTTTATTAAAAGGACTCTTTGTCATTTTTCCATGCAAACATGGCTCGCATGTATCATAAGACTCTAAGTCGAATGACCCAAGCACTCCAGTTTTGTGGAGTCTTGAAATGCGTTTTTCGTTTGCATGTCCTAAGTGACAATGCCAGAAGTAAGCAGGGTTCAATTCGTTTGATTTAACCCTCTTTGTATTAATGTTGTATATGGACTCTTTGTTTTGTAAATCAAGGATATAAAGGCCATTTTGCAACATGGCATTGCCATAAGAAATGCCTTGGCGAAGAATATGAGCATTGCCATTTTTAATAACAAAATCAAATTCATCATTATCCAAACATGAAACTGAAATAATGTTTCTGCTCATAGCAGGCACATAATAACAATTATTCAAAACAATACAAAGTTCGGAAGGTAAAGTGAGGTGATAGTCGCCTATCTCCATGGCAGCAACTCGTGCTCCATTCCCCACACGGAGGTCCACTTCATTCTTCCCAAGTAACCGCCTATTTCTTAACCCCTGCACATTTGAACAAATGTGAGAACCACAACCGGTATCCAATACCCAAGTGGTAGAAATAGAAAGGTTAATTTCAACAAAAAAAATACCAGAACTGGACGCCTTGGCTCCATTCTTCTTTTGTTCTTCCTTGAAGAGAGCGCAATTCTTCCTCCAATACCCTATCTTGTTGCAATGGAAGCAAGTGCTCTCACTCTCTTTGATTTTTGGCACCTTGGGCTTAGATTGGGCCTGAGGTGCACTCCCAACTGACTTGGGTTTTCCCTTTCCCTTTCCCTTAGCGGGTCCCTTCTTAATTCCCTTTTGAACCATTAGCACGGGATTGGTCTTTCGAATGTTTTCTTCAGCATTCTTAAGCATCCCATGAAGCTCAGTGACTGACTTGTTCATTGCATGCATGTTATAATTCATCACAAATGGATCATAAGCAGCAGGCAATGATCCTAAGATCAAGTCAGTGGCCAATTCCTTTGGCACTAGTACCTCAAGCTTCTCAAGAGTATTAAGATACCCTTTCATCTTGAGTACATGGGTACTAACAGGAGTACCCTCAGCCATCTTGCAAGAAATTAAAGCCTTTGTTGTCACGAACCTCTCATGACGAGCTTGCTCTTGGAACATCTCCTTGAGGTGCACCATGATCGCATAGGCCTCTTGGTCCATAAATTGCTTTTACAATTCAGGCACCATAGTGGCCAGCATCAGACAGGTCACATCATTAGAGTCGCTCTTTTTGGTCTCAAAAGTTTCCTTTTGAACATCAGAGGCGTTCCTTCCTGGTTCATCAGGCAAGGGTGCATCCAAAACATACGACTTCTTCTCTTGCTTAAGAACTATTCTTAAGTTTCGAGACCAGTCTATGAAATTGATGCCATTCAATTTGTCCTTTTTAAGGACCGATCGCAATGAGAAATTATTGTTTGAAGATGCCATTTTCAATCTACAATAAAATTTAGCAAGATTAAATGAGGTCTTATTTATGATCCCACAAACTGAATTAATATCCCCTTAAATAATTCGCGTTAGTGATTTAATGTGGGCCAAGATCCACTTTTCACAACAACTTATTAGTCAAGCCGAGCTTGTACACCTAACAAGTTAAGTTACTTAGGTAGGAAAACTCCAATCATGTCTCGTACATGACTCTTGGATCAAATGGGCTAACATCTTAAGATGTTATAGCACAACCCATTTATTAGTTGCCTAGGTCTGGGCATCCCTTTCCATGATAAGTCCAACCTACAATCACAACCCATGCCTCACAAAGATAATCGGGCGCATCTAGGACTCCTAGTCTACGTGATCGATGATCGATGCCTTGACATATTTCGAATTAGGAAGGCAACTTTGTGACTTACTATTTTTAGGGATTCATTTTATTACGGCTTACATGGCATACGCTTTGTCATCCATACATAGCATGCATATATATATAATTGCATAAATTAAAGCGTGACAAACATGGGCCCAAAAACCTACAACTAAGATTCTATACTATTACATAAGAATCTTCGAGTTGGGCTTCTCCACTCCGGTGGACTTCGTCTTGATTTACAAAGTCTTCAAGTATATTCTATTCTAAAAAATAAATGAAACTTTTACAATAAAACATAATGGCTCGCAGGCCATATTTAATTACAAAAACCCAGGGCCCATGAATGCACCATGCATATCCATTCATCACACCAAACTAGCAAATAAATATACATAGCATTCATGGATAAAACAAAGTCCAAATTTATTTAATTTAGCCAAGCCCATTAATGGAAATTGTGTACTTGATCCTTTAAGAGATGACCCCATGATGGGCCTGGGCCGAAGCCCAATGGACTAAATCCTCTTATTGAATAAGTTCTCTTAAAAGCCCAAAACACAAACTAGTTAGATTTGTGCCATAAATCAACTCTAGTATAATTTCCAATTTTGCCATTTTTAATTTTATGTCATACAGCCCATAAATATTAAAAATGCATATAATATGTGCTAACATGAATTAAAAAATATAAAATCATGAAAAACACATATATGGTACACGGTATTCATGCAAAAACAAACAAACAACAAAAACTAGTTGTTTAATGCTTATGTAATGCCATAAAATGCACAAACATTTAAATCAATTTTATGAGTCATTTAATAATCTAAATAAGTCCATAAACATTGATTTAATATTCTGTACCATTTTAATCTAAATGTGTTTTTACCATTTTAATCAAAACATAACAAACAATGTTGATTAAACATGTAACAAACACAAACTAGACATAGTTTTAAGTGATTTTAAAATTAAGCAATTAAATTGTCATGGACCAGAATTAAAACCAAATTTAAAACATGTCCAGACCTGATATTTAATCTTTAAAAATCACTTACAAAAATCCCAAAAACGTTTTTACATTTAATTTTGAAAACTAGTTGTTAAACTAGCAATTTACATGCCAACTAGCACCTAGTTTCATAATTAACATGTACCATCAGGTATAAATAATTAAATCCGACCATTACCAGCCCTAATAACATCTTAGGACAGTATATTAACATGTCATATTAATTATAATACCTATCTAATCAATTAAAATCATTTTTACACCAAAACAATGCAAAAAACTCAAAACAGAAAATTTCAGATTTGCATGTTTTCATAATGACGATTTTTAATTAATTTTTTCATGCATCTAAAGCACTAAAATAAGCATGTTTAGGCTCTGATACCACTGATGGAATATGACATGGTATGAATCTCATGATGGCACAGCGGAAAACAAAAAATTTTAATCATACATACCATACATATCCAAAGCAAGAATCGAAACATGCAATTTTAGAGTTGTAGAACTTACAACTTATGATGCCTTTTGAAAATTAAATTTGGTGATGGCCAGCAACTAAGATGACTCTATCCGCCTTTGTTCTCGATCACCAATGCCAAGGAACAGCCTTTTGCGCCACTCCCTCTATTCTTACACACACACTTGCACAGACGGCTTAAAATCGAGATTGCTAGCTCTCTTTTTCGATATTGTGTAATGGTTATAGTTTGAAGCTACAAAATTTGATTTTGTACTTCTCTTAGGTTGCTATTACTACCCAAGAACACAAGAGAATGAGGAACTATCCTTTCTCCTTGTGAAAAATTGGGCCAAAAGAATTGAGAGAGAAAGATGAAGTTCACGCAAAAACTAGAATAAAACTAGGGTTTTTCACGCCAACCTCTCTATTTAGGGTTTTATTTCTTTTTAATATATATACTTATCCTTTGGCAAGTCTTTAATCTGAATTCAACTATCCTAAGATAATTAATTCAAACTCTATCACTTCCTAAAGATAAGTAATATATTTTGAATTAAACTCCTTTGAATTTAAAATTCAAATTTGAAATAAAACATAAGACATTTAATTAAATGAAATCACTTAATTTAAATAAATAACATGTGCCGAAATTCCTTGATTTCTCTCTTGGAATTTCGGCCACTTCATTAAATATATAAGTGATTTAATTTAATTTAAATTCATTTAGGCTTTAATACTCAATTAACTTAATTAATGTAACATAATTAATTAATTAAAATTAAACCTTGTGGGCTGAATTTCTCTCTCTCATGGACCAAGGCCCAATAGCAATTTTATAACCCATTACATACATTAATTTGACTTTAATTAAAAGCCCAAATTAATGCCCAATACTTAATTTAAGTATTTTAAGCCCAATGCTTTGTGTGCAATCCTATAGGTCCATTTAATGTTGACAATGAATTAATAAATTAATTCAAAGGCTATATATATTCTCTAGCAAGATATTATAGCATTCCAAATTAAATGAAAATGCATATGGCATTTAGTGACCTAATGCAATTTTGCATAGTCCCTTACCCATAAATATCAGAATTAATATAAGGCATGGAACTAGTCATCCTTATATTTATTAATTCCTTTCTTGATATTCCTTACTCATTATTTCATCTCGATATGGCCATACACTTCTCAGTTCACTGATCAAGTGGCCGATGATATTTTCTCTCTTATTGAGAGGGGTAATCCCTTCACTTCTCTCATGCTCTCTAACATGAATTAATGCATACCCAATCATACCCGTACTTGTCACTCTGTTACGAGCACGTTAGGTGTATGTCAAAGTACACAGTAATTCATAAAGAGTTTCATAGAGATTTCAGGTCTAAGAACTCCGATACAAAACTTGCATATGAGAAATACTTATGACTTATACCATGTAGTGTTCTCATGAGTGGATCGTATCCAGATACCATGTTCTTTAACATGTATCTATGATCTCTGATTGACACTCTTGTCCTAATGATTCGTAAGACAGAACTCATAATATCAGAGAGAGCATACTAGTCTTAATTCATTGTTATTCCCATAACAATGACTGACTAGGGATATTTAGAATGAAGTCTCATTTGTTTCAAGGTCTTACAACCATGTGCCTCACACATGATAACTTAAACCGAAATGACATTCTTGGATAGTTTTATCAATTGATATGCACAGGAATACAAAAGATAAAACTAATGCCTCAGTTTATTAATTTCAAGTGTTTCGTTACAATGCATTGGGGCTAGGGCTTACACTAACAAGCGTCTGGGGCATATAGAATTAGATTGTTTGAGTAATACTTGGCGGGTGTTATCTATAAACATACCTAACCTTTCAATTGTGTTGGTTGGAGCCCTTTGTGGGTGCAACTACCCCTTTGAAATAAAATTCCATTTGAGGAATTTCTAGCAAATATGCATTTGTGCAGAGTCACTGACATGTTTGAAGGGTTGTGTTTTGCAAGTATATATCTATCTTAGAGATGTTTCAGCTTAATACTGTGATCTTTGATAGATTATGTACACTTCACAATGACTACGTCACCACTCTACAGATTGGCACCAATATAAGGAAAACTAGCATCATTAAGGTTGTTGACACGCTTTGTCTTAACTTGTGTCTTCCTAAGATTTACATTATCATCAGGCTTTCACCTCCTGTCCAATAGTTACTTCTTATCAACATTAGTCTTATGACTTCTTATGTGCTTAGATCAAAACATCCCATGCCCAAGGGAATATGACTTATTGCCCAAAGGTCCGCTTGGTTGTAGCTCAAATACACATTGAATGCTACAATGGCATTCTGACCATTATACAGCTCTAACTTTGGCAGTATTCCATTTTGACCTTGTGGTAATTCAAGTTTTGTAGGGTAGTCAGTGGTGAAGGGTTTGAAAGGATGGCCTTTTCAAAACTTAAACCTAATAGTAAAGACATGTCCAGTTTATAGTGAGTGTACTTCCTTAATCAAAAGGAGATGTGGAGTCTTTCCAAAATCTAAAAATATTCACACTTGTTTTTGCTGTGCATCTCTTTATTTCAACCTATTCAGACAACTCCTTGTGATAAGGATGGCTATCATGGCTTATCCTCTGGTAGTGGTAGGTATATGCCCTTTGATAAGAGTTTCAGGTACCTGTGAGAGGAATTTGATATTAGTGCTCTTGCTCTTTAATTTTGTATGTTGTTGTTTTTGTTTTATTTTTTGTATCTTTTCTCTCTTTTGTGTTCATTATTTTTGTCCTCTCATTGTATATTAATTACATTTCATTTTCTCATATTAATTTCAAAGCATTTCTTTTTTATTTTTTTTCCAGGTATATTAAGCATGAATAAAATGAAACATAACATAAGATGAATGCATAAATTAAATACAAGTTCCACTTTTATATACATCAAAAATATTTAGACAAAGTTTTAAACTCCCTAAATACAAAATGATAAATCTACCGTGATGGCCTCGGTCCTCTGCAATAGGTTAGCCCAAATAGAGGTCTAAAGGATGAGGGCTTAGGATGTCTAGCTAGTGCCATAACCTACTGTACGACTGGTGGTTGCTCCTTGCCCTGTCTGAATCTAAAATGGAACACGGGCAATGCCACTATCAAGGTCTACAGGATTGATGTTATCTCCTCTACTAGTTGCTCTGATCCTTGGCCTACCATAATAATTGCCCTAGAATGCTACGTAAGATATCTCATCAGATCACCTCGTAGGTATCCAATGTATCTCCTTAGTTACTCATCTGTCTCTACTATGACCTATCTATCTCTAGGAACCTCTCCCTCAATGCGAGTGCCTTGTTCCTTGATCTGGGTGAGTGATTCATCAATCACCTTTAAGGTACCTTAAATCTCTAGCCTGTCGTCAATAAATTAGCCATGATACTCTGTACCTCTATCTGCAGAGACTGCTCTATCGCTGGTAATGCCATAGGGATTGTACTATTATTAGCACTGATTGCAACATCTAATCCTAGCATTTGATAGCTTCCTCCATCACTGCCAACCTCCCAGAGATGTCGCTAGGTGAAGGAACTAAAGATGGTTGTGCTGGTGGTAGTACAACAGGCGGAGATGCCTTTGGATGTACTGGTGGTGGTTGAGCAATCGATGTTAAGGCCCCTAGGTGTCCATATAGAGGAGGAGCCAAAGATGTGGATGCCCCTGGGTGGCCCTTAGGAGAAAACCTCCCTATCCTCCTAACTAGCGATCGCTGGTGTTTAATAGGCAATTGAGGATGTGCTGGTGGCTGTGGTGGCCCATCCAGGGGGTCCTGTAGGTTTGTCTGCATATCAAACTTGTACTCAAAATCATCCCCTGCCCTCTGATGCTCTTATGGCTCATATGGCTTTTCTACCTAATCCTTCTGCTTTAGTGGCTGTACTGGAGGTGCCTGTGGTGCCTAGTCTTGGGCATCCCCCTCTATGGGTGCGTTTGGCACTATGGGATCTATATCGCATTTCTACCTGGTCTTTGAAATAGTTAACAGTCGGTACTACCCTTCTCATCCCTGAATGGGCTCCACCATCTTCATAGTAAGCGTAGCCTCCAAGTGGACATATACATCATCCTAAATAAGATACCCAAATCTGCTCTCGTTTGCCCCTAAAGTTAGTAACAGATGGGTTACTATGCCTTTCATGCAAATTTGTGTAGTGGACTGAGTGGCCACCCTAACCCATGAGGTGATGATCTCATGGGGGACGTCCATATGCTTGCATTCCTTTATCCCTCATAGACTAGTGATATTAGTAGAGTTCACCAAGCCGGCACTCCTTATGCAGCCTAAGTAAGACGTGGATAGTACTCTCTAAATGTACTTATAAGTTTGGGTGGCCAACATAGTACTCTTTGTTGTGTTTGACTGATATCTGGCTCCCGGGAGCATCATTACTCTCTATTTAGTGCGATCCATAATCTTTTCAGGTGTGACCACGTCAGGCTCAATTAGAAAGCGTATGGCCCTAGTCAATCGGCAGTGTGTAATACTATAATGAATTCCTAGTGCCCAGAACTAGACCACACCCTCCTTGGTGTCTGACCTCTAAAAGCCACTATACTATAGTGTGGCTAAAATCTTTAGGGTGATGTTTAGGTAGGTCCTATATGCTAGAGCAAAGAACTCTATCAATTTTGCTCTGGCTAAAAGTCTATCAACCTCCTCTATTAGCCTGATAGACTGTAGAAATTATTTGAACATGAAGTGGCTGGACCGAAATTGAACTTGTAGTAAGACTCGATATCTGGTAGCCTATTCAAGTGTCATATATGCTGGTATGGATTGAGCTGGGGTAGCGCATGCGGTTCTCTAAGGCATCATGCAAAAAATATACACGTTAATTTTTCTGACTAACTTGGGTCACAAGTGAGCCAAATGTTAGACTTTTTTAGAATTCTAGTAGTATGTCAGCTTAGGTAGAGACAACCAACCTACATAGAAATATGTGCTAAGCATCAAAATATAATGAACGATGTCCTAAACCCATTATTGGGCGATCTAGCCAGCATGCATGACAAACGAGGTATAATACATATTTTAAATTTTAAGAAAATTCTAACAAAAAATTCGACAGTATTTTGGCTAGGAATGTGCCTGCCTCCTGCACAAAAATCAAGTTAAATCAATACATAGGCCATCGTTGGCCACTAAGCAACACAGTCTAAGTTATTTAACAAACTTGTCTTAAATTATTCTGGTGCAATTCAATTTTAAGGACAACATGTTTTTAAAGGTACAAAATGAAGACTATCTATACTAGTTGCTAAAAAAAAGTTTATAAATTTACAGGCTCATATGCAAGGCTGTCCCTAACTATAGTGTCATGCAAACAAATTTTTATAACTTAAGTTATACTCTTAAAGGCAACATTTAATTCTAAACTACAAGGCAACATGCTTGTGGGAATTATCCTACTGCTAAAGTCTAAAAATATACAATAGTGGTCTACATATAATTAAGATAATAAAGAAATAAAATGTAGGAAAAGACCAAAGGATACTTGTGAAGTGAGCAAGGGATGAAAGAAAATTAGAAAAAAATGGAAATAGACTTCTCCCTAAAGTGCGCGTCACTTTTAAGAGAATTTAGGCTCAAACGGCTCGAAACACGGACCAAGAATAGAGGAGAAAACCTAAGAAAATCGAGAGAAAAAGTTTAAAATTGGAAAAAAAGGTAGTTACAGAATGAGGAAGAAGAGGAAGAAGAAGAAGAAGAAGAAGAAGAAGAAGAAGAAGAAGAAGAAGAAGAAGAAGAAAAGCCTTTTATTTTCAAAATTTCAAGCGATAGACGAAAAACTCATCCCTTGCTAGAGACAAACAGCCATATAATATATCCCATCCCTCACCCTTTTTGACCATTTTACCCTTTTTTGTTTTCTTTTTGTTTTTTTTTGTTTCTTTATATTTAATTCTTATTCACATTATTTACCTAAAAAAAACATATTATTTTTGTCCTTGTTACATATTTACCCAACTATTTTATTTTATTTACATATTTATATACATGTGTTATTTATTTTAATTTTACATATTTACTGAAAACCCAAAACACTCCTTGAAATTTATTGTGCCTCATTAACTTCCTGACATCTTGCATCCAAAATCTTCTGAATTTATTTGTCTTGGCCATGGAACTTTTGGATTTCCTATAAAAATGAAAGCAAAAGGGGATGCAACAGTATGTACGTGCAATGCATGGGACATGCAGAAAGATGCATTTTGGTCATCCAAATGTGACGGACAGGCTGACTGTGGCTCACTTCTTGAGGGGTTGACGTTCGCCATCACTTTTGTATAAATAGTGCCCATTTTCCTTGGTCTTTGTGCCTTTGACTTCCCCCTTTCCCATGGAATCTCTTATTATGTACTTTCTCTCCCTTCCCTTTCCTTTTCTAGTTATTTTTCCTTTATTTATTTATTTATTTTTCTTCATTATTTATACACTTAGACCACTTGAAAATCCCTATCATAATGACCTCTGGACTTGCAAAATTACACCGACTGTTGGATGACCTGAAAACTTAGAAGGACCATTTTTTGGCTCCGTACTCCAACCTAAGGTTTTTTAGGAGAGTATCCCTAGATAGAAACCTATTACTCACTGCTGCTCAGTATTGGAACCCGAGGTTCCATATGGTTAGGTTCATACACTAGGAACTATGCCCTGTACCAAAGGAATTTGCTGAGATGATTGGTGCTAGATTTGAGTTAGGTACCCTGCCATGCTTGCCTTTTTTTGTTTATAGATACCCTAGAGAGGTGCCTCGTGCCTTGGGTATCGTTCCTTCTGAGGCCAAGGGCTTAGTACCTTATGGGAAGACATTTCCATTGGAGCCATCGATTAACATACTGGCTGACTTTGATAACGTGCCCACTAATTACCCCATGATTGGAGATTCTAAACTATTATGCATTGTGGATGGCATGCGTCAGGGGTATAATCCATTTCCCTTGGTTTTAGCAGAGGCCATTATTTACTTGGATGCCTTTCATCATCACTCTCATTCTTGCTTTATTGGTAATCCTATGTTGCTCTAGGTATGTCCTTATTTTGAAGGTAGTATGCCCCTTGTGGATTTTCATATTAGCTTTTTTCATTGGAAAATGTGTCCTTTTGAATTTTCACATATTTCCTTGCCTTATTTTTGCCTCATATGAATCTAACTCACCCTAGCTGCTTTTTTTTCTTTAGGTGTGGCTTCATGAGAAATTAAAGCTATTGTCGGAGCCTCATCCTCGAGTCAGGGCTACAAGCGCTTACCCCATGAGATATATCATATTGAGACATCTGTAGTGTGAGTTTCTGATAGTTCAAGATAGAGTCGACTGATTGAGCTATTTGATAGATGATGATATCATGTTCAGGTGCACTTGGCTGCCAATCACTTTTTTGGTTCGGGATGGAGCATCTAGATGTGTCTCTTTGTGTGGATTGCATCGTGCTACCTTCTATTTTATTGCTCGCTATGGTCACCAGTTCGAGGATTGATAGGACATCGGTAGGTGTCAGTTGGGCTTCCAAGGTGGTAGACATGTTCATGCCTTTTTGTTGAAGTATTATCAAAGGATCAGGAACCGACTCCCTGTGAGGACCTCTATTCTCGAGATTGGCACTTGCGACTTTACCATCTCTACCTCCTACAAGTAATGGGTTATCAGTCTAGAAGTTGATAATAGGCTGTCTTATCTTAGGCACTTGGATAGAGAGAGATGTGATATAGATAGACTATAATAAATACTATCACATATTATGTTTTTACTTTTATTGAACTTTTTAAGTTTGAACATGTAAAAAGGATATGTTACTTTCAGTTACGTTGATGATGTTTTAAATATATGCTTGACATTTCCTTCTGATTTTAGTACACGTAATCAGTATTTGATATTATCCTGATGACACATATTATTTAATCTCAAAATGAGACTTTAAAAGCATCATAACTCATGTCATCAATTAGCCCTCTCGAATTTTCTTGATTGATTATTTTCTCTTAGCGTCTAATTTTTGCCTAGGGTGCCTTTTTTTTCGGTTTTTACCCTGATGATGCGCCTAATTTTTACAAGGTCGCCATTTTTTTTTATTTTTGACCTACAGGGCATTTATTATCTTCTTTTTTATCTTTTTAGTCTTAACCATGGACTTTTTCAATCTATCTATGTTTCACCGATTCTTTGAACTCATTGTCATCACTATATAATAAAATGACTGCTTCCTTGGATAATAATTTTTTTAGCACAAAAGGTCCTTCCCATGTGGGCCTAAACTTGCCTCAAATATCTAAAGTTCCTAGCCTTATCTATTTGAATACCAGATCTCCCTCTTTTAGAGGATGCTTCTTAACCTTCTTCCCAAATGAACGAGCTAGTCTCTTCTAATAAATCTGATTATGATACTATGCTCGCACTCTATCCCCTTTAATAGGTTGAGTTGTGACGTCTGTGTAGCCCATTCTATTTTTTATATCTCAGCTTCTAAAACTACCCTTAAAAATTGATGCTAAATTTCTACTGGCAATAATGCCTCCATCCCATAAATCAAGGAAAATAGAGTGGCTCCTATTGAAGTTCTGGTTGTGGTCCTATAACCCTATAGTGTGAAGGTAAAAGCATACCTGTCTGCAACATCTTTAGGAATTCCATCACCCAAGTTTCGGTTAGTTGGCTTTCTACTTTTTGCTATGGGGTGGAGCTTCCTTGTTTTACTGTGTCCAAAATTTAAATCATAGGAATTCCATGCAGTATTGGAGAACTTAATGAGAATGAAAGTAACAAGAGGCAATTTTTGCTTAAGCAATGGAAGTACCTGAGTAGCAAAGACCAGTAATTCACCAATTGCAAAAAGAATAAGGAAACTGTACATGCTTTTAAAATAGAAGGCAGCCAAACAACATATTGCTAGATTTAATTTCCCCTAAATTAAAATCTAGGATTTCCCCTAAATTTTCATTAAATCCCTAGATTTAATTTTTATCATAATGCTTAAATCTTCCACTAGATCTCACAAATAGGGGGTTAAGAGAACTTACCTTATGAATTAATGGAGAAAATTGCAACCAAGGAGGTGGGAGAGGAAGAGAATACCGAAGCAAGAGAGAGAGGAGCACAGCCTGCTCTCTTTGCGCGACGAAAGAGGAAGAATGAAGGGGAAGAGGCGACGGCAACACCAAGTGGAGTCGCGGTAGTGACGGGGCGATGGCGGCATGCGGTGGCTGGTGGGGAGCGGCGACGACGAAGAGAAAGGAAAGGAGAGAAAAGGGGAAAGAAGAAAGAGAGTCGGTGAAGGAGGAGGAACCCGACTCTCCAAATATAATTCAACATAAAATAAGCCCCACCCCAAAACGACGTAGTTTTCGGTGTGAAAGTGGCAAAAATCCAATTAGGTCCCTCAATTCTAAACCATTTAACAAATAGACCAAATTCTCCTTCTTTTATGCAATTAAACCTCCTAAACAATTATAATTCAATCTATATATTTAGTTTATTTTATTTAATCTCATTATTTAATATTCATTTTATTACCGAGTCCGAATAAAAATTTCGGATCAGTCTAGAGAATTCTAGGAACTCTAGAAAAGAAATGAATCTATTATTATTATTATTATTATTATTATTATTATTATTATTATTATTATTATTATTATTATTATTATTATTATTATTTCTCTCATATAACTTAAATTGTGTTAATTTGTGATTTAATTAAAACCAATAATTTTATTTACTCTTAATATCATTTTAAATCATTTATTTATTAATATTTATCGAGTCAGTCCGATTATTATTCAGGTAACTCCAAGTTGGGGTGTTACACAAACATTAGAGAGAGAAGAACAAAGAGCCCTTAATTGCAACTTCTGTCCAAAGCAAATCGGATAGGGTTAGAAAGCAACAAACACGAACTTCACCATTCAAAATTAACAACAAGGAGTTTTAGCCATACTCACCAAAAATCAGGCCGATCTAACGACGAATGATTTTTCGATTGTCTTCGTATACAAAACTGATCATAATGTAAAAAATCCAAAAAACAACCTATTTTTTGCAACAAATATTGAACTTACAGACCTTAAAAACTAATTTTCACCGTTCAAAATTAACAACAAGGAGTGTCAAACGTACTCACCAAAAATTAGGTTGATCTAATAGCAAATGATTTTTCGAACGTCTTCACATACAAAACTGATCATTATGTAAAAAATCCAGAAAATAGTCTTTTTTTTTGCAAAAAAAACTGAACTTACAGACTTTAAAAATTAATCTTCACCGTTCAAAATTAACAACAAGGAGTTTAAAACGTATTCACCAAAAATCAAGTCAATCTAACGGCAAATGATTTTTCAATCGTCTTCTTATACAAAACTGGTCATTACGTAAAAAATTCAGAAAATAGCATATTTTTTGCAACAAAAACTGAACTTACAGACCTTAAAAACTAATCTTCACCATTCAAAATTAACAATATGGAGTTTTGAATGTACTTCCAAAAAATCAGCCCGATCTAATGGCAAATACCTACCTAAACGTCAAAAAAGATGGAAGAGAAAGATGAATTAATATGATTTGGGACATTAAAAATCAAACCTTAAAAACTAATTTTCACCATTCAAAATTCTCAGGTCAATCGAGTTTTGGGGCATTATAATTATAATATAATTAATATGATTGCAAGTAAAAAAAATAAAATTAAAAAATTATAATGTGCCCGTCAATTTTCATTATTTTGTCTTTATATTCAAGGATGTTTTGATAAATATATATAATTAGACTTTCTAATAATTTAATATTTGATCAAAATTTTACAAAATAAAAATAAATTTCAAAATTTTTCATAAATATTTTTAATAAGATAATAAGTTTTATATTACTATTTTACAAATATTTATTTTTATTAATCTTCATAATGTAATTATAATAATTGTAACACATAGTTTATGTGTAAAATTAAATTATTTAAAATAATTATTAACCATAAATATGCATATAAATTTTTTTATTAATATTATAATTTAATCTTAATTAGTAACGATAAATATGTATTTTTATTTTTCATTTATATTATAATATTTGGAATAATTGAAATTATAAATTTTTGAAAAATAGGCAAATAATATCATATAAAATATTTTTTTAAAAATTATTAAAAATAATTAGTAAACATAAATATGCATGTATATTTTTTATTAATATTATAATGTTTGGTAAAATCAATAAATAAAATTATAAATCTATTTAAAAATTTAAATGAAAATAGATAAATAATATAATATAATATAATATATAATAAGTTTAGCGACGCAACTTGCGATGCAATTCCGTCGCTATTTTTCTGAAACTTAATTTACAAAACTGAAAATATAGAAACAATTTTAGCAACAAATCTACCGTCGCTAATCCGTCGCAAAAAAAAGGCGCCATTCTTTCCAGTCAAATTTAGCGACTGTTTTAAGTGTTTAGTCGCTATTCGTCGCTACATTTATGACAAATACATTTCCACGACTAAAGTAGAAATAGTCGCTAATCCGTCGCTAATTCGCTTTTTTTTTTTTTTGTAGTGGTGGTTGGGAGATAAGAGTGCTTGGACTTGCCTAGAGCGGAATCCTACAAGAAAGCTTAGCCCGCTCGGATCGAATTTGAACTCTTCTGTGATTAAGTCATTTTTAGATTTTTTTAGAGATAGAATGTATTGAGTTAAGTTCTCTTCTGTATTTTAAAAATGAATCTAGTATTTATAAGTGTGAAAAATCCACTTGAGAGGCTTATTCTTGTGTCAGAATAGATAGGGGGCGATGTGATTTTTGACAAATGGTGGTAGCATGTGTTAGGAGCCTTTAATATGATAAGGCCGTGTAGGCCGATCGGACTTGTCCCATCAAATGGACTTTTGACATATCTTTGGCAGTGTGTTTGAGGCAAATACGGCGCAACGCTTTGTTAGGCCTTTCAGGTGGTTGGGTTTTGCTTCCTACTGGCCCAGTTTATTTATGAAATATTGGATATTATTAGTAACCTTAGTATAAATTGAGCTTAATTTCACCCATTAGTACACTATTCCTTTTTTATTAAAAAGTTGCAAAATAAATTTTTTAATAGAAAAATAACTGAATTTAAAAAAAAATTCAAAAAAGTCACTTTAATTTGGATTTTAGTAGAAACCTATAAGAAATTCTTGTTGGCATACCATATCACCTATCTCATTTAAGTGCATGAGATATTGGTCATTATCCTTGTTAGCCGATATGTCACGACCAATAATAAGATATTACGTATAAAAATATTTTAAAAACAAAAAATTCATAAAATTTTTGCACATGTAATTTTTTTATTGGTCATAATGTGTTGGCTGACATGACATCCACTCTATGCGGTAAGCTGATATGGCGACTAATGAGAATTTTTAGTAAGATTTTTTTTTTTAATTCGGTCAAAAATGATATTTTTTAATTATTTTCTCGGATTCATATATTTTTTCTTTAAAAGATTTTATTTTTTAACTTTTTCGATTAAAAGTAAAAAGTCTATTGATGTGGATGAAATTAACCCTACAAATTGATAAGGATGTAATCACTTCTTAATTAAAAATTCAGATTTCAAATTTAAAAATATTAAAATCTATTGCAAAGAGATATTAAAAAGAAAATAGAGAGAATATTGCTAATGGTTAATGGCATATATTCATGTGATAACTAAAACTTCGAAGTTTTAAAAATTTAAATTTTAATCCAACTTTTTATATGAAAAAATGAAAATATTATTGTGGGGAGCTGGAAAACTCCATTGCAATATTACATAAAAGCTCGAATAACTTGTCCGTATATGCTACTCAATATACATATTTCGATCCAAGTTTAACTTTGGTAACAGTCCGGTAAATCAAAACTGTTATCAGTGGCAGTAGGAAAACTCTATTGAAATATTACATACAAACTCGTATGTATATGCTACTCAATATAAACATATTGAAAATAATTATCAAGAGTGCATAGTTATATTCAGATATTATGTTTTTTTTAAAAAAAAAAAACTATTGAGAGTCCGACTGTAAATGCTTTTTTTAATATAATTTGAAACAACTATTCAAACTTTTTTTTAGAAGTTTTTCTTTCCTAATTGCTTGATATAACAAAAGGTTAGAATCAAAAAATAGTAGGAAAATAGACATCCACAATAAAAATTATATTTAATATTAAAAATAACATCTATTACATCACATTCTCACACCCAAATCTCTTTATTTTTGACTGATAATACAAACCATTAAAGCCGTTGTTATTAAGCTTCCTACTCAATTCCAAGTCTCTTTTTGAGCTCCAAAGCATAGCCATGGACCTTTTCCCTATCCGGGAGAGATTTGGAAACACTCTCCTTCTCTAAACACCGTTTAGCCCATGCATGAATCTTAGGGCACTCAGCCTCAACTGTGAAATTGGCATGGACTTCATAGGAATAAAACCATGTGTAGAAAGGGATAAGTGCAACATCCAAATAACCAAAACTTTCACCACCAAAGTATGGCTTATCTCCGAGCTCTCCTTCCAATATCTTCAGGGATTCTATCAATCCCTTCTTTGCTTCTTCCTTTTCTTCTCCTTTTGTTGCCCATGTGTTCTTTCCTAGATGGTATATCTGCATCAACATGGCGTATTGATTCAATGAAATAAAAAATCAGTCACTAATAAAAAATTCATTAACCTAAAAAACAACTTGATAATAATAGATATATATATATATATATATATATATATATATATATATATATATATATAGTCGTAAGAATTTTCACATTCTGAAAGTATTTCTCCTTTATATGAGTAAATATAATGTATTATGTATATCTACTGTTATTATTTTCTTAATTGCAAAAATACTCGTGCTATTTAAAATTGAAAAATTTTATTTATACATATCAAAATTTTATAGGTAAATATTTTAATTGAACTTTATATTTTAGTGAATCAAAATATTTTAATGGGAACATTTAAATTATTCTAGAGAAAAAACTTATTATTAATTTATAACTATATTAAATATTAAAAGAAAAGCTACAATATTATTTTTTAAACAAAAAATTGGAAAAAGTTAACGAAATTGTTGATGGACAGGCACAATTAAAAGAGAGATGATTCACCTGAAGAAGAGATTAGTCCGAATATGATATGTTTTAAAAATGACTTCCGTCATTATAAATCTGCTTAGGATACCACAATAAAAAAGAGAGAGATGATTTCTTGACATGCTTCGCACGTTACACACAGTCTGAATTTATTTATTGTTTTAATCATTTGATCACACGGTTTGATAGTATTAACTATTTTAGTCATTCGATCGAACAGTCGACAGGATTAAACTATAAAATTTTAATTGTTAATTGTTTGAAACGTTACGAGTTTTTCTTTTTAGTTATCCAAAGAAAATTAGCTCCATGACCCGCAATTTCAAGTTCAGATGCGTAGATAATACTTATGCTAAAAGAATATAATGAAAATAAGTGAAGTACCTTCTTATCAATAAAATCAGCCCAGAATCGAGCTTGAGCTTTCTGGTAAGGATCGGAGGGAAGCAATGGAGCTTTGTGTGGCCAAACCTCGTCAATATACTGAACTGCAATGAGAGATTCAGCAATCGGTTTGCCGTTGTGAATAAGAACGGGGATCATCTTATGAACGGGGTTCATTTGCAGAAGTAATGGACTTTTGTTTCTCAAATCCTCTTCTTTGTACTCATAATTGATTCCTTTCTCTGCCAAAGCAATCCTCACCCTCATCCCAAAAGCACTTGCCCAGAAATCCAAAAGCACCACCTCACTGGCCATGGCTACGCACTGAACAAAGATTTCTGAATCAAAGATTTTACACTGAAACGAACACAAGGTATTTGATAATATTACTCAATGGATTTAGAGTATTAGTTATATATAGTCATAGATGAATTGGGTTCAGACAAAAATTCCTCGTGTTGCGTGCGGATTCAGACTCTTCCACCTCTTGACTATGTGTCCAAGGACGTAAGAGCATTTGTCATCGTTTTATTTTTAGACAATCCATTTCTAAGCTCTCAATTTTTTCATTTTTTTTTATTTTTTTTGTTGACACCTCAAATTAATAAAAAATATATTTTAATTATTTTATTTTCAATTTTAACCATTTTAAATGCCTTATAGACGATAAAAAGAAAATAAAATATGCACACGATTAAAATGGTATAGGTTTAAAATTGACTCGATCGAGAAGATAATGTAACTAAAATTAAAAGTAAAATAATTTATAATATAAATTTTTGGTTTAATATTTTAAATCTCCTCTGAAATTATATTTAATTTTATAATTGATACTTAAATTATTATCGTATTTAAATTACTATCTAAATTTTAAGTATTATAAAAAGTCGCTATCTAAATTTTAAATAAAGATAATAATTTACCATCCAAATATATAAAAATATTGAACGGTATCTATTATTATATGTTAATATTAATTAAAATTTAGGTGATAAATTATTATCGTTATTTAAGTTTAAGAGGTAATTTTTGATGATATTTGAAATTTAAGTGGTGATTTAAATATGATAAAAATTTAGATATTAATTATAAAATTAAATATAACTTTAGAGGGTTTTTTTAGGTGTTTAACCAAAATTTTTTAATCTGAAAATTTGAGGATTTATTTTTATTATATATATATATTGTGTTTATTTTTTCTTTTATTTTAACAATAGAGTAATAGTTTAATAAACATAGATTAGTAAATATAGATTGCTAGATAAAAGTAATATATTTTTTATTTTTTTTCAGTCAACACATTCAAAATTACCATCCTATAATTATACTTTATATATACTAATAGTAATATACACTTGTGTTGATTTTTAAAAGTGACTTTGGCATCTCTCTGGATTATTCTGGACAATTCGAGGATATTCTTAACTTTTGTATTTATTCAAATAAAAATGCCAGAATTTCTATCCATTTTCTCATTATTAACTTTACTTTTACCTTCTCGCTATTTTACTTCTCTTCTTTCTTGTATTATTCCTTTTTTAATTGTACTCTTCTAGTGATATTTATTGTGGGGCTCGCTTAAGAATTTTTCCAAATTTCTATCAAATTTGCTCTCTTCCTTTCTTTTCCATAGTCTATATTATCTAAATATAATTAGTTAATCCAAATTTTTGTCAAGTTATTTTGAAAGGATTATCTGAAGTTAAATAAAAGATAATATAATGTTGGTATAGTATAGTATAATTTAATTTTGTTAAGCAAAATTTATGTTATCATTAACATTATTTTCATGTTTAATTTATAGGTGGTAATAATTATGAAGTATATCTAATTATAACAAAATTATTACTATCTACAATATCAAAGGTAAAGGTAAGTTATGCCTATTTTTCAATTTTAGAAAAATAACTTTAGTTTATATAGAGATGATTAATTTTCATACTACTGGATCTAATTGATTGCTTAATTTTTTTTATAATACAAAGCCATTTTAATTGGTCCTAAAAGATAAAATGTTGAAAAAAGAAGAAATTATTAAATCTTTCATGATTTATTTCTAAAATTTATAATTCACAATTTGATTTGCATGAGTTTATAAGTGTATTAAAATTAATATTTAAGAGATTTGAAAAAATTGTTGTATAAAATGATAAAATTTATTAAATAGTATTAGTTTAAATTTTAATTTTAAGTGTATGTTAGGAATTTATATATTCCTTTAAATTTTTTAAGATGTCATGTTTTTGGCAAAAATAGTAAATTGATGCAAAAGTATGATATATGTATATATAATATAGAAAATAAAAAGTTGATTCTTTCAATATTTATAATTCACACCGGAGGACGATTAGACCTGGGCATAGTTGGTTTTTAGGATGACACTTCAAGCCCTTTAGTGAGATCAAGGAAATTGAAAATTAGGAGCAAACAGACATTTGTAGAACTTATTCATAAGATATCAATTAAATTAGATTTAGTTGTATATGTGAGGGTTAGTATGATGATATATAAGTGTCCTATAAAAAATCAGTGGTTAATTGCTGGGTGTTTATGGATTTAATTGATAATGATGATATTAATCAAATTTATAGAAATTTTATACATTTCCTGGATACACCATTGTGGAGTTAATTGTTGAAAATGAAAAAAATTTAACTGGAGATGGACAAAATGCATTAAATAATGTTAATCAGATGACTAATGCTGGAGATAGAGAGTCTATACCAGCTGCGAACACAAGAGAAGTATTTGGGTGACAATTCATATTATTCAAGAGTAACTCAGTTCGATTTTGGTACACAATTTGAGACTCCAACACAATGTGAACATGTTGATGATTTGAAAACAATATATAGATACCTAGCAACTCCCTTAGGATTAAGATGCATTGCCTTGTACCTTTGTATAGCCAGACAAGCTGACCTTCAACTATATTGGCCAACTATTTTCACATTCTTTAAACGAGGTAGAAACATCAAGTGGACCATACTCAATGATTGATATGCAAATAATAGTCTACCAAAATATTTCAATATCCAAGCATGAGCATATTGTCTAACACCTCAAGTGTTGCATCATCAAGAATTTCACCAAAAACAATATCTAACCATGTCATCCTAACTTTATTGCCAAGCAAATTTATGGCAGGAGGAACTGCTCCAAGTAAATTACAACAAATCTTTATACAATCAAAATTTGTTCTCCCAGTTACATCAATCAATAATTATGTCAAAATTCCTACATCTACACTTTAAAGTGTAATTGTCATTTTCCCTCACGTGAGATGAAATGTGTGCATTTCCGATCGCCACCTTTCAATAAGTAATGTAATTAAAATTCAATCTATATTTATCACTCTAATTTTTACAATTCCTAACAAATCAGATGATCTTATATATGGTAAAATTCTTGGGTCAATAGTTTTATAGTGCTCATTCACGCTGCTCCTTCTTGTTCTCAACACTTTCCTCTCAACCTTTTAGTATAAATTAAACAAGTCAAATAAAATAAAAAATTAATTATTAATCTACAATATATATATATATATATATATATATATATATATATATATATACACACACACACACACACACACATTATAGGACCTGGGTTTCTACACTCTCCATTAATAGAACCTGGGTTAATTCGTGCAACTTTTATATAATAACGATTCATGTAGAAACCTACATTTAATTTCACATTATATGCAAGCTATTTTATAACATTTTTTGTCAAATTTTATATTAAGATTCCCCATATTAGCTATGTGTTATTAGAATAATTTAAACAAAAATTATACAATTTTACATTGAAAAATAATTATGACGTTAAATCTAACTAAATATTTCAAGTCTCCATAAATTATCGATTAATTATAGAAATATATAATTATTTATGATTTTATTTTTTTTCATCAACATATTATTATTGTAACTGTTCTATCAATACTATACTGTCCTTAAAAAATTATTATTATAAAATAGAAATTTAAATTATGATAAAATTTCATTAAATATTAACCATACTAGCTAATTGCTAAAAAAATACTTAATTAAAAATTAAATGCAAACTAATACATAAATTATATTTACATTTTCATTGATATAGTTTCTTTGTTCAATTGCCATTGTATCTCTAATTTAAAAAAAAAAATTTCTTCAGAAATATTAGAACTAATTGTTCATATTTTATTACATGCTCATATTTCCATATTTTCATTATAACTTTCAAATAAAATATTAGTAGGGTCATGTAAAGAGCTTCAACCATCTTTGCTTCTGTCATTAGATATCCTCTCATTATAATTGCTAGTAATTTTTTATTCTTAATAATAATATGATTGAATATCGATATGCCCTTTTCAATTCTGTAGTTGTACAAATCATCACATTTTTTATTGACAATTTTTTTTGCAATATTTCATTGCTTTTAGAGCTAAGTATAAAGACCATCTATCATATAAAATTATTAAAAATAAATGTTATATAAAATAAAATATTTACTGTAAGACCCTAACATACACCCTAGTAGCAATTGAGTGTTTCTAGGGTGCATTGGAAAGATGACAATCCAAGATAAGTAAATAAAGTGTAGAAAATGATATATCGGTAATTAATTTAAAAGATAGGAGTGAATTGGTAAATAATTCAAATAGACAAAAATATGCAAAAGTAAATGTAGGATATAGATTAAAATGAACTAAAGGAATAATATTATAGGTCAATGTGGAGTTAAAGAAAGTTGGATGATTAGATGAAAATTTACGTTGGTCCAACAAGTGGACCAATGGGAAAATGACACCAATTATAATCTAGAATTTGTAAGAAAAGCCATCAAGCACACATAAAAGGGAAGTTGAATAGAGAATAATGTGAAAGGGCCATCCATTTGCAGAAAATGCTGCAAATTTCTCCTCTCCACACATACATATACATCTTTTGTTAAGTGGATTTAAGAGGAAGTAAGGCAACTAAGTGAAATTCTAGTAAAAAGGTAAGTTTATATGAAATTTTACACTATTTTCATCTCCTTGTTGCTTCATATATATATGAGGGTGTGATTTTGAGATGAAATTAGCATGATATATCTATGTTTGATTATATTTTAGAAGGAAATTAAAGTAAGAGTAAGGGAAAGGAGAAGCAATGAGGTTGGAAGAGAACAATTGGCTATATAAAGTCAGGAATTGTTTAATTTTGCTTATATGTGTGCTTGCCATGATTTGTTATTATTTATGTTGAAATGGATGATAAATAAATGATGAAATGTTGGTTTGGTGTTGTGATGCTCGAAAATGGTTGGTTATGCTATAAGGGGTAGTTTAGTAAAAATTTGGTTAAAGGATCACCTAAAGGTTGCAACTTGGCTTATAAACCTCCGAATTGGGTGATTCTAGTTAGAGAGTAACTTTAACATAGAAATACTTTTTTCATGAGAAACCTTGACTCAACTCTACCCTTAAAGCTTTTGAAATTGAGCTTGAACATGACAACCTATTGTTGCCCCTATTATTGGTGCAGTCTGTGATGGATTGAGTGAAACTCCTAATACAAAACTCTAATTGATATGCAAAATTTTATAGAAAATAAACTCATAATAGAGACACTTTCATGATAGAAGCTGAGGCCAGAGATATTTGCAGTTGCAAAGTTTTCAACGGCTGACATAAGTAAAAGATTTTAGATTTTAAGGTTTAAGGGCTTGTAATTTCATTAAAGCTATGTACATGAATAATTATAATATGTCTTGAACTTGTAATAGTAGTAGAATCTTAATGCAATAATGTACGAGCAATGTAAATCATGAAAAGAAAGGAAAGAAAAAAAAAGTAATTGAAATATACCTGGTAAAGACAATTCAAAAGTAGTATACAAGTAAATTGCTTAACTTAAGAAATCATATTGATAGGTATCTAGCAAGTATACTAGATCGGCTAGTAATATAGAAAAATATAGATTAAAATTCCAAATATCGTATCCAAGGAAACATGGATTGCTAAGAAGAATATCTATGTATGAAGTAAATTAATTCGAGATTGTTTCTCAAATGTTTTCGATTTAAAAGCAAAAATTAAACTAAATAAACAATTAAACAAAACAAAAATTAAAATTAAACTAACATGAATTAAAAACAAAACAATAACTGAAATTCTTTTGTTAAAAGAATTATCTACCTTAACTTTCATTGTAATGACTTAATTTCAATAGAAAATACCAGTAATTATGGAAAAACTAGTAATAAAGTCAGATATCTTTATTCAAGTATATCATTCTTAGTATTAAACTCATAGACAAATTTAATACTCAGCATCAAAATTCAGTTTAACTTCCTAAACTTTCATTGAACTCTTTTTCAAGTAATTCAATTTCAATTTATCTTTAGTTCTTCCTCTCTTAGTATTAATCAATAAAATTAACACATAATTATCTCATATTTCAAATAATAATCATGCATAAATATTAAAGAATTAATCTAATAACATGCAAATCAATGACAGTGCCTAAATCAACTTTTAGTTATTTATTCAATAAACCAACAATCAATCTCAACACAATCAAAGATAAAAATATGCTTAAAACTAAAAAAATAATCAACCGATATTAAATTTAAAGCTTAATTAAGTCATAATAATGAAAATAAAAGATTTCAAGAATCCATTAGCAAAAGAAGAAAAACTACTTCATAAATATATTTAAAAACTAAAACAATGTAAAAAAAACTAAAATAAAGTAGGAAAGATAAATATTAAACAAAAACAAAAAAACTGGAAAAACAACTTAAAACTAAAACTATTGAATTCTACTAGTTTATTCTACTTGATTCCTCTAATTGATGCCTCATTTTTGGTGTTAGAGTCTTCTATTTATAGGCAAAAATCAATGGTAAAACCCTTCCAAACTTTCAGAATTAAAGTAGGAAGTAAATTCTTTTTAATCGGGAAATTGAAAAATCCTTTGCTGTATGAGAAACAAAACATGTGGCCACTTGATTTTCTTTGAAATAAATCACGTGGCCACTCATCTTCACTTGAAATGTTTCACGTGGCCACTCAAGTTTCCTTCCTTCATTTGCATGGCCACTCAACTTTCTTTGCAAATAGTCACGTGGCCACTTAATATTTCCTTCTTTGAGACACATGCCCACTCATCTTCCTTTGCTTGTTTCACGTGGCCACTCATCCTCCTTTGGTAAAGATGCATGGCCACTCATCATTCTAGGCATATAGTCACATGGCCACTTAAACACTTACTGGACTTTACGTATCTTTTGTTAACATAACTTTTCTAAATTCACAGTTTTGGCCCCAATGTTCTTGTCTTTTTGCAATTAAGTTTTTTTCTTCAATTTAATCCTGAAAAATACCAAAATTTACAATTAACTCCAAAAACATAAAATTAACTAATTAAACTCAAATTCAACCTAATTAACACAAAATTAACTCAATTAAACACCTAAAAATATACTAAAAACATCATATAAATGACCTTTATCACATATCACATGAATAACTAACTAAACTCTTAAGTATACATGTAATTCAGCACATGTGTATAGGTTAGAGATTAGGGTGTTATATTTACATTTTCTTTTTTTTTATCATGTTATTTTATCAAATTATAATTAATCATATTATTTTATGAAATTAATTAATGTTTATCATTTTTTTTTGTTAGCAAATTACAATATATGGAACAATTAGGAGTAGAAAACTTATAAATATAAAAATAAAAAATAGACAACACTTGGTAATTTCTTGTTCTTTTTTTAGAATTTTGCATTTTTTAGGCCAATTAAAATTTCTTTATATAGTACCAAAAAAAATGAATGGTGTAGGTCAACATTAAATAACAGAAGGTATCAATTCACTAGACACCATTAAGATTCTACTTTGTAAAATTGCTCAAGATGGTCTTGAGGTCTTTAGCTGTCATCAGGATAGAGTCTAGCTAGACCACGAGCTCATTATTAAACCTCGACAATAGATTATTAACAGTGATTCTCAATGTAGACCTTCATAGAGGTCTTATTAGAGACCTTGCTTGGGGTCTTATTAAAGACCTCGGGGGGGGGGGGGGGGGATCCGTTAGACTTCCTCTTAACTTAGGATCTGTCACTTTCTATCCCACTATATTGATTCCTCGTTCTAGATCTTGAGCGTTTCACCATGGATATAAATGTCTCTCTCAACAAAAGCACTAAATGATAATCCTGAGATTGTTAGAATGAGGGAACATATACGAGCTGATCGGGTTATGAGTAATCCAAAACCTACAAGAAAGCTAACTCGGTTGGTTCGAGCTTTAACTCTCTGATGCTCAAGTCAGTGAGAGATTTTAGAGAGAGAAAATGTAATAAGGTCTTAAGAATGCAATATCTGGAGCCCTCAAGGGTTAGGCTATTTATAAAGGATTAGCCTACTAGATAGACGTACTTGAGTAGGGGTGATAGGTGGACAAAGGGTGTGGATTGATAGTGATTTGATTGTCCATATCCTATTGAGTGTGTCAGATTAACTGATGCAATGTAGATTTGTCAGGCCGATCGGATTTGGCAGCAGTTGACAGCCCAAATGTGACAACCTATACATGTCTAATGGGACTTGTCTTGTGCGAGCTCAGGCTTGGGACAAGCTTTGGGCCTTGTAAAACATTAGGTATTATCAATACACATGTTAAGAAAAGAATGAAAAGATATTATGTAAATTAAAATTTACATGCATGAGAAATTGAAAGTAATTTATTGCTCTGTCATTACTTGTACGATTTAATATAGTGATAAGGAGGGTTTTTATCGTAAACTATGTTAAGTGAGATGAATTTACTCTAAACATTTTTTTGAGCTATTTTTATCTTTAAATTCACATAAATTATGAGATATACCTTTGTTTTGAATGAAATGCTGACGTAACTAATGGCATTAACAACAACCAATTAGAACGTGATACATTAGCCAATTAGAATGTCATGATTCAGCTCTAAAGTATTGACTGTGATCACCAAATCAACACACATGTGACAACCACGTGACAAAAGTGAAAAAAAAAAAACTATCCTCTTCCTTTCCCTCCTCTCTTTGCTCTTCACTTTATTCCGTTTTCCCTTGCTGGCAAAAGATGACAATCAAGGCATACTCACTACATAATAGTCTTTCCATCATTAAAATTAATAATTATGGTTAAGTGATCAAGTAATTAGAATACAACTACACAATGCCCTCCAATAATCTTCCATTTGTAAAAAGAACCTTTATTACTTCACGACATTCATGGATGAAATAAGGAAAAAGATATTACTCTATTTGCATTGTGCATAGTTATATTTAGATATTATATATATATATATTTTTTAAAATATATAAATATTGAGAGTTGGACCGAAAATGCTTTTTTTAAAATATAATTTGAAATAACTATTCAAACTTGTTTTCTGAGAAGCTTTTCTTTCCTAATTGCTTGGTATAACGAAAACTCAGAACCAATAAGTAGCAGGAAAATAGATTTTCACAATAAAAATTATATTTAATTTAAAAAATAAAATTATATAGTAAAACTTTCTAAATTATATTTCGAATAAATTATATATATTTTTTTAAATGCAAAATAAATATTCATTAATAATATAAAAAGTACATTTGAAAAGTATAAATAAATTTATAAAATTTAAAAGTATATAAGATGTAAGAAACTAATAATATTACTGAAATATATTTTTGAATTTTTTTGACGAAAATAGTGCATAATAATAACATGCCATGGTCAATATAGTTTTTAGCAAAAAACTCAATCCATCTGAAGGATGAAAACTTTCATAAAGGGGACAACAATAACCTACAAATATAAATGACAAACTTGTATGATAAAAATTTTCAATTGTATTTAATATTAACTAAACGAACCAGATTTATAAAAATACAAATAAGATCTAGACAATTATAAAAATCAAATCTAAAATAAAAAAATATTTAGATATGATTTTACTGAAACCAAAACACAAAAAAACCAAATACAAATAAAATTAAAAATTCTAAAATTGATGTGATTGAACAATTTATATCTTAAACCGAAAAATGTATTGTGATTTAAAAGTTAACATTATTCATTATCGGTGTGAAATCCATGAATTAATTAATAGAATCTATTTTTAGCTTTTAGATAGAGTGGAAATTTTAGCCGTAATCTAAAATTGAAAATATTTGCTAGGATAGAAATAAAACAAATGCTAAAGTACAAATTGCCAAGTGCATATAGTTAACAAACAAGACATCATCTTTATTACAAAATCAACTATTACATTACATTTTCACACCCAATCTCTTTAATCTTGACTCATAATACAAACCATTAAAACCGTTGTTATTAAGATTCCTATCCAATTCTAAATCTCTTTTTGAGCTTCAAAACAAAGCCATAAACCTTTTGCCCGTCAGGGAGAGATTTGGTAAAACTCTTATTCTCTAAACAACATTTCCATGCATGAATCTTAGGGCACTTAGCCTCAATGGTGAATTTGACATGGACTTCATAGGAATAAAACCATGTGTAGAAAGGGATAACTGCAATCCAAGTAAACAAAACTTTCACCACCAAAGTATGGTTTATCTCCTAGCTCTGCTTCCAATATCTTAAGGGATTCTAGTAATCTCTTATTTGCTTCTTCCTTCTCTTCTTCTTTTGTTGCCTATATCTTCTTTCCTAGATCGCATAATTGTATCATCAGTGGCTTACTCAGAAATTTAAATCAATGGGACTAATAAAAAATTCATTCACTTAAAAACAACTTGATAATACTCGTAATGTTACAGTTGTTCTCTACGATTTTTAATATTTTTAAAATATTTCTCCTTTATAAGGGTAAATATAATGTATATCCATTGTTATTATTGTCTTTATTGCAAAAAAACATACATGCTATATAAAATTGAAAAATTGTATTTTCACAAATCAAAATTTATGCATAAATATTTTAATTGGACTTTGTATTATAGTGAATTAAAAATATTTTAATGAAATGATTTAAATATTTTAGTGGAGTTAATTTTTTTTAAAAAAATAAAATTATAATGGTATTTTTATCTTTACTTAGTTGAGTGAGGTCTAACATATGCTAGCTCCGTTCCTCTGTATCATAATTATCAACATAATTATCACTATATAACTCTCTAAATAAGCTTTTGTTGAAAATAATTATTTACGAACTGATAAAAAATTTAAGTATCTATGCCAAAAACATGACAAAAATGGTTTAAATTTGTCAATTTAACATAATATCCGTCCAAATTCTGATAAAAGAAATAGAAATTGTTTAAGGCTCTGGTTATACTATTATACAAGGTTAAAGCTAAAATTTTGTTGTATAAATTACATTTAAATTATGGTAAAAACATTATTATTATCTTTCTTATTATTAAGAAAAAAAACTTATTATTAATTTTTAACTATATTAAATATTAAAAGAAAAACTGAAAAATTATATTTTAAATAAAAAAGTTGTATTATCTTAATTGAATTATTGATGAACTAGTGCAAATAAAAGGGCGATGATCCTATACCTACATGTGCTGCACTCTATACACTGTTTGATTGAATTAACGGAACATATTAGCTATTTTAATCATTCAATTGAACAATGTATCCAAATTATCACTCAAATTTGAATGCACTTAAAACGTTTTTAGCTACAAAATAATAATTGTTAATTGTTTGAAAAGTTACCAAGTTTTTGTTTTTAGTTATCCCAAAAGAATTAGCTACATGACTCGCAATTTCAATTTCAGATGTGTAGATCATAGTTATGTTAAAAGAAAATAATGAAAAGAAATGAAGTACCTTCTTATCAATAAAATCACTCCAAAATCGAGCTTGAGGTCTTTGGTAAGGATCAGAGGGAAGCAATAGAGCTTTGTGCGGCCAAACCTCATCAATAGACTGAACTACAATGAGAGATTTAGCAATCAGTTTGTCATTGTGAACAAGAATGGGGACAATTTTATAAATATGGTTCATTTGTAGAAATAGTGAACTTTTGTTTGTCAAATCCTTTTTTTTGTACTCATAATTGATTCATTTCTCTGCCAAAGCAATCCTTGCCCTCATTCCAATAGCACTTGTCCAGAAATCCAAAAGCACCACCTCACTAGCCATAGCTACTGAATAAAGATTCCTGAATCAAAGATTTTATGCTGAAATGAATACAAGATATTTGATAATTGATATTTCTCAAAATATCTAAAGAGGGAGAGAGGGTTCAAATGGGAGGGAAGTAATATGATCAGATCAATAAGCCAAATGAGACCTGTAAGAAAGAAAGGGTGCCTGGTCAGACTGGAATAAGTACTCTGATGCCTAAATCAGTAAGACTTTTTGAGAGAGAAAATATAGAGAGATAAGATCTCAAAATGGTATTATATAGATTCTACAAAATGGGACTATTTATAGATAAGGATGGTTGGTAGGTATTGTAGGTACTTGAGTATTTAGCCTAATAGACTTGGTGCTAGTGGTGGCTGAAAGGACAAGCGAATGAGGCATGTCAGAGACGTAATTGTGTAGGCACCATTTTCGGCAATCTGATTAGACTGGCACATCTAAGCAAGTTGATTTTCTAGGCCTCGGGCCTAAAATATTAGGTCGAGAAAGTGAGTATTATCATTGTCCCCCCTCAAAAAACTTGATTGGCTTAAAAAGGCATTTAAATGCTCCTGTCTTTTGTGCCATTCTGAATTTTGAATTAGGTGAGGCTTTTCATGTGCTCGATGAAATAGCTATCAAGTTATTAAAGGTGACGTTTCATCAGTTGCGCAATTAATAATGTCTCCTAGATTAAAGTGTTCATTGTTCGAAAAACCAATCACTAGCTTACACATGGCTCACTTTGATGGGATACCCTCATTAGGATATTTGGCTTGTAGAGGAAGCTATCCTTTTCTCCTATAAATAGGTGAGAAGACTTCACTTTCCCACTTTTTTGTAAAAATATCAAGCTCCTCTTCTTTTGCATTTTCTCAAGTTCCTGTAGTTCCTAGAAACTCCTTTGAAGATTTTACAAGTTCAAGCATTTTTTATCGAATCCCTATTCTGACGTGTGCTAGAGCCCAATCTTGTTTCAGAGTTTGCTCCCGGAGGCCCGTTTTTAGGGTCCAAAATTGGATGAGGCTCACTTTACTCATAAACTAGCTACTTTGCAATAAGAAGGGATCAAGCCTAAATTATTGTTGATAGTCAACCCATGAAATCATTTACTAATGGGCCCAAAAAAGGTAGGTGTCATAGAGTTTCCACCTAATAGAATGTTGGAAAATGATTCTCAACCTTTTAATGCCCAAACAAAGATTGGTGTTCAGGACATCACTCTTATTAGGCATCTTGGTTTGGTGTTATTTTATAATTGAATTTTAAATTTTAATTTTTTCTCCTCTCTGACACGATACAAGACAATATAATTAAATAAACATCCCAAACAAACGATAAAGTGATAAACAAATAAGTAAATAAATTTCAACTACTTAAATTTATTATAGAAGCAAATCGTCCACTAATGAAAATAAAATGATATACATATATAAATCGGGATATTCATTTGAGTTGGGAACATTGGTTCTCTCATGCATATTTTATAAAAATATTCTTTTTATCTTTTGTTTGGTTTTAGATGAAAAATTGGACATTGGTCCAAGTTTTAAAGAAAAACCCAAATTAATTAGTAAAAATCATTTTAGGTACCTTTTCCTTTTTAACATGTACAAAGGCCCTTTTTTACTAACTATTACATTTCCGAAATAAAAAATACATCCAAAAATACCAAAATAAATAATTAAATAGAAAATAATAAAGTAAATAATAAATAAATGATGAGTAAATGGAATGGTTAAATGAATAACCGAATGCAGGTGATGGTCATCAACCAACTGGGGCATGAATCTTAATGCAAAAAAGCCTCGCAAGATCTCCCAAAACACGTAAAGTCATATATTCACAAAAAATCACAAAAAGACAAATAAATTAGCATCATGCAAGTAAATAACAAAAATACAGAAAAAAGATCCATTCATTTAATTATATAGTGCAGAAGAGAAATATATACAAAATTGAATATCATCCATATTGACACATAAATATCATAGAAATCAACAAAATAGTGCAAGTACCATAAAATACATATAAAGATACCTAAAAAACTAGCCATGGATGCCCTTAGAAGGGTGACGAACACCCACAACTAAATGAGGGACGGGAAGAGAAGAAATCCCGTGACGTCGAGCATCCGTCACATTGATAAACGGGCATCCATCAAGGCTTTTTTCCATATGTCACTCGCATGATAGAATAGAATGTAGAGGTTAGTACCAAAAATCATGCACAGTCATATCTAACCCAAAATACAAAATTATTAGCACCTAAAACATGCTAAAATAATGCTATAACCTTAAATCATGCCTTAAACACAATAAAACTCATTAAATTATAGAATACGTAACATAAATAAAGCTAGAAATTACACAATAATGGCAGGATCCTTATTCATTCATGCCTTTTGCATGCACATTAATCTAGATTCGTACATCATCATATTTTAAACAATGCAAATCAATAAGACATGACACATAAACATAATTATTCCAGCAAAGATTCACATAACCATACATGGCAGTTTTTAAAGTGAGAAAATAAGAGCCTAGAATATTACCCTTAGAAGATATTCTAACTTTGAATTTCGTGAAGTCTAGATCTCCACTCTGATTTCATTTTTTGTTTTCAGAAAAATCAAATGATTATTTATGTATGTGTGTTTAGATCAAAAGATTGTTATAGAAATTTCTTCCTAGAGACAGAAAGAAATTAGCTTTTCTTTCTCTCTAACATTTTCTTTGTACTAAGTGTGACTCCTCCTTGGAAACCCTAAAAATCTTATTTTTATACCTAGGATGGAGTTGGAGTTGAATTCCAACTATATCTTCCCAAATTTGGAGATATTAACCCCCCCTAAAATTTGGATCCAAATCCTTTAATATCTATTTCTTATTTTGAATTCTAGAAATGTGGAAAATCTAGAAAAAAATCCACAGATGGGCGTCCCCTATTGAGGGACAGGCATCCATTAGGAAAAAATTCCAAAATTATAAAAATGTCCCTGATCTGAGCTGAATAGGAGAGAGAAGGCTATAGACGATTGTCCCTCACATGATAAACTACCGTCTGCCATCTCTGAAGGCTAAAATCAAGATTTTTCATACTCTTTCTTTAAAACACTTGAAAAATCATAAAAAACTTTGAGAAAAGTGTGAGAAATTCACAATCGAAGCTTTAAGATCAGCACCTATTGTCAGGAATATACTATTCTCTTATCATCAGGTAATCCTGATCTAGGCTGCCTCAGGTCACAATGTCTACACCTGCCACCAATTTTGGAAAGCTGGTGCACTAGTGTCAAAGTGAGCTAAAATTTAGAGTAAAAAGAAAAGGCGTGTACCTAAGGCAACGAATCTCTTGGTTGTTTACAACACATACCTTCTGAGGTAATCAGTCTCTTGGTTGTTTAAAACACATACCTTCTGAGGCAATGAGTCTCTTGGTTGTTTAAAATGCATACCTTCTGAGACAATGAGTCTCTTGGTTGTTTAAAATACGTACCATCTGAGGCAGTGAGTCTTTTAGTTATTTAAAATACGTACCATCTGAGGCAATGAGTCTCTTGGTTGGATAGTTATCGTCATGTTGTTGATGCGTTAACCCTGGTTGGGGTAATTAACATCAGTTTATCGATGTGTTAATCCTGGATTGATTATCTAATTAGTGTTTAGGGCATGCAGAATCAAGATAGATTAATTGGATTTGATTAGTGCTTGGGGTATGTAGAATTAGGTAGAGTGAATGTGTCTGATTAGCACCTGGGGCATACAAAATCAGGTTGAGTGAATGCATCTAATTAGTACCTAGGGCATGTATAATAAAGATAATTTGATTAAATATGATTAGCGTCTGGGGCATATAGAATTAGATTGTTTGAGTAATACTTGGCTGGTGTTATCTATAGACATACCTAACCTTTCAATTGTGTTGGTTGGAGCCCTTTGTGGGTGCAACTACCCCTTTGAAATAAAATTCCATTTGAGGAATTTCTGGCAAATATGCATTTGTGCAGAGTCACTGACATGTTTGAAGGGTTGTGTTTTGCAAGTATATATCTATCTTAGAGATGTTTCAGCTTAATACTGTGATCTTTGATAGATTATGTACATTTCACAATGACTATGTCACCACTCTACAGATTGGCACCAATATAAGGAAAACTAGCATCATCAAGGTTGTTGACACGCTTTGTCTTAACTTGTGTCTTCCTAGAATTTATATTGTCATCAGGCTTTCACCTCTTGTCCAATAGTTCCTTCTTATCAACATTAGTCTTATGACTTCTTATGTGCTTAGATCAAAACATCCCATGCCTAAGGGAATATGACTTATTGCCCAAAGGTCCTTTTGGTTGTAGCTCAAATAGACATTGAATGCTACAATGGCATTATGACCCTTATACAGCTCTGACTTTGGCAGTATTCCATTTTGACCTTATGGTAATTCAAGTTTTGTAGGGTAGTCAGTGGTGAAGGGTTCGAAAGGATGGCCTTTTTAAAACTTAAACCTAATAGTAAAGACATGTCCAATTTATAGTGAGTGTACTTCCTTAATCAAAAAGAGATGTGGAGTCTTTCCAAAATCTAAAAATATTCACATTTGTTTTTGCTGTGCATCTCTTTATTTCAACCTATTCAGGCAACTCCTTGTGATAAGGATGGCTGTCATGGCTTATCCTCTGGTAGTGGTAGGTATATGCCCCTTGATAAGAGTTTCAGGTACCTGTGAGAGGAATTTGATATTAGTGCTCTTGCTCTTTAATTTTGTATGTTGTTGTTTTTGTTTTATTTTTTGTATCTTTTCTCTCTTTTGTGTTCATTATTTTTGTCCTCTCATTGTATATTAATTACATTGCATTTTCTCTTATTAATTTCAAAGCATTTCTTTTTTATTTTTTTTCCAGGTATATTAAGCATGAATAAAATGAAACATAACATAAGATGAATGCATAAATTAAATACAAGTTCCACTTTTATATACATCAAAAATATTTAGACAAAGTTTTAAACTCCCTAAATACAAAATGATAAATCTACTATGATGGCCTCGGTCCTCTGCAATAGGTTAGCCCAGATAGAGGTCTAAAGGATGAGGGCTTAGGATGTCTAGCTGGTGCCATAACCTACTGTGCGACTGGTGGTTGTTCCTTGCCCTGTCTGAATCTAAAATGGAACACGGGCAATGCCACTATCAAGGCCTACAGGATTGATGTTATCTCCTCTGCTAGTTGCTCTGATCCTTGGCCAACCTTAATAATTGCCCTAGAATGCTAAGTAAGATATCTCATCAGATCACCTTTTAGGTATCCAATGTATCTCCTTACTTACTCATCTGTCTCTACTATGACCTATCTATCTCTAGGAACCTCTCCCTCAATGCGAGTGCCTTGTTTGATCTAGGTGAGTGATTCATCAATCACCTTTAAGGTACCTTAAATCTCTAGCCTGTCGTCACTAAATTAGCCATGATACTCTGTACCTCTATCTGCGGACACTGCTTTATCGCTAGTAATGCCATAGGGATTGTACTATTATCAGCACTGACTGCAACATCTAATCCTAGCATTTGATAGCTTCCTCCATCACTGTCAACCTCCCAGAGATGTCGCTAGGTGAAGGAACTATGTGCTGGTGGTAGTACAACAGGCGGAGATGCCTCTGGATGTACTGGTGGTGGTTGAGCAATTGATGTTAAGGCCCCTAGGTGTCCATATAGAGGAGAAGCCAAAGATGTGGATGCCCCTGGGTGGCCCTTGGGAGAAAACCTCCTTATCCTCCTAACTAGCGATCACTGGTGTTTAATAGGCAATTGAGGATGTGCTGGTGGCTATGGTGGCCCATCCAGGGGGTCCTGTAGGTTTGTCTGCATATCAAACTTGTACTCAAAATCAACCCCTACCCTCTGATGCTCTTATGGCTCATATGGCTTTTCTACCTAATCCTTCTGCTGTAGTGGCTGTACTGGAGGTGCCTAGTCTTGGGCATCCCCCTCTATGGGTGCGTTTGGCACTATGAGATCTAGATCGCATTTCTACCTGGTCTTTGAAATAGTTAACAGTCGGTACTACCCTTCTCATCCCTGAATGGGCTCCACCATCTTTATAGTAAGCGTAGCCTCCAAGTGGACATATATATCATCCTAAATAGGATACCCAAATCTGCTCTCGTTTGCCCCTAGAGATAGTAACAGATGGGTTACTATGCCTCTCATGCAAATTTGTGTAGTGGACTGAGTGGCCACCCTAACCCATGAGGTGATGATCTCATGGGGGACGTCCATATGCTTGCATTCCTTTATCCCTCATAGACTAGTGATATTAGTAGAGTTCACCAAGCCGGCACTCCTTATGCAGCCTAAGTAAGATGTGGATAGTACTCTCTAAATGTACCTATAAGTTTGGGTGGCCAACATAGTACTCTTTGCTGTATTTGACTGATATCTGGCTCCCGAGAGCATCATTACTCTCTATTTAGTGCGATCCATAATCTTATCGGGTGTGACCATATCAGGCTCAATTAGAAGGCGTATGGCCCTAGTCAATCGGCAGTGTGTAATACTATAATGAATTCCTAGTGCCCAGAACTAGACCACACCCTCCTTGGTGTCTGACCTCTAAAAGCCACTATACTGTAGTGTGGCTAAAATCTTTAGGGTGATGTTTAGGTAGGTCCTATATGCTAGAGCAAAGAACTCTATCAATTTTGCTCTGGCTAAAAGTCGATCAACCTCCTCTATTAGCCTGATAGACTGTAGAAATTATTTGAACATGAAGTGGCTGGACTAAAATTGAACTTGTAGTAAGGCTCGATATCTGGTAGCCTATTCAAGTGTCATATATGCTGGTATGGATTGAACTGGGGTAGCGCATGCGGTTCTCTAAGACATCATGCAAAAAATATACATGTTAATTTTTGTGACTAACTTGGGTCACAAGTGAGCCAAATGTTAGACTTTTTTAGAATTCTAGTAGTATGCCGGCTTAGGTAGAGACAACCAACCTACATAGAAATATGCACTAAGCATCAAAATATAATGAACGATGTCCTAAACCCATTATCGGGCGATCTAGCTAGCATGCATGACAAATGAGGTATAATACATATTTTAAATTTTAAGAAAATTCTAAAAAAAAATTCGAAAGTATTCTGGCTAGGAATGTGCTTGCCTCCTGCACAAAAATCAATTTAAACCAATACATAGGCCATCGTTGGCCACTAAGCAACACAGTTTAAGTTATTTTAAAAACTTGTCTTAAATTATTCTGGTGCAATTCAATTTTAAGGACAACATGTTTTTAAAGGTACAAAATGAAGACTATCTATACTAGTTGCTAAAAAAAAGTTTATAAATTTACAGGCTCATATGCAAGGTTGTCCTTAACTATAGTGTCATGCAAACAAATTTTTATAACTTAAGTTATACTCTTAAAGACAACATTTAATTCTAAACTACAAGGCAACATGCTTGTGGGAATTATCCTACTGCTAAAGTCTAAAAATATACAATAGTGGTCTACATATAATTAAGATAATAAAGAAATAAAATGTAGGAAAAGACTAAAGGATACTTGTGAAGTGAGCAAGGGATGAAAGAAAATGCAGAAAAAAAATGGAAATAGACTACTCCCTAAAGTGCGCGTCACTTTTAAGAGAATTTAGGCTCAAACGGCTCGAAACACGGACCAAGAATAGAGGAGAAAACCTGAGAAAATCAAGAGAAAAAGTTTAAAATTGGAAAAAAATGGTAGTTACAGAATGAGGAAGAAGAAGAAGAAGAAGAAAAAGAAAAGCCTTTTATTTTCAAAATTTCAAGCGATAGACGAAAAACTCATCCCTTGCTAGAGACAAACAGCCGTATAATATATCCCATCCCTCACCTTTTTTGACCATTTTACCCTTTTTGTTTTCTTTTTGTTTTCTGTTTCTTTATATTTAATTCTTATTCACATTATTTACCTAAAAAAAACATATTATTTTTGTCCTTGTTACATATTTACCCAACTATTTTATTTTATTTACATATTTATATACATGTGTTATTTATTTTAATTTTACATATTTACTGAAAACCCAAAACACTCCTTGAAATTTATTGTGCCTCATAAACTTCCTGACATCTTGCATCCAAAATCTTCTGAATTTATCTGTCTTGGCCATGGAACTTTTGGATTTCCTATAAAAATGAAAGCAAAAGGAGATGCAACAGTATGTACGTGCAATGCATGGGACATATAGAAAGATGCATTTTGGTCATCCAAATGTGACGGATAGGCTGGTTGTGGCTCACTTCTTGAAGGGTGGACATCCGTCATCACTTTTGTATAAATAGTGCCCATTTTCCTTGGTCTTTGTGCCTTTGACTTCCCCCTTTCCCATGGAATCTCTTGTTATGTACTTTCTATCCCTTCCCTTTCCTTTTCTAGTTATTTTTCCTTTATTTATTTATTTTTCTTCATTATTTATACACTTTGACCACTTGAAAATCCCTATCATAATGACCTCTGGACTTGCAAAATTACACCGACAGTTGGATGACCTGAAAACTTAGAAGGACCCTCTTTTGGCTCCGTACTCCAACCTAAGATTTTTTAGGAGAGTATCCCTAGATAGAAACCTATTACTCACTGCTGCTCAGTATTGGGACCCGAGGTTCCATATGGTTAGGTTCATACACTAGGAACTATGCCCTGTACCAAAGGAATTTGCTGAGATGATTGGTGCTAGATTTGAGTTAGGTACCCTGCCATACTTGCCTTTTTTGTTTATAGATACCTTAGAGAGGTGGCTCGTGCCTTGGGTATCGTTCCTTCTGAGGCCAAGGGCTTAGTACCTTATGTGAAGACATTTCCATTGGAGCCATTGATTGACATACTGGCTGACTTTGATAACGTGCCCACTTTCCCATTCCAGTGTGATACTGCTCTATTATTTTTCTCGATGCTTATTGATGTGCACTAATTACCCCATGACTGGAGATTCTAAACTATTATGCATTGTGGATGGCATGCGTCAGGGGTATAATCCATTTCCCTTGGTTTTAGCATAGGCCATTATTTACTTGGATGCCTTTCATCATCACTCTTATTCTTGCTTTACTGGTAATCCCATATTGCTCTAGGTATGTCCTTATTTTGAAGGTAGTATGCCCCTTGTGGATTTTCATATTAGCTTTTCTCATTGGAAAATGTGTCCTTTTGAATTTTCACGTATTTCCTTGCCTTATTTTTGCCTCATATGAATCTAACTCACCCTAGCTGCTTTTTTTTTTCTTTAGGTGTGGCTTCATGAGAAATTAAAGCTATTGTCGGAGCCTCATCCTCGAGTCAGGGCTACAAGCGCTTACCCCATGAGATATATCATATTGAGACATCTGTAGTGTGAGTTTCTAATAGTTCAAGATAGAGCCGACTGATTGAGCTGTTTGATAGATGATGATATCATATTCAGGTACACTTGGCTGCCAATCACTTTTGTGGTTCGGGATGGAGCATCTAAATGTGTCTCTTTGTGTGGATTGCATCGTGCTACCTTCTATGTTATTGCTCGCTACGGTCACCAGTTCAAGAATTGATAGGACATCGTTAGGTGTCAGTTGGGCTTCCAAGGTGGTAGACATGTTCATGCCTTTTTGTCGAAGTATTATCAAAGGATCAGGAATCGACTCCCTATGAGGACCTCTATTCTCGAGATTGGCACTTGCGACTTTACCATCTTTACCTCCTACAAGTAATGGGTTATCAGTCTAGAAGTTAATAATAGGTTGTCTTATCTTAGGCACCTAGATAGAGAGAGATGTGATATAGATAGACTAGATTAGATACTATCACATATTATGTTTTTACTTTTATTGAACTTTTTAAGTTTGAACATGTAAAAAGGATATGTTACTTTCAGTTACGTTGATGATGTTTTAAATATATGCTTGACATTTCCTTCTGATTTTAGTACACGTAATCAGTATTTGATATTATCCAAATGACACATATTATTTAATCTCAAAATGAGACTTTAAAAGCATCATAACTCCTATCATCAATTAGCCCTCTCGAATTTTCTTGATTGATTATTTTCTCTTAGCGTCTAATTTTTGCCCAGGGTGCCTTTTTTTCGGTTTTTACCCTGATGATGCGCCTAATTTTTACAATGTCGCCATTTTTTTTATTTTTGACCTGCAGAGCATTTATTATCTCCTTTTTTATCTTTTCAGTCTTAACCATGGACCTCTTCAATCTATCTATGTTTCATCGATTCTTTGAACTCATTGTCATCACTATCTAATAAAATGACTGCTTCCTTGGATAATAATTTTTTTAGCACAAAAGATCCTTCCCATGTGGGCCTAAACTTGCCTCAAATCTCTAAAGTTCCTAGCCTTATCTATTTGAACACCAGATCTCCCTCTTTTAGAGGATGCTTCTTAACCTTCTTCCTAAATGAACGAGCTAGTCTCTTCTAATAAATCTGATTATGGTACTATGCTCGCACTCTATCCCCTTTAGTAGGTTGAGTTGTGACGTCTGTGTAGCCCATTCCATTTTTTATATCTCAGCTTCTAAAACTACCCTTAAAAATTGATGCTCAATTTCTACTAGCAATAACGCCTCCATCCCATAAATCAAGGAAAATAGAATGGCTCTTATTGAAGTTCTGGTTGTGGTTCTATAACCCCATAGTGTGAAGGATAGCTTATCGGCCCAATCTTTATAAGTTCAGACCATCTTGGCTAGAATTCTTTTGACATTTTTATTAGCCACCTCGACCACTCCATTTGCCAAAGGTCTATAAGGAGAAGACTTATGGTGTTAAACCCCATACTTAATAAGCATTTTTCTGGTTTCACCGAAGAACTATAACCCATTACCCAACACTATATGGTAAGGCAAACCATATCTGTATATCAAATTCTTTTCAATAAACTTAGTTATGTCCCTTGCATCTATCTTTTTGAAAGATTATGTCTTTACCCATTTGGTAAAGTAACCAATGGCCACTATGATGAATCTGTATCCATTTGAAGTAGGTGGGTGGATCATACCCATGATGTCTATGCCTCATGCAGCGAATGGCTATGGCAACATAAGGTTGTAAAACTAAAAAATAGGCAAATGCCTCAAGTCTCCATACTATTGGCATAGTTGACATTCTCTGACATACTTAGAACAATCAGTGTCTATTATGAGGCAAAAGAATCCTTGATGCATAATTTTCTTGGCTAAATTCCATCAGACTATCTCCTACAAAGCACTCCTCCTACAGTAATGCATTGGATTGACAATTTATGGACCATCCTTTGGACTTTTTCAGTTGCTTCCTCAGGGAAAACTTATTTTTCCAAATAATTCTAAATGTTATATCACCAAGGCTTTCCTTCATTCACCTCGATTCTACAACTTGCTCACACCTCAAAGCATGGCCTATCAAAACTCAAAATCAGTATGGGCTTCATACTCACCCCTTTCGAATTATTTCATATTGATACCAAAGTGGCCAAGGCATCTGCTAGTTGATTTTCTTTTCTAGACACATACCCAAAAGTGCAAAACTCGAATTGGTTGCTCAAAGCTTTCAAACACTTGAGATAGGGCAATAATTGCTCTTTTTTAATGGACCATTCACCTCTCACTTGATAGACTACCAAAGACGAGTCCTCAAACACTTATTTGAATTTTTACCCCATAGTTAACAAGGTTTTCAACCCAAAGATGCAAGCTTTGTACTCAATTTTGTTATTCATGGCCTTGTACCTCAGTTACCATTTTTCTCCTTCTGAGGTGACTAAGATTACTTCTACTCCCGCTCCTTTATTGTTCACAACCCTTTCGAAGTACATCTTCCGACCCTAGACTGTTACAACGGTAATGTGCTCATCGGAGAATTCATAAGTCATTTCTTCGCCTTTTAACGATTGATCAACAATGAATTTTACTACTGCTCATCCTTTGATGGTCTTTTTAGTAATGCATTATATATAAAACTCTTATAGGAGAATCAATGTAATTTCCTCAACACTGATTAGCTGTGAACAGTATTTTCCGACAGTGAACAGTATTTTCCAATAATAAATAGTATTTTTCGAGCAAAAACAAGTATGCCCGGAAGTCAAAAATATTTTATTGGATCATCAAAAAGTATTGGTCATGATGAGTCAGGGGTTGAAATTGAAAGTCAAATGAGTCTCAAAAAGTCAAAAATACGAAAACGTTAGCGAGTCAATTTTCCTAGTAGGGAAGGTGAATTAATTTTGTGTAATTTTTAAAAATAGTAAATAAATTCTGAATATTGTCAAATTTTACAAATCTTCATGAATTTTTATGCAGAATATTTTGGTAACGAGAATTGATTTTTTCTGTTACACCGGTAGTTATCGAACCGGACTGATAAATTTAAATCGAACCGATAACGGACTTCGATTGAGTCAAAAATTTATGTCCTACCTATTTTTGATTTGATAAAAATTATGGAATCGATTTTAAAATGAATAGGAGCTTTAAAAGTGAGAGAAAAAGTTTCGGGAGCCAAAATGATAAAATTATGGATATATATATGTGTGTGTGTGTGTGTAAAAAAAAATGGCAACCGATGTTGGCCACAAATGGCCTAAATGATTAGTAAAAAGAAAGAAAAAACAAAATTTGACCAAATGTAAAGAAAGAAAGAAAAGACAAAAAAGGAGATGTAGTGGGCAACGACGACGCAAGGCAGAAAAGAAAAGAAAAAGAAAAAGAGGGATCGGCCACCACCAGCCGCACCTCTCACCGGCAACGAGCGGCATGTCGTCTCTCTTTCACCGGCATCCGGCCCCACGATGGCGCTCCGATCGTTCAATTTTTCTCTTTTTCTTTTCGATCGATTTTTCTCATTTTTTCGGTGATCTACGACGGCGATGGTGATTTTATTACCATCGACCGACTCCCAGCAATGAGTGAGTCTTTCGGTATACTCCATCGCCCCTCAAACACCGGCTATTAATAGATCGAAAATGGATTTGGCGGGTTACTCAAGTGTAGACTTCGACCAACAATGACAACGTTTGAGCGCGTGACCACTGGAAAAGTAATAAGGGATTTCCAATCTACAAGGTGACAGCGTCGGATTGTCACCGGTGAGATTCTGGCGAGCCTTCGATGATGCTCCGATGATCGGTCCGATGAGCAAATTATTAAGCAAATCGAAGCGAATTCGACCGTTATAGTATGTGACTACGAAATCTTTTAATTTTTCTTAATTTATTAATTTTTCCTTTATATTTATTAAGAAAAAATATTAAATTATTGAGTAAAATCGAAAATAATGTAATGATTGTTCAATTAAATTTAATTAAGTCTAATATAATATATACATTGAATTAAGGAAATTTATTAAGAAATTTTCTTTATGAATCAAAAATTCTCTTTTAAAGGAAATTAATTATTGTGCTATAAATTAATGGAATTAAGTCCTAATTTGATAGAAAAAAATGAAATAATATGTCTATAAATTGTTACGAAAATTATAGAGATTTATATTAATATGATTAGATTATTTATTGAATAATGAATTTGATAAGAATAGTGAATTTTTGTTAATTATGTTATAAAATAATAGTAAGCATAAAATGAATTGCCCATACATTTTTATGAAAATTTTAGAGAATTTTTTTTAAGTGAATGTATATACGTATATGATGAATTATGGTAAAATAATTTATAAAATATGCAAAAATGATTATAATTAAAGAATAATGTTCATATAAATTTTTATGAAATTTATGTAATTTATGAAAATAATTTTGAAAGTAAATATGGAACATGCTTAATTGAAATATTGAATTATTGAGAAATAATTCAATAAACAACTAAGAGTTGGTAAACTAATGTAATTTAATTTACAATTCGTATAAAGAAAATGAAGAGATTAAATTTTAAATTTTTTTTAGAAAATAAAAAGTATAGTGAATAAATTTACCGTATTAAAATATTACCAAATAATTCATAATTTGAATAAAAATGATAAATTATTATAAATAATTCATAATACATATAAAAGTATTTCAAATTTCGATCGATTGTCAAATTCAGATCGATAAAGTATGAAATTATTTTAAAGTGAAAGAGGATAAAATGAATTTAAAAGTAAATTATTGAATTATAAGTAATAATTCATAAAGTGTAAAGTGTTAGAGAAAAAGAAGAAATGGTAAATTATAATAATATAATTCACCAAGTGTTTACAAGTATGAAAAGTATATTTGGCTAAAAGTAAGTGATTTGAAAAGCTATATGTTCGAAAAGTATTAAGTTTTTAGATTAAATTATTGTAAAATAATTCACAAAAAGTGATCAACAATACAAAGTAATTGAAAAGAGAAAGTAAACAAAAAAGAAAAAATTACTGTATAGTCAAAAGCATTAAAAAGATTGCGATTGATAAAATATTTTATGATAAGAAAAAGGAAAAAAAAATTAAAATTATTGAAGTTTGAAAATCATTCAGAAAGTTCTTGATTGTTTTTGCCCTTAGCAATAGTCAGGTAGTGATATTCTTATTCAAGATATAATTGGCTAGCCATAGGGGCACCCTATACCGCGGTACAAGTCATGACGACTTACTTTGCTATGGGTAGGATCTTTGATCTCAATAGCTTTAGTGTAAAGTAAAAGTGAAAGTGCATCTATTTTATGCTCTGTGGGACTTGATCTTCCGAGATCATTTCTCTATATATTCAGTGGGGCCTTTGGATCCATGTCCCTATATCATTTTTGAGAGACCTGTCATATTGCACTAGGGACGCATTGAAATGAATAAATTTAACTTGTAAAAGTAAATTGAATGTAAATGTTATAAATGAAAAAGGACTTGATTGAAGAAAAATGAAAAATTGGGGTGAAACTGAAATGGCTCCCAAAGGTTGTAATTAAAAGCAAAAATGAAAATAAAATGTTTTATAAGAATAAAATGATAAGTAATGTTTGTACAAAAAAAAATAGTACTAATTGTGTATTTACAGTCAAAAATGATAATGATGTATTTAAGTGTAAAATTATGACTAAGTAATGAAATTCTGAAAGTAAAGGTTAAATGAAAAGTAAAATGATTAAAAGACGAACGATTGTTCAGTTAAAATGAAAAATGTAATAATTCTGAAATAAGTGCATAAAGAGATTTATTTGTAAAAAAAGTAAAAAATAAAGATCTGTATGCAAAGTATTCCAAATAATTGCATCACTTTACATTAAAAGTTAAAAGTTTTGATAATTGAAATGTGATAATTAATTAAAAGCCAAAATTAAATAAACAAATAAATAGCAAAAACTGTAATTATATTATTTAATGAATAATTATGTAATTAATCGAGGAAAAATAGTAAATGGACAAGGTAACATAAAAAGATACGAGTACCAATGTAACTCGTTAAATGAAATGACAACAGCATCAAGAGATTCAAAGTATAGGACAAAAGTTAAGTAAAAATAAAAGTAGAAAACGTAAAAGTACAAAGTCAATATGAAATCGAATTACAAATGGAAGTAGAGTAAAGTAAATTGAAAAGTATAAGATAAAAAAATGATAAAAAAATGTTGGTAAATAATAAAAATAGTATTAAAGAAATTAAAAGTAAATTTTTAATAAATAAGAATAAAAGTTTACATAATTTATGTAATTATGCTTTATTTGAAAAATTTTAGGATTAGTAATCACCACTGAATATTTCTAGTGCTCAGCACATAGTATTTACTGCGTACAGGTTTTGAAGTGTTGCAGGAGCTTGATACACGGAGAAGCAGAATTCAAAAATGAAGAAAATTAGTTGTAATTTTATTTTTAGTATTTATGGCATGTATATACTTAGACAGTGAGAGTATAAAACTGAACTGTATTGAAGGTAATATTTGTTAAACGATAAATATTGTTACATTCGGAGAATGTCAGTTAATGAGTTGTAAATGACTATCATTGATATGTGATTGGTTGTCTATAATGTATATTACTATCAGATATGATTTGTTGTGCCTCTGAGAGGCTATGTGGATTATTTGAATTTTTCAGAAGGTTAGTAAGTTCTAGCCATTGTGTTGTCAAAATTTCGTAAATTGAATAAAATATTAAATTGTATCAAAGGTTTGTTGGTAGTGATTGAAGTTTGAAAAAAAATTTTACCGTTTACCCCTAAATTTTGTATCGAAAAATATTGTTATGATAAGGGTATTACATTTAGTGGTATTAGAGCAAAGGTTTAAGCGATTCTAAGATCGGAGTGGGATAAGGTTAAGTGATAGGTTTGTTTGTATATACATACCAAATATAAGAGATAAGTGTTAGGAATTTGACGTGTACTTGCTCCCCTCTTTGTTTAAAAAGTGAAAAGTTGGCATTTGACTGAGACTGTCAGATGTAAAGTGAGTGATTCTGTACAGTAAAGATGATAGAGAGTGAGAATGAAAGTATTGCTGTTTGAGATCTCTTGGAGGTCAAAGCAGGAAAATAAAGTATTGACTGAAATTGAATGTAAATGTGAGAGGTTAAGTGCCTATGTGGATGAGAAACAGTCCAAAGAGGACAAAATAAAGAGTATGTCAGAAAGTTAAAAAGAAATTGTATATTAGGTTCAGATAAATGGTACAGGACACAGAGATACCTTGACTGAATTATCATGATTTAAAAATATCATTGAGCAAATTATTATAAGTTGAGGTTGTTTAAGATGCTCTATATACCTGTCATTGATTCCTTTACAGGCGTGGAGATTTGATTGCACATTACATAGTATTGGGATGGGCTATAACATCTGCATCATATGAGAATACATGATAGTATTCTACTGCATACATGAAATCATACATTCATTGCATAGCATTTCACATTATTTGACAGCATCTGATTTGCATCATACTGTGTGCATAGGCCCCACTTGATAGGATGAAACTGACAAGGGATATGATGAGCATAGGGACGACCTGAGAATAAGACAAGAAATAGTGTGCTCAAGATTGTTTTCTGTATCTGATGTAGCCTTTATAAGTTATTGGCCGTGTCAGTTAGATTTGCTAACACACCGACCACCTTTGTGAATTGATAGGAAAGAGTTTTTCACCTTTACTTAGATCTATTTTAGTGGATTTGAGCAATTGCCTTTTTGTATGTTCTGAGACACAGAAAGAATGTGATAAGTACTTGAAAATTATTCTACGGGTATTGAAAGAAAAGCAATTATCTGCTTAGTTTAGTGAATGTAACCTTTGGTTAAATGTGGAATTCCTGATTTTAGCCGGGTATTGTAGAAAAGTTAATGAAGTGGCTGAAACCCTCAGCAAAGGAATCCGTATGTGATAAGGTGAATGCACTTAAATGAATATGTATGATTGAATAAGGAGTAAGAATGATAAATGATAATGTTTTTGGTTCTTCGAGCCGTGAATGTCAATTTAAGTATGGTTCCAGATAGGGTATTCTTAGTTGAATTATAAGTGAAACCGATATTGTGCATCGGATGAGAATAATGGATCAGAAAGAGAATGCTTGATCGATAGTCATTGTTAATAAATTGAAAGATTCTTACTAAAGCCCACTGAGATAGTAATACTTTGCATCTTGGAAATTATCAAATTTACCAAGATTACAAGCTTAGTATTGAAAGTCAGGTTGAAAGTGTAATGTGACAGGTATTGTAAGTGAATGTTTGTTGTGTCAGCAAATGAAAGCGAAGCATTATATTCATTCGGGAATTGCTTCGACTTATAATGATATTTGACTAGGAATGGGATAATGTGATCAGAGATTCTGATATCGGATTGTCTGTGCTTTAAAGAGAAAAGATGTTATATAAGAGATTAGCGATAATCTCAACATTAGCATAGTGATCCACCATTATACTGATGGTCAGTCGGAGTGGATAATTTAGATAATAAAAGAATGATTGTGAAAAGTACTTGCTCTTAGTAGAGTCTGTATGTGATAAGAATATCAAGTTCAAGAGAAATTCGACTCTTATTGAGGTATTGTCAGAACGAAAATGATGAGTCTCTTATATTAGACTTAATTAAGTGGAAAGAAATAAGTAAGGTTTACGTTGATTTGATTTGAAATATGAAATAAATCTGTACGCAGGGTTATATGACTTGTGTAAAGAAAGTGATAACGATTTTTTATATTGAGATTGGTTAGCTTAAAAATCAGTGGGTTTCATTAGCAAAGATGCTTTGGAACCATCGAATGAGAAAGAAATTTCGATAAGATAACTGTGTCGTATCCTCTTATCTTTGATATAAGCAAATTTCGAGTACGAAATTTCTTTTAGTAAGGGAAAATTGTAATGGTCTCAACATTGGGTTAGCTGTGAATAGTATTTTCCGATAGTGAATAGTATTTTTCAGGCAAAAAAAATATGCTTGAAAGTCAAAAATATTTTGTTGGATCATCGGAATGTATTGGTCATGGTGAGTTCGGGGTTGAAATTGAAAGTGAAACTGAGGTCAAATGAGTCTCGAAAAGTCAAAAATATAAAAAAGTTAGCGAGTCAATTTTCCTGTTAAGAAAGATGAATTAATTTTTTATAATTTTTAAAAATAGTAAATGAATTTCGAATATTGTCAAATTTTATAAATTTTCATGAATTTTTATGTAAAATATTTTGGTAACGAGAATTGAATTTTTCTGTGACACCGGTAGTTATCAAATTGGACTGATAAATTTAAATCGGACCGATAATGGACTTCGATTGAGTCAAAAATTTATGTCCTACCTATTTTTGATGTGATAAAAATTATGGAATCGATTTTAAATGAATAGAAGCTTTGAAAGTGAGAGAAAAAGTTCCGTGAGCTAAAATGGTAAAATTATATATATATATATATATATATATATATATATATATATATATATATATATATATATATATATATATATATATATATATATATATATATATATATATATATATATATATATGTAAAAAAATGGTAGCCGATGTTGGCCACAAATGGCCTAAAGGATTAGTAAAAAGAAAGAAAAAAACAAAAGTTGACCAAATGTAAAGAAAGAAAGAAAAGAAAAAAAAAGGAGATGCAGTGGACAACGACAATGCAAGGCAGGAAAGAAAAGAAAAGAAAAAGAAAAAGAGGGATCAGCCACCACCGGCTGCACCTCCCGTCGGCCACCACCACGCTTCCTTTCACCGACGTTCGGTCCCACTATGGCGCTTCGATCGTTCGATTTTTCTCTTTTTCTTTTCGATCGGATTTTCTTATTTTTCCAGCGATCTACGGCAGCGATGGTGATTCTATTACAACCGACCGACTCCCAGCAGTGAGGCGAGTCTTTCGGTATACTCCATCGCCCCTCAAATGCTGGCTATTAATAGATCAAAAATGGATTTGACAGGTTACTCAAGTGTAGATTTCGACCAACAATGACAACGTTTGAGCGCATGACCACTGGAAAAGGAATCAAGGGATCCCGATCTACAAGGTGGCAGTGTCGGATTGTCACCAGTGAGATTTCGGGGAGCCTCCGACAATGCTCCGGCGATCGATCTGGTGAGCAAATTATTAAGCAAATCGAAGCGAATTCGACCGTTATGGTATGTGACTACGAAATCTTTTAATTTTTCTTAATTTATTGATTTTTCATTTAAATGTATTAAGGAACAATATTGAATTATTGAGTAAAATTGAAATTAATGTTATGATTGTTCAATTAAATTTAATACAGTCTAATATAATGTATATATTGAATTAAGGAAATTTATTAAGAAATTTTCTTCATGAATCAAAAATTCTCTTTTAAAGGAAATGAATTATTGTGTTATAAATTAATGGAATTAAGTCCTAATTTAATAGAAAAAAATGAAATAATATGTCTATAAATTGTTACGAAAATTATAGAGATTTATATGAATATGATTGGATTATTTATTGAATAATGAATTTGATAAGAATAGTGAATTTTTGTTAATTATGTTATAAAATAATAGTAAGCATAAAATGAATTGCCCATACATTTTTATGAAAATTTTAGAAATTTTTTTTTAAGTGAATGTATATACGTATATGATGAATTATGGTAAAATAATTCATAAAATATGCAAAAATGACCATAATTAAAGAACAATGTTCATATAAATTTTTATGGAATTTATGTAATTTATGGAAATAATTTTAAAAGTAAATATAGAACATGTTTAATTGAAATATTGAATTATTGAAAAATAATTCAATAAACAATTAAGAGTTGGTAAATTAATGTAATTTAATTTACAATTCGTATAAAGAAAATGAAGAGATTAAATGTTAATTTTTTTTAGAAAATAAAAAGCATAATGAATAAATTAACCGTATTGAATTATTACCAAATAATTCATAATTTAAATAAAAATAGTGAATTATTATAAATAATTCATAGTACATATAAAAGTATTTCAAATTTCAATCAATTGTCAAATTCAGATCAATAAAGTATGAAATTATTTTAAAGTCAAAGAGGATAAAATGAATTTAAAAGTAAATTATTGAATTATAAGTAATAATTTATAAAGTATAAAGCGTTAGAGAAAAAGAAGAAATGGTAAATTATAATAATATGATTCACCAAGTGTTTAAAAGTATGAAAAGTATATTTGGCTAAAAGTAAGTGATTTGAAAAGCTATATGTTCGAAAAGTATTAAGTGTTCAGATTGAATTATTGTAAAATAATTCACAAAAAGTGATCAACAATACAAAGTAATTGAAAAGAGAAAGTAACCAAAAAAGAAAAAGTTATTATATAGTCAAAAGCACTAAAAAGAGTGCGATTAACAAAATATTTTGTGATAAGAAAAGGAAAAAAAATTAAAATTATTGAAGTTTAAAAATCATTCAGAAAGTTCTTGATTGTTTTTGCCCTTAGCAATAGTCATGTAGTGATATTCTTATTCAGGATATAACTGGCTAGCCATAAGAACACCCTATACCGCAGTGCAAGTCATGGTGACTTGCTTTGCTTTGGGTAGGATCTTTGATCTGTATAGTTTCAATGTAAAGTGAAAGTGAATGTGCATCTATTTTCTGCTCTGTAAGACTTGATCTTTCGAGATCATTTCTCTATCTGTTCAGTGGGGTCTTTGGGTCAATGTCCCGTATATCCTTTTTGAGACACCTATCATATTGCACTAAGGGCACATTAAAATGAATAAATTTAACTTGTAAAAGTAAATTGAATGTAAATGCTATAAATGAAAAAGGACTTGACTGAAGAAAAATGAAAAATTGGGATGAAACTGAAATGGTTCCCAAAGGTTGTAATTAAAAGCAAAAATGAAAAGAAAATGTTTTATAAGAATAAAATGATAAGTAATATTTGTACAAAAAAATAAAAATAAAAATAGTACTAATTGTGTATTTAAAGTCAAAAATGATAATGATGTATTTAAGTGTAAAATTATGACTAAGTAATGAAATTCTGAAAGTAAAGTTTAAATGAAAAGTAAATTGATTAAAAGACGAACAATTGTTCAGTTAAAATGAAAAGGTAATAATTTGGAAATAAGTACATAAAAAGATTTATTTGTAAAAAAAGTAGAAAACAAAGATCTGTATACAAAGTATTCCAAATAATTGCATCGCTTTGCATTAAAAGTTTAAACATTTAGTAATTGAAATGTGATAATTAATTAAAAGCCAAAATTAAATAAACGAATAAATAGCGAAAACTGTAATTATATTATTTAATGAATAACTGTGTAATTAATCGAGGAATAAAATAGTAAATGGTCAAAGTACCATAAAAAGATACGAGTACCAATGTAACTCGTTAAATGAAATGACAACTGCATCAAGAGATTCAAAGTATAGGATAAAAATTAAGTAAAAAAAAGTAGAAAACGTAAAAGTACAAAGTCAATATGAAATCGAATTACAAATGGAAGTAGAGTAAACTAAATTAAAAATTATAAGATAAAAAAAATGATAAAAAAAGTGTTGGTAAATAATAAAAATAGTATTAAAGAAATTAAAATTAAATTTCTGATAAATAAGAATAAAAGTTTGCATAATTTATATAATTATGCTTTATTTGAGAAATTTTAGGATTAGTAATTACCACTGAGCATTTCTAGTGTTCAGCACGTAGTGTTTACTGCGTGCAGGTTTTGAAGTGTTGCAGGAGCTTGATAAACGGAGAAGCAAAATTCGAAAATGAAGAAAGTTAGTTGTAATTTTATTTTTAGTATTTATGGCATGTATATACTTAGACAGTGAGAATATAGAACTGGACTGTATTGAAGGTAATATTTGTTAAATAATAAATATTGTTACGTCTGGAGAATGTCAGTTAATGAGTTGTAAATGACTATTATTGATATGTGATTGGTTGTCTATAATGTCTATTGCTATTGAATATAATTTGTTGTACCTCTGAGAGGCTGTGTGAATTGTTTGAATTTTTCAGGAGGCTAGTAAGTTCTAGCTGTTATGCTGTCAAAATTTCGTAAATTGAATAAAATATTAAATTATATCAAAGTTATTTGGCAGTGATTGAAGTTTAAAAAAAAATTTACCGTTTAGCTCTAAATTTTGCATTGAAAAATACTGTTCAGATAAGGGTGTTATAATCAACCACCTTTCTAACTTTTTCAAGAATAAGGGTGCTTCTTGCAAATACCTAAGAGAGTTTTGCTTAGCTATTGCTTGCACTCTATAGGAATGAAAGTAGTGTCTCAGTGTCTTCGATGCCTATATGACCACTAGTGTAACACCCTACACCTGGTCAGTTAAAAGACCCGAATACTGGATGTCACACTTGGGTTTAGATTCCTTTAAGATAGTTGATATAAAATTTTCTATTTAAAAACCTTATGATTCTAATAATTATTTTTTATTTTAAAAATATTTGAGCAAAATTTCCCCTAATACCTTCTAAAACCTCATGTAAGAAAAGTTTTAAAAACACTCGTGGGGTCATTCAACTAAATACACAACTTCAAACAAACTCCAACACATTTTTTCCTTCCTCTATATGTAAACAATCAAACTAAATTCCACCTGCCAGATTAACATTACACAGATATCTATTCTCAACTTTGTCTATAAAAAAAACATCATACAATCTTAATAATTGTAAAATTTCTTTCTTAAGAAAAACAAAACATCAATAATTGTACAAACTAAACTTTAACCATGTACATGCCAAAATAAAATGATAATAATACAATCAAATTCAGTTGCCATGATACAATCTAACTCCTTGACATGACTAGCTGTAGCCAACCCCGCAATTTCCTGCTTATAAATTAAGCTCCTTGGTCCTTAACTTATGTGTGGAAAAGAAACCACATGCTAAGCTAAAAGCTTAGTGATGACTACCAAATTTACCTCTTTAATTGTATAATTTAAAATACATTTATAACACTTTAATATACACATATAGGATCATAGAGCATAAAATTCATAAATTCTGAACATATAGTGTATATAAGCATGAGCAATCAATATTAAAGGTTCACATGTAATTTGAACAAATGATTTCTTAAAAGTGTATTTAATTGCTTATAAATTACTTAAGATTCGATGGTTAGTAAAAATTGGCCTATTTACAGTGAAAATGTTATTGTATTAAATTGTTATTTTCAAAATCGACATCTTAATTCACATAAATTATTAACTAAGTAGTACCAATTGGACATGAATATCAAATTTCAAACATTCACACACAATCACGTACACACATACTTGCACATGTGTATGTATATCCCTAATTGTATTAAATTATACAAAATTATGCGATACATAACTAACCATAATGCAAATAAGTTATTTACATTATTCATTAAAGTATTTTTATAAGAGTTTCACCTACTTGTTCATTTTTCATATTTGCCCCTAGTAAAATCCAACAAAATTGCATCGAACTGGATAAACGAGATTTAAATGCGAGACCGAGTTCTCGGAACCATATGGTCCATTCAATGTTATTTTCTTGTTTTGACATTCATAACTTTACCACTAACTAACTAACTAACTATATATGTATACATATATATATGGTTTGAGTTTTTGAAACCATACAGTCCACAACTCATATTAATTCCATTCACTGGATGAGTTCTCAAAGCCATGTGATCCGGTAATTACATTAAGACGTAGTACTGCTAAACTTTCCTAATTGGCATGCCAATCTTATCCCATTACTCTAATTTTTGTCTAGTTTTACTAAGGACAAATATAAAATTTTCATTAAACAAAATAGATAGTATCATATATATATATATGCACTACACATCCACAGTACCTGTCGTTTTCATCATCTTTAACAATTTCATTTCATCATTCTTGCTTCTCTATTTTACCAGTAATGTCATTTACTATTATAGGCACCGTAGTGCCTTACTAGTTATTTCTCAATCTTAATTCATCACCCAATTTTTGGATTCCTTATTTTCCATATTGTTCAAATTATGCATAAGAATTCTTAATCACATTTGTGCACTAATCATGGCATTGATTATGCAAACCATTTCAGTTTACATAGTCATCATCAATAGACTGTTTAACTCAAGTTATACACATTTGTTTCCATAAACATTTTATAGTCATACAGTCTCTTATTATAATCCTAATTTCTCAAAAAGGATAATTCATAATAACCAAATATTAACGAACCAAAAGAAATGCATTCTTATAATTAAACAATTCAAGTTTATTAAATTTTACAAACCAAACTAAGTAATTAATATAACTAGTTTACTAAATAAAGTTTAACCAGGTAGACCATGTAGTCTGAAGATTCACCAAGGTTAAACAAAATTTGCTTCCTTTAAATTTTAGTTGCATTCTTAATCAGTCGATAAATGCATATAATCAATTTTCCATGTTTCTCATTTAGTTTGTACCTGATACTTACTATACATATGTGTGCGTGTTCATAATTACGTATCTTAATTGATTTCTTATTTTGCCAAGAGTTTGTCAATAATGCTAATTGGCCAATTAAGTTAAGCTTAGGAGAGATTTACTTTTTGGGCTAATGCTTCTAATTAACTTCACAAACTAAACCCATTGAATGATAGCATGCTAGCTACTTTCTTTCAGTTCAGTTTAATGCTTATATTCAAGTTCAAGTTAAATTTGTCTGATTGTTTTAAAATGTTATAGGAATTGCAATTGGCGGAGATGTGTTTCCAGGCTCCACTCTTTCTGATTTTGTAGATTCAACAACATCCCACAGGTATGTTTTTTTGGCACTTTTTCTTAATTTAACCATAATGTGAGTACTTAAATTCATATATGCGTGGATTAAAGTTTGAGACTTTTTATTGCAAATGTTTAAGTAAAATTTATTTAATCATATGCTATTTATTTATTAATTCCTAAACACTTTGGTTAATTGACATAGTAACTTGGAAAGCAGCATTCTTCTTGCCTACATTTTAAGTTTTCAATAACAAGTTCTGATTTCTAAGCATTGAATTTATAATATTTTATGCATGTTATTAATTAACTTTGCATAATTATATTACTTTTTGTTAATTAACTTTGCATAATTATGTAACTTTGCTAACAAAATGCAATTTTTGAAAGTTTGATATTTTGCTAATCTCATATCTTTGCTATTTATTTATTTTTTTCTTTGTGCCCATGAATATTAATTTTAGCTTTTGTTATACATTTTACAGGTCAAAATTTTGGACAGTACCGAAGTTAGAAGGTTTATTTTTCATATTTTTTTATAAATATTTTGAATAGAAATTGGTTGAGAGGAGTTGTTTTCTTAAACTTGTCATTGATAGTTTTTATTTATTTGAATTTGTGACAAATAGAATGCTATACAATTTGTAAATATGACTATAATTTGTAACTTTTCTTTTTTAATATATGAAAAGATTTTATTATATTTTGTATAAAATATATGTGAATGATATGTGTGGGACAAGCAATATTATAAAATGCTTTATACTGAGCAACAATGTATCTCTAATAATGCTTTGAGTTATTTTTAAAATTTAATATTAGTGATCGGATTGCCCTTTCGGTGATCGGATCTAAAATAAATTTTTAATTACCGAAATTTTTTTCATGAAAGTAAACACAATCAGCGAATGGAAAATTCAGCAGCGAAAAATCAATATTTAACGATTGGAATTTTATTAGTTGTTAAAGGCACTAAAGACCGGAACTTTTACAGTCGTTACAGGCTTTAGCAACTGGAAATTTTTGTTCGTTATTGACTTTAAAGACTGGTAAAATTTCAGTCATTAAAGATATTAAAGACCGAATTTTGAATTCGGTCATCTATACTTTTACCCACAGGACTTCTAGCGATCGAATTTTTCGGTCATTATAAATCTTTAACGACTGAATTTTAACTTTTAATGATCAGATTTTCTTTAATTAAATGGTATTTTTCTTGAAGTGAATGTAAAGAGCTAAGATATTAAAATGGCATTACTTGAATTCTACAAAATGAGACTATTTATAAATGAGAATGGATGGTAGGTATTGTAGGTACTTGAGTGTGTAACCCAATAGACTTGGCACTAATGGTGCCTAAAAGGATAGGCGAAGGAGGCATGTTAGAGACGTGACTACGCAGGCACCATTGTTAGCAGTCTGATTGGACTGACATCTCCAGATAAATTGGTAAGTTGATTGACTGAATACCTTCTTTTTCTACACCTTAAGCCTAAAGTGTTGGATGGAAATAATGAGTATTATCAATGATGTTTGTCAATGGATTTAGATTTTCAGTATTGGGCATATATAGTTATAGATGAATTGGGTTCGGACAAATATACCTTGTGTTGCGTGGGCATTCACTCTGCCACCTGTATACTATGTGTGTAAGGACGTAAGAGCATTTGTCATCATTTTTAAGTTCTTAATCTTGTTTTTCTTATTTTTTACATTTAGCCCTCAAACTAAAAAAATATATATTTAACTACATTAAATATCTTAAGGATGATAAGTACGATAACGAGATATGCACACTATTAAAATTAGAGGTGACAAAATTGATTCAAATTCAAAATTCAATCCAAATTCATAAAAAAAAAGAATGACTCAAACTCAATTTAATTTAAATAAATACTCACTGAATTAACCCAAAATTGATCCATTTTATTCTTTAAACTAATTAAATACCCATTGAGGCAATCTAAAATTGACTCATTTTATTTTTCAATCCAATTCAATACCCATTAGATCAATCCAATCCAACCCTATTCATCCAACTACGTGGAAGTGGGTTCGCTATTTTGATAAGCCGTGTTTAAACAAATTTCAAACGAATTCGGCTATTAGTTTTAATATTCATGTGGGATTTGAATTCATTCCTCTGGATATATGCTATCTTTATTCATTCATATATTTAATTAGTACTTAATTAAAATAATATTTATATTTATATATATTACCTAAAATATAATTTATTAGTACTTAATTACTAAACCTCTATCTATTTATATATTAATTTATTATTTATATTATATTTTTAATTAAATATTATTATTAATATCAAATATATTAATTAATTAATAAAAAAATTTATAATAATTTACATTAAATTCATGAGTTGATTCAAATCCGTCTAATTCATTTGGATATTGATCCATATTTTTTTATTCATTTATGACCCAACTCATTAGTGATCTGTCAATTAATAATTCAACCCAAATCCATTAAATTCGTTCATTTGCCACCTATAATTAAAATGGTATGAGCTCAAAATTGACTCTAAAAAAACTTTTCTGTTCACTACAAAATTGGAGTTTGAATAAAGAAATTGTAATAACAATATGGATAAAAAATAATTTTGATGGTGTGTGATGGTCAAGCAAAAGATGGAAAAGCCAAAATCGAAAGTAAGAGTGAGAAAGAGAAAACGAGAGAAAGAGAGGGTTAAAGGCTGGGAAGAGTCATGAATTTCTTTTAATGTAGAACTTTTAATAATTTTTTGATAAATATTAAATATTTTTTTGTTATGTAAAATAATTTTAACTGCATATGTATTATATTATTATCATTGTCACAAAGCGAGAAAATACTGTACCTAACATTAACAGTAAAATAATTTAATATAACTTTTTTAGTTCGAAAATTCAATTTAAAAAATTGTAAAAGTTGAGAATTTGCAGATATTGTTTTGTCTTATGTTTATTATATATGTATTTTACTTTTATTTTTTCTTTTTTGGCAATAGAGTAATTATTCAGTATATTAAACGTAACATATATTAGTAAACATAGACAATTAGATAAAAATAATAAATTTTTATTTTTTTGTCAATCACTACATTCAATGTTCCAAACTGCATTCCTATTATAGTTTATACAGGCTAATATATGCTTGTGTTGATATTTAAAAGTGACTTTGGCATCTGTCTGGATTATTCTGGAAAATTCCAGGATATTCTTTAGTATTTATGTAAATACAAATGCCAGAATTGCTATGTACTTTCTCATCATTTAACTTTGCTTTTAAGTTCTCGCTATTTTGTTGACACATGATGACATCCTGATACAAATGTGACTTTCTTCTTCTTTTTTGCATTATTCCCTTTTTAATTGTATCCTAATGCAGATCTTGACCTTTTATCCCTTTCAAGTCTTCTTTTCTACATTTTTTAATTTGAATTATGTAGAAAAAACATCCTTTAAAATGAAGATAAGTTACAGAATGCTGTAGAAGTTACAAAAAATGACATGAGTCTTAATTTAACAATAGGCTATTTAGCTCATTGAGTTATATAATAAAATGACAAAAATATATATGTATGTAAGTAAATATGTATGTATACATATACATATACTAGAAGAGCATTCATGGGTACAGATATAATAAGGTGAAAACCACACGTGAACGTGATACCAGCAACTTTATTTTTAGGAGTAACGCAAGAGTACATAATACATGCCATGCCATGAAAAACACTAGCTAAATTTTGTCCGTAAGTTTTTTTATGAACATGATTTATGCAATTCTTTTCTCAAACTTATTTAGGGCACACAAGCAGCTGGTACAAGTCTAGGTTTAACTAGAAGTGAGTATAAACTAGTTAACCGATTTATTAACAAAAAAAATTAATCAGCTAATTAATATCGATTTTCAAAATAATTAACAATTAATTAATTCATTATATTCAGTGAATCAATACACTGGTTTCTGTTTTTTCGGTTTGGTTAACCAATATTTTTCGATTAACTACTAAAATTTATAAAATATAATTATAAAAAATTAGGTAAGATTTAATTCAATTTCAAACATGTAAAGTAATCTAAAATAAAAATTACAAAACAAATATAATATAATAGTTAAAATTCATGCTAAACAAATTAATAACTAATATTACAAAGTGGATTTGATATTATTGAAAATTAGCGTGTTAATTTTAAGTTACAAAAGATTTAGATAAAATTGAATGTTAAAATATAAACTCTAAAATATAAAAAAAATGTAATTAAATATTATCTAGTAAAATATAGACACCAATATATATAATTCTATATAATAAAGGAGAATGACATAATTTAAATATATTTTAAATAATTATATAAATTTTATGAAGAAATAATAAATTAAGGTATAAAAATAAAAATACAATTTAAATATACTTTAAGAAAAAAATTAAAGATACACTAAAAGAAAAATGCAATTTAGCAACGAAAAATTAGCAACGGAAATTGATATTTTCCGTTGCTAATAAAAAATAGCAACGAAAATTTCTATTGCTAATCCGGCGGTTGCTATTTTTTAACAACGGAATTTTATTTCAGTTGCTAAATTTAGCAATGGAAAATGAATTCCGTTGCTAAATTCAACCAACTCATTTTCGGTGAATTGATAATTTTTAGCAATGGAAATGAAGTCGCTAAATATCAATTCCGTTACTAATTTTAGCAATGGAATTGATTTTTCCGTTGCTAATTTTAGCAACGGAATTGACTTTGCTGTTGCTAATTTTAGCAACCAAAAGTCAATTTTGTTTTTTTATAAGCTACAAACTTAACTTATTGTTATTGACCTATATATTAAATTAACAACATAACTTGGCATAAAAAAGCATTTAAAATTTATGTCAACGAACACATATAATTCAATAGATTATGGATAAAATCAACAATTAATAACAATTTATCATCAGAAATATAGATAATAAAAATCCTAAATTAAATTAGAATTTGGGAAGAAATGAAGAAATCTAATATAAAGTCTAAATTAATTATTTTTACGGTACAAACTATTTTGGTCATAACTTTTGCTACAAGTGTCAGATTTCTTATTATAATATGTTTTCGAAAAGCTCGTTTTGGGCCCAAAAAATGACGTTTAGTTTGCTATTTTTCAGTTTAAAGTTTTTAGGATTTTTTAGAGACATTTGGTCTTTTTTTGTTTTCATTCATATAAATTATTTTCTTTCCCTAATTCAAGTAAAAGGAATCTATATCTTAATCACATAATTTAATAATAAATTTAAATATAATTATTTATTATTTTTAATTAAATCTATGGAAAATTCTAACCACTATCTTTTATATACCAAAGCTATGGACAAGTACCGTAATTACCTATTTCAGATGATGTTTCGACTGAAGAATCGGCAGATTTGTGGTTTCCTTTCCAAGATTTTTCTTGTTCTTTGTCTTCAATCCCAACATTATTTTCATTTTGTAGTATGAAAGTTTTAGCATTTGCATCTAGTTATCATAAATAATAAACGGCAACAAATTAAAATCTATATATATAGAGAACATTAATTAAATGATGCAAGAACATGAAATTAAAAATACCTAATTTATATGTTAATGAATTAATTTATTTATTTGACAAGCTATATTTTTTAATTGTAGTTATAGTAAGATTTTTAAAATAATAATTATATATATTGTTGTAACATTGTAAGTTTTGTTTTAAAGCTTTTTGAATGTCACTCATCTTGTTATTGTAGGTTGGAAAAAATATTTCTTCAAGTAAGGTACATAAAAATATAATATATATGTGCTATTAAATTAATTTATTTATTTTCAATATATTGTTGTAAAATTATAGATTTATTTTGGTTGTTCATTTAATAACATGAAGAAAATAAGGTAAGTTTTTCCTTTTTTTAAAAACATATAATATTTGTTTTGAATGTAACATAATTTTATAGTGAAGTAATATAAAATATTCAGACGATAATTTTAGTTAGTTGAAAAATTATAGCTTATAATTATAAACATAGGTGCAATGTGATATATTGATGGAAAAAAAGTTATTAGTTATAATATGAATAAACTTAGAGTTCACCCATAAAATATAATTATTTAAATAAATTGCGTAGTGAAATTTATTAATTATTTGTTACCACCATAGATTAGTAATAGTTAATTTAAATAATGTCTTTATTGTGTTAACTACGAAAAAAATAAAATTTTATTGATTAAATGTTTGTTATTGTGTTGAAATTTAGGTTATAAAAAATGGATCAGTTTCCAAATTAGAAATATATTAATCCAAGACCATATGTACATGATCTGCTAACACTAAATAGAAAGTATTCAGCAGATGCAGTTTAGGCAAATAATGTAATTATATTATTATTATTTAATTAATTTTATATTTATATTTATGCGTCTATGTATATGCACAAATAGACACATATGCACATTTGTGTGACTTTTTTATATTTATAGGTTGCACATGATGTATTATTTGCCGGAGAGGTAGTGTCGAGGTTCACTACCTAAATATTGATGATAGAATAATACCATATATAAGATTGACAGGATTTTATGAAATATCTCGGATAGGGGTAATGAATGTCGATGCCAATTTGATGACTACCCTTGTGGAAAGGTGGAGGCCAGAAACACACACTTTTCACTTCTTTGTTGGTAAAGTAACCATTACGTTGCAAGACATCGAGATACTCATTGGTTTACCCATCGATGGGAAGGCGGTAATAGGTCATTTGAACTGTAATTGGCCTATTATCTGTTAACAACTTTTAGGATAAATGCCTCTTGAAAATGTTATAAGAGGACATTCAATTAAAATGACATGGTTATCAAAAACTTTTAATCATTTACCCGACAATGCTACTAAGTATGATATTCAATGTTTCACCCATGCATATATTTTGTGCTGTATTGGTGGGTTGTTGTGTCCTTCAGCCTCAAATAATGTTATCCATTTGATGTGACTTCCCCTACTAGAGTATTTATATGAGGTTGAAAATTATAGTTGGGGTTCAGCTTGCTTGGCATGATTGTATAGGAAGCTTTGTTGTGCTACACATCTAAATTCTCAAGGGATTAGTGGTTATCAGCAGTTATTATAAATATAGGCATGGGAAATACTCACCCTATTTCGACCTCCTTTTATCCATACAGTTGTGTTAGATCAAAGTATGCATTATGGATACAGGTAAATTTTATTTATTTATTATGAAATAAATATTTTTTATATTTAATTATACAATAATCTTTATAAACCTAATATTGTGTATCAGGTGGCGATTTAGACACATAATGCGATGATCAAGTAATTGTATGAAAAGTTTTAATTTATTTTGAAAAATATTTTGCCTTTTAAAAAATTTAAACATTGATACCAAAATTTGGTAATTTTCCTTTTTTTTATTAGATAAAGTGGCAGCCGTACAACATTGTGATGCATCTATTACCATCTTTTTGTACAAATGGACACCACATTTGGAGATCAACTATGCCTTTGGTATATTTCCATATCATAAAGTGGCAAAATTTGGATTGTTGCCTTCGGCAATTTGAAATGGGTCAACCCATTCCTGATAAATTGATGATAGGATGCATTATGTCGATTTGAGATGGCATAGTGACAAAAATTGGGAAGAACAATTTTCTTCCCAATTTAGACATGATTAATTTTGTTTTGTTTGATATGTTCATATTAATTAAAATATTTGATATCTCATATTATTTCATTTCATAATTCAAGACATATTTATTTAAATATAGTAATAATGATGTGCATTGAAACTAAAACAATATAATGACATATGATATTCAAGACAGTATTACATACGTATTGATCAAAATAATGTAACAACATATAATATGCAAAACAAAATTACATACCAATTGAACAAAACAATATAACGACATATAATATTCCATACATTATTACATACCTTTCAATTCATAAATCGTTGATTAGAAGATCCCACACCACTATTCTTATTATGAATAGCATTTTCGCACTTACTGCAGTGTGTAATGTGTAACGACTATACTAGATAATCCTGATTAATGTTACTAATTACATCCAATAATTCCTTTAATTCTATGGCTTTTCTATTAATGATGCATATATAAGCATACATACATTCATTCTATGCATATCATGCATGATCATGAAATTTTATTTTCACATGCTGTTGAGCATTCTTTACATAACTTTATAATTACAGGCCTGTACATATACAAATACATCAGTTATAACCAAAAGAGATACAAAATGAATCTCCCACATTAAATGCTACTTCTAATCCGATGTTGGCTTGTGAGATTGTTGGCTATGTCCCTGAACAAAAGTTCTACTCTGCGAACCTACACGGATAAACACCCGTACTAAGCTATAAAGCTTATTGGGGAACAACTAATAACACCTTGATAACCACTCACAGTAGTTATCACATTCAATAATAATAAAATACAATGCCTTACAGGATTAATAATGATATAACAGTATCATTTAATCAGAATAATAACAGACTTTATAATGTATTTACACAAATGGCCTGCATACAATTCCCTGTGGGTGTGGATAACGGGTGCAATGGATACCCGAATGTATCAAAACAGAAGGATACCCGTAGGTATCTAAACAGAAGGATACCCATAGGTATCTAAACAGAAGTCGCATGTGAAGACAAACAGAAGACTCATAAGAGTCAAACAGAAGCAGCTGCGATAACCCTATAGGCATGCCTATCTATCCACAACCAAGTCTCTATGTGCAGGCATAACATATCATATATTGTAACTTATGGAAATACATTTCTATATGTTTCTATTTGAGAAATAGAAACTTACCTTTTTATTTCCTTAAGCAAACTTGCATATATATATACATATAGAAAACACATTTGCCATATATCGGTAATTTAGGATGATTTATAAGCTGAGGAAGGTCTTAGACAAGTCTGTACTTTAAAAGAAATCCAAGAAAATACAATTTTCAAAATACAGGGGAGGGTCACGGTTACTAACAATTCATAGTAACCGTGAGACCCAACTTGCAATAAGGGTCACGGTTACTACGAATTTCCTAGTAACCGTGAGCCATATTGCTCTTGGGTTCTGGACTAAAACAAACTACCTCACGGTTACCAACATACTTGTAGTAACCGTGAAGTAGGGTGAAGAACTCAGGTTACGGTTACTAAGAATTTCTTGGTAACCGTGAGATAGTTCGGATTTTGTCTCTAGACCAAAAGTTCATTACCTCACGGTTACTAGTCTCAGGGTAGTAACCGTGTAGTAATGCTACGAGACTGGGTCACGGTTACTATGAAACTTTAGTAACCGTGGTCCAGTAAATACTTTTAGTCTGGACTGCAATTTTAGGCACCTCACGGTTACTATGAAATTCATGGTAACCGTGAGCCCTAAATCATCTCGAGACCGATTTCCAGTCTCGAATTCCATCCCCTTTTTGACCTGGAAAACAACAGTTTTAGCCAAAGTGGCCTTCAACAAAGTTGTAGGCCTACGTTTCTAGTTTCCAAAACACCAAAAATCATTTCAATAGGACCTGTAAAACTCCAGTTATTCAAGAAAACCACAGACTGCTCAAAAAGGCAAAAGTCACAAACACAATCAAATTTGAATACCAATTTTCACTATCATGCAGTGAAAATCAGATTTCAGTTTCTTCTAACAAAATCAAGGCATGTAAGTCTAGTTTCTATAGCAACTGAAATTTCATCATTTAAGCAACTATAGCTCAAGATATGAGCAAAAGTGTACAAACTAGTCAAATGATCTTTAAAAACAGATTTTCATGTTTTCAACCAAAACTCACATACTTTCAACTCTAAACCCTTTCTAAGCTTTAAATCATCCATTATACACATGAGAGAGGCACTCAAGATCTCTCCCATGACAAATCAATATACACACAAATACACATACAAAATTCTAAGTTCCCATACCTTATTGAGCTCCTTCTTTTTCTTCAACCTTGAAGAGTTTCCTTCCCCTTTCTCTTGCTTGATTTTCCTTCTAACAAAATATAAGACATCTCTTATGAAAACCTATCCAGCTATACAAATAAATATACACATTAAAGGAGAACCAAGTTACCTTAACCTCAAATATCCAAGTGAAACTTCTCTTTTTCTTAGCCAAAACAAAGAAATCTAGAGAGAGAAGATGAGAGAGAGAGTTTAGGGTTAGAGAGAGAAGAATGGAGGATGAAGATGAAGACCAAGGGTGGCCGGCCATCTCTCCAACAACCAAAAAAAATATCTCCCTCTCTTAAACTCCCAATTGGTCCAAATGTCACAAAACTTCATTATTTGCAAATGGGTCCTTTAACTTACTATATTTCAAAATCTTCCCCAAAACTTACCCTTTAGCTTTTCAATTATGTCCTTCTCTACACTCATGCACACAATTAAACATGGACACTAATAATTAATTAGTGATAATTCTTCTAGGGTATACTGAGGGGCATTACATAACGTGGCTATGTTCAAGCCGATCCATCTCGTTGCGAATGCAAGTTGTCTTTAGCTGACCTTTCTTCCTCATTAGTTCCATATCAAGTTTGAATGTTGGTCCATTATACTCAGGCTAATATGTTTTATGTCCCATCGGCTTGAACTCGCCTTCATAACATTTCAATACCTCCAATATGCTATAACAATTATCAACAAACTGGAACATATCAAGATGCTTGTGATTACAAACTGAAATTGCATGAGAAAACGACATTTTGGTACTTTAAAACTTTCCACACTCACATTCGGGCTTGTCTAAACTCACTATGTAAGTGTCTACGTTAGTGCCAGCCTCAGGTGCTCTATATGCTACTATCAAGAATAATTTATATTGACTATCATAATCAACCACCATATGACCTCTTGCTTTAATAGCAGGTTTTGTTATTATTTCAACACATCTGGATGTGAAACGTAATCCTTCAGTCATTTTGGTCATGTACAATCCCTTTCTTTGTTCAAAAAATTTAACCAACCGACCAAAAACATACTCAATGATTGCGGTAATAGGCAACATACAAATACCTTTAAGAGCACTATTTACATTCTCTGTTATGTTTATCGTCGTGTGGCCACAGTGATATCCATCATCCTCAAATAATGTCCACCTTTCTAATGGGACCCTCATTGCCCAATTATAGGAATCTTGGTCAAGCATTTTAATCTTATCCATTTTCTCTTTGAACCTACGCTTTTGAAATTGAGCCTTTGACCAAGTACATTAAATTATATTAAAAGTACAATAATGCAATATAAAAAATAATAAAGTTAAAAAAATAATATTCATGCAGTTGTGATGCTTAACAGGCTTGTAAAGTAAATCCTTTATTATTGGTTTTCTATGGTGTGTATTGTAGTTGTTTACAAAATGGCGCAAACATATCCTGTGAAACACTAAAAACTCTTTCCAACCATTTTATTCATCTCAAAAGATTGACATGATATCGGCATGTCGGTCTGATATAAATGTTATGCTGACATGTTGAGTTACATGTTTTCTAATTAATTTCATAAACCAAGACCAAATGGATTTATTCTCTGACTCCACAATAGCAAATGCAACTGAAAATAATATATTGGTACCATCGGATGAGATGGCTATAAGAAGTGTCTGCTGAAATTTTCCCATCAGAAACATTCCACCGATACACAAAATTGGTTTACAGTGAACTAGCCCATTAATGGCGGGTTTAAAACTCCAAAAAATCCTTTTAAATTGCTTAACAGTTGGGTCCTCTATTTTATTAAGCACAAACTTATAAACAGTTTCGAGATTGTAACATTGCAAAGCATATAAAAAACCCGGTAATCTCTCATAGGACTCAATATAATTTCCAAATAAGATCTTTAAGGCTTGCATTTTCCCGTACCAAGCCTTTTGATATGAGACCTCAAATTTAAATCTATTTTTAATATCAGCAATAATAAAATCAATAGGAAGAGTCGGTTGTTTACTTACTATTCCCATGCTGCAATTATGAATGATTTGTGAGCCCAATTGTCTGTGATCCTTTGAAAGATTATCAACAAGACATGAATAAAGCCCCATGATATCGTGTGATTATCCAAAAAGGACTTTTTCCTTTATTCACTGCTTTTAACCTCCAAGTGCATCCATCGTCATCCTATGTGCATTTTATAACATAATATTTTGGCTTAGATTCAACAACCTTGAAGTCAACATTTCTCATAATTGAGTATTTCTTCACACATGATTTTACTTCATCCTTGCTGTTACAAACCAAACCTTTTGATAACTCCGAGCCACCATCCCAAGTTTGAAGATGAACACCTTTTGATAAATCAACAATTATGATGCATCGAAGTCAATTTGTGAATAATGCTTCGATGGAAAGTTAAAGATGGCATCACTTGTCTCTCCAATGTCATGCACTAATGCTAATGAGTTAATAGAAAATGTATGATCAGATTTATTGCCTTTACCAAATTCAGAGGCATCAGTTTCTCTATCCATATCTGCAGTTTCAACCTCAACATCATTAGTAAGTGATAGATGATTGTTCAAAGCCACATCTTTAAGATCATCATCAGCTCCTAAATCAATCGAACTTTCATTAACAATGTCACCAACATTTGGATTATTAAAAGGAACTTTGTTTGCCTATGCATTTGAAGTGTTAATGGATGTGGACTGACAAAGTAAATCACCATCTCGATGATTTAAAGACTGCTTTAGTTCGCTAGGAATTGAATATGACCTCTAAAAAACTTATCGTCATTGACAATTGTGATAAGTTATTTGACTTACCTTAGTATCGGATGGATCAACAGAATCCCTGACGGTTGCACGACTACTTGATCTATTACCAAAAATGGATTTAGTCAAAAAATTACCAACCCTACGACTGAATTACCACTGAGGCTGACTAATACAAGCATCAGGCATATAGCTAATTGACTACCTAGCCTAACTTAAATAATGACCAAGGATTTGGCTAACTGATCGTTGTTGAAGACTATAGCCTAAGCATTCACTTGCCTCTCTTCCGAGCAAGTCACCATCACATCAAATTGCACCCATATCTCCTTGGTGGCTAACTGAATGTCATTGTCAGCTTGGTTCGATATTTTGACTCAAACTAACATCTACTCGGTGGCTAACTGATTGCCATGCTAAATCAATATCTTGTTGACTTACAGATGGCCTCGGTTGACTATGACCAACATCATTCCTATAGAATTGTTCACTTGCCTCGAAGTTCCCCGTTTGTAATTTATCATTTGTCAACTAATAATCGGGTGCATACGTAGGTAGATTAGCTCCTGCACCTCTTTCACCAACTACAATAATTAATTCCACCAAGTTATAATCTTCATATTTACTTAAATTATCATATATTGTCTCAATGTCATCGTCGTCTATCAAATCCACCGACATCCAGTAGAGTGATCCCCGATTATACATTAGACACTTATAGATGATCCTGGACACCACGTCATTCACACCCAAATTCAATTTAACATGGGTTTTATGTATCAATTCAAGAACGGTTGGTTTATTTTTAATTTTCAGTCTCCTTGTAATAGCATTTGGAGCAGATATGTTATATTGAAAACCTGTCAATCCATAACTTATTTGCCCTCCCGTGTATAGAAAAAATTCAGTATATGCTGCCATCTTTCCATTGCCTATAAGTCAAAATCAAATTATAAAAAATTTTATGCTTTAAAAATTTAATCTATTCCCAAAATAATAATATTTATTTCATTATATTCAAATATTAGTAATACCATTTCCATTAGATTGAATTGTCAAATACTATAAAATTTACCATTATTAAGATAATAATTTTTCTATTTAATTATATAAAAAAATTAAATATGCTAATATTATTACATATTATAACTATACATGCTTAATTAACTTAACATCATTACAACATATTGGCACATAATACAATAAATATCTTATCAATACAGCCCAACAATTTTGTATTACATTATAATGAACATAGTATTTGGGCCATATGTTATAATTGTACCATTTACAATAAGTTTTTTTTATCTACTGGCATAGTATCTCTGACTTTTAAATAATTTTCTTTATTAATATTTATTACATCTTTCACAAATATGAGAACTAATTGCTAATATTTTTCTATATCATGTATATTTTAAATTTTCATAATAGACTTTAAGTAAATTATTGGAATTGTCATGCACAGCGCATCTACTATCTTCGCTTCAATCATGATATATCCTTGCATGATAATTTATTGTAATTTTTTTATTTATTATAATAATGTGATCAGATATTATTGAGCTATTTTCAACTCGACAGTTATACAAATTATTACATTTTTGACTGAAAATTTTCCTTGCAATATCACCTCTCACGGCTTTTGGAGATAAATATGTGTGCATCATCTATCATATAAAATTAATAGAATAAATATTATATTAAATTTAAATTTGTACATTTCTTATTTATCATGATATTTTATCAAATTAAAATTAGTCATACTAATTTATAAAACATTTAAAATATTACGGTCCAATAAGAATATATATATATATATATATGCGCACACACACATATTTTTTTCATAATTATCGAATTCTAAATTACAAATAAAAAAATAGACTATAGTTGAAATAATACCTTGATTCTTAGGCTAGTATTGTCGAAAGATTTTTTGTTTAATGAATGTATAATACCTATAATTTATCAAATCAAATACAAAATTAAATTAATATGTTAACAATTAAAATAGAAAATATCAAATTATAAAAAATTACATTAAGAAATTTTACCAGATACTAATAATATGCTGTAAAAGTGGTTGTAAGAATTAATAATACACTTAAATTTTTAATGAACTTCTCTCTTTACTTACTAAAACATTACAATTTTAAACAACAAAAATAATACGAATGATGCAAAGCGAATTCCCGACCTACTTCCTTCGATTTACATATACACAGTCGAAAAAATTTTTCAATGTGTTCTATAATTGTTGACTTGAAAAGGCAAAAAAGTTGGCTTGAACCCGTTTATTTTTTCTACAGTATCAAGCTTCAATAATGCACCAATTATGTCCAATTTACTGTTCATGATGGGCCCCACTACTCTATTCCCGTAGCCTCTCCTTGCAGGATCTAAATCTCCAATTTCCTCCAGCTGCGAGCTCCACAATCCCATAGCCTCTCCCTACGGGATCCAATCTACCTCAATCCTATAAATCTTTCTTAAGCAACCCCACTTTTGTAAATAATGCTACAGATAACATTATTTAAAAAAAAAAGTCCAATATTTTTGGATGTGTGTCATTTGTGCTATAAGTCAACTATGCTAATGCCTCATCACTCTAACCAAAGATGGGTTAGAAACAAAGGAAAATAAAGTAAACTAAAGATTAATTAATACGCATCCAGTAACCACTCAAAATTATCTGCTAATCAACATTTAATATAAGTCCAAAAAGTTTTAAATTCAATTCATTTTAATAATATTTATAATTAAATATTATATTTCTTTTGTGTAAAAAAATTAATATGTATATAATAACTTTTTTATATAAATATGAATAGTAATTTTTTCAATAACTAGCCTTACCAAACTCGGACATTTTCCTTGCAGCATTTTAATTTAAGATAATCTGTTTTAAAGAAATGTTTGAATTATAGATTTATAAAAAAAATTAAAAATTGAGTTTTTGGAACATCTATTCGGCTATCAATAATCGATTAAAAGAATTATCAAACACCACTAATTAGTTATCTCCAATAGTGAAGAAATAACTTTTTTTAATAGCAATCAATCAAAAAATGTCCTAAAGTCATCACATATAATTCTCATTTTACTTCTCTTTTCTTCAATTAAATTCTACAATTTTAGGTCTCTTTAATTTAATTTTCTTTCTTTTTATTAAATTGTAGTCTTCACTAAAAAATTAAAAAAAAATGGTCTTCACTAAAAAATAAAAAAAAAGCCATTACTTTAACATCATAAATATTGTGCTACTCATTTGGGTCACATTTCTAATTTTTAAAACATATTGGGCCGATTGTACAAATTTATAAAAGATTATGAACCATTTCAAATACATTGGGCAGAAAATTAATTGAGAAATTCCTCCGGTGAAAGGATTTGGACTTAATTAAAGACTTATCCACTTATCCCTTCTCTCTTTAGAATCTCTACACTAGAGAGGAAATATTCTTTCTTCCATCCTATTAGTCCCACTTTGTCTAGAAAGTAGGATTTGAAAATCCTATATATATATATATATATATATATATATATATATATATATATATATATATATATATATATATATATATATATATATATATATATCCTTTTTTCTATATCTTGAAAGAAAGGGAGCCACCATTACACCAACTCTTTCAATAACATTTTATTTGAAAAGAAGTTTGGAAATTGAAAATGAAGCTTCAAGCTAGGAGATTAGTTGAAGTAACCAAAGGATTCTTCTTAATTAGTTTGATTCTTTTATCTTTCCTTAAACTTTTCTTGTATTTATTTATTATATAGGGTTGTTTTGTGATAAGAGATATGAAAGAAAATTAGCCATAAAAATATCACGAGATATAATCATAAATAGCTCTCGTAGCACTTAATCACAATCGTCGAGATCGTCCTTCTTTTACATCACTAGTATCATTTTCACCCACACCTTGCTATGCCTCGAGATGAGAACTTAAATTCACGAACTAAAAACCCCAGTGAATAGAGAGAAAAATGTGTGGAAGAATTTTGACAGAGTTTCGGTATGAAATTCTTTTCTTGTTTACCAAGAATAGAATTTGTAGCCCTATTTATAGGCTCTCATTAAGGTAATTAAATTTTTCTTAATAAGAGAGAATTAAATTTGGTAGTTACAATATTTAGTATAGGAAATAATATCAATAATTAATATATCAGTTACCTAATTTGAATTAGGTAATTGACCATATTAATATCCTCCTAATTATGACAAATTCCTAATTAAAAGGAATCCAAATAAGGAACAAATTCCATATTAAGATTATTTCCCGTTTCGATATTATCATGTATATGACAGGGCCAATTTCTCATCTCATGAGTCATGCGCGTATCCCTAACTCTTTCATCTCCCACTTGCACATGACGAAACGATTTTCAGTCATTCTCTCCTATCATACAGGTAGATAGTTCATGTGACTGGCATACATCGAGAACACTAGTGCTATACACCTGTTAGGGATATGTAGCGTCTCGAGAAATAAGATTTTCTCATGATAGTATGCCAAACCCTAGATAGTTTTCTCACATTCGTTGTTTTATCTCATGATCTCATAAAAATAATTTTCGTGTTCACTATTATGTCTCTACTTATAAAGACTATAACAAGTTAACCGGTGAACCACGAAACCACCAAATGTGATCGAAAAATATCTTCCCCATTTACTATATCCCATCCGTCATAGTCCAACTCGATTTTCTAGTTAGATCCGCCGGGCCGAAGTTTTTCCATGATCCTTTGGAGACTAACTAAGCTAGCCACACTAAACTACACTTCTGGTATAAGTTAAGGGTTTTGAGGGTTGGAAAAATAGGATCTCACACTAGGAAAAACTTGAGATAATTCACATATGATTCCGATCGCTTGGTCAACTTAAGTACACATGGCATGATGCATGTGCTATGGTGTTCTCTCCTTTCCTTTAAAGGAACGCACGTCTTATTATTTAACATATAAAGAAGCATAAGGTTGTAATGCACCAAAGCATCCAACTTTAGTCCACTTCCTTAAGGACCGCTTCTGGCCTTTTGGACAGAATATGATAGTTACATTTAACATATAATTGGATCATTCTTAATCCTATTTTGAATCTGAATCCAAAGCACACAACCTTATATGTGTCTTTATCTCGCACTTCAGCAAGACTCATCTTGTAATTTTTACAAGACGCCACTTTTATTTTGAATAGGTTTTTGAAACTCACTTTATGTTCAAAAATCGCCTCATATTAAAATTTGTTAACTTATTAACAGAACTAAAGTAAACACCCGTGCGAGTGGGTTACTTCTCTGTCCGACATACTTTATCTTATAATAGTAAATATTCATATATAAATATTCACACTCATATATTGCCAATAATGAACTCAGTTATTATTATTCATAAATAATAATGTCAAGATATTGCAGTATAAATCAAATCATACGCAAACGCTGAGACCTAATATGTCTCTCAAGCACATCTTTTGATACAGATTTAGTTAAAGGATCTGCTATCATATCATGTGTAGAAATATATTGAAAGTTTACTTCTCCTCGTGCAATAATGTCTTTAGTGTATTGACACTTAATGTCGATATGCTTTATCATACTATGAAATTTTGGATCTTTAATGTAAGTTATCGATGACTAATTGTCACTATAGACTGTCATAGGTTCCTCTGAGTCAGTTGCATTTAGATGATCCATAAACCATTTTAACCAAACTACCTCTTGTACTACAGCTGAGGAAGCAATAAATTCTGCTTCCATTGTTGAAAGAGCTACAAAGGTCTGTTTCTTGCTACTCCATGAAATGGCACCCTTGCCTAGCAAGAAAATATAACTTGAAGTGAATTTTCTCTCATTCATATCTCCTCCCCAATCAGCATCTGTATATCCTCTCAAAATCAGATCCTTTCCTTGAAAATAAAGAGAATAATTTGCAGTACCTTTGAGATATCTATGTATCCTTTTTACTACCTTCTAATATGCTTCACTTGGGTTATATTGATATCTACTCACACTACAAGAAAATATGAAAATAACAACGAAAAAATAGCAACGGAAAACGAATTGTGTTGCTATTTATCAACGGAAGTGAATTCCGTTGCTAAAATTGGTTGAATTTTTTTGATTTAGCAACGGAAAAAAAAAGATGAAATTTCGTTGCTAATTAGTGCGGGAAATTTTAGTGCAAAAAAATAGCAACGAAAATTAGCAATGGAATTCAAATACCGTTGCTAAATATGGCGCTAGCAAAGGGTGGGAAATTTTTGGAATGAAATTTAGCAACGGAAATGAAATTCCGTTGCTAAAATAGCAATGGAATTTAATTTTCGTTGCTAAATTAGCAACGGAATTTTATTTTCGTTGCTAAATTTCCTTCCAAAAGATAGGGAAAAGTTTTGGAACAAAATTTAGCAACGGAACTCTAATCCGTTGCTATGTTAGCAACGGAATTCCGCTGCTATTTCGGTTGCTACTTTATAATTTGCTCTAGCTATAAGTTTATCATTTTCTTCACCTTTTGTCTTCTACCTCGTCAATCGCTTCTCTCTTTCTCTCTCTCTCTCTCTCTATCTCTCTCTCTCTAATTCTTCCATTCTATACCGAAGTGCTTCTCTCATTAAATGGTAATAGAGTTATGCCCTTGTTTGTCATTTCTCTAGGGCTTTGAGTGTTGGTGATAGATGGATTAGTGCTTTCATGGCATATCCTGCGGTTTGATTAATTAAATAGCATTCCATGCTTATGATTTATGCTAAATTTCTTAGAGTAAATTTTTACGTGTTTTCTAGCATTCTCTGATAGCTTTGCTCTTTTTTTTTTTCCTTATCCTCTGCCTTCATTTTTTGGATATATGTTTGTCTCCGGATCTTCACCAGACCAAATATGGTAAGTTATTCGACCCATTCTTCTTTAATGCCCATTTGTGACATTAAGTGTTGAATGATTGTTTTCTTGCTTATTATCTCTAATTAGTTTTATTTTTGTATCGCTGATGCTAAGTGCTGCTATTTGGACTATTTATCTTGCTATTTGGTTATAGTTTTTATACTATTTTGCCGTTAGTTTCTAGCCTATAGGGTCGGTGTTAGCGTGGTGAAGCTCTGTTAAGCTTAAATTAATAAGTAAAATATCCAGGAATCATAGGAATTAAAAAGGGTAGTCTGGTATTCACATCGTTTCCTGATCTATTTTGAAGTACGAATGGAAAGTCAAGAGTCCAATTTTACCAGGATCCGCTTCGTTTTTCTTCCATATTTTGTTCTCCTGCTCTTCACACATAAATAATATTGTTGGAATTCTGCTGCTAAATATCTGTTTTTAGAAAATAATATAAGATATAGAAAATTTAGGAAAAAAGAAAATATTAGAAAGCTACGCGGGGCCAGTGCCTTTAACACCCAAATCCTTCTTATCGTCATCTTTACCAGCGCCAAAGACATGGCCACCTTTGCCGGCAGCATCAGGAACTTTGTCCTGGATTTTATCAATCTGAATCATTCCTTGATCCTCTTTTGAATCTAACTCGGTCTTCGTTCTGTTCTCTCCTCCCTCCACCGATTCGTATGTTGTCGCCGTCACTGACCCCGGTGGCTGTGCTCCTTGTGCCCCCGACATTTCCCTGTTACTCCTCTTTTTCTTTTTTATCTTTCTCTACAAAGGAAATACACAACCTTATAACTCTTGCACTTGAAATGAATTAATAACAATAAGTTGCAGATTGGGATCATAAACTTTAAGCACGTTTTAAGGAATTGCTGTCTACGTGGCATTTGTTTCTACTCTGCTATGCTATGTGTTTTCCATGCATTTTCACTTCATTTCATCTCTTATTGGTATGCCATCTCACTAGCCTTACCAACCTGCGAGATTATCCCCTCCACTTTTGGTATAGATGGCAATTTTATTTCAATTTGCAGTTGCACTTTTGCAGGAAAAGCAAAGCAGAAAGGTGGCAACTAGCATAAAAGCAAGAGTAATATATATATATATATATATATATATATATATACACACACACAAACACACGCACACACACGTAAGGGTGTGCAGAACCGAACTGAATTAATTTTGATTTATTTGATTTGATTTTTTCGGTTCTGAACCGAAATAAAAATTCAGTTTTATCGGTTCGGTTTTTGAAATTGAAAAAATGAAGAAACCGAACCGACCGAAATATATATATATATATATTATAATATTAATGTTTCACATGATATGAGTTGGACTGATGGTTTGGAAACAAATTAAACTACCTATAGGTTCCAGGTTCGAATCTCACAGCATCTCACGGCGTGTTTGTGGGCTTGTGGCATTTTGTTGTTTTCTTATTTATTTACTTTAATTTTTTTTCTCAATTCTTTTTTTTACTTTAAAAGTTTTGTTGCTCTGGTCCCAGATTCCACAACTTTCGGGCTTTGCATTGTTGCTGGACTTATAATTTTTTTATTATTTAACATATACTAATATATTGGAAAAAAATAAATGAAACTAATTATTTATAAATGAAATTTTGCATTTTTTATTAATAAAATCTATCTAATTATAAATCTTCATGTAAATAATTTAAAATTTCATAAACAAATTTGTGTAGGTTACAAATAGAAATCATTTATAGAAATCTTCATGTAAATAATTTAATATTTTTAATAATAATAATAATAATAATAATAATAATAATAATAATAATAATAATAATAATATTGTGCAACCAAATCCATGTGCTAATAATTCATCAAAATTTCATCTAAAATGAGTTTTTTTTATAAATATAAATATAATATTATTCCAGTAAGTCCATTTACGATAAACTCATTTATAGTCTCTTTTCTTTATTGCAATGTTTATTGCAATGAATTGGTTTTTACTGCCAACTTTCAGTTACAAATAGAAATCGATTAGAATTTTCAATTTGATAAAAAAAAAGTAGAGAAAGACAAAAGAGAAAGTTTTGTATTTTAAAAGCTTTTCAAATCTCAGTTGTGACGTGTACTTATGCCAACTTTATTGTAAAAAATGCTTATTACAAAAACAGGGAAATGCCATCAATTTATTAACATAACTAATTATTTTTAGCCGATGATAGAATATAAAATTATAAAAGAACAACAATTTTAATAATTTAATTAATATATTTATTCAATCTATCATATACACTTTCAAATTACATGATTTTCTTTTCTTAATTATTTATAAAATAAATGAAGAAACAAACAAATGTCATATTAGGCATTTTCAAATATGTATACTTTTTTTATTGGAGATTTTTTAATGTATTTTTTAAAATATTATTTGGGTAGCATATTTTTTTAATATAATTTTGATTAGTATTTATTATAGACATAATATAATAAATTTATGGATATTATTTTAATTTTAGCTATTTTAAATGAATTTATTTTGTTGAATATAAATTAATTTAATTTATGGATCCATATAGGTTAAAAGCTCAATAAAAAATAAGCCTATATTGACCCAGAATCGATTGAACCGAACCGACCGAAATTATTTCGGTTCTATAAGGTTCGGTTCGATTCTTATATTTTCTGAAGTTCGGTTTTCGATTCAATCGGTTCGGTCCAAAACCGAACCGAACCAACCAAATGCTCACCCCTATATATATGTCCTAGCTGACTGAAAAGTTTTTTAACTAATTTTTTGTATAGTTTAGAATTAAATAATAAAAATAAATATAACAAATTAAAAAAATTATAAATCATGCATTACACAATAGTGTATGATATCACAAAGTTGCGTAGACAGCCAAACTTACAATAAAACCCAACAAAGCACCTGCTATAACTTCAACATCAGTGTGCCCAATTGATTCTTTCAATGGACAAAAACTGTTTACAGTTTTTCCTGATTTCTGTTTGGAAGATATGAGCTTTTGAGTGGCTTTTCTCCCTTTTTTGCTGATTTAACTAACAAAGGTGCATTTGTCAATTTATTCACGGAAGGTGTTCCTTCCTTAGATAATAGGGGACTAAGGTCATCTTCTAGTTCCTCAGAATTATCATCTTTATCACCGGACACTGCTGAGTTCACTTCTTGCTTGCTTACCAATTTGTTTAGTAATTTCGCATGATCTTCACCTAGATGGGTTCATTTTGCGCATGGATTATTTTTACTTTTGTATTAGGTGCGAGTCTAATTCTCACATAATGTTATATATTCTTGTACTGCTGCTTTTGGTGTTATTTTTATGATGTTTTTCCTGACCTCTCATAAAGTTATAGACTTTTGATGCTATCGATGGATTTGCTTTCTTCATTTTGTTTTAGTTGCTTCTACAAATATTCAGGCTGTTTTTATTTTTGAAATATACAAATTGGTTTCTTAGCAATTATTTAATTTTAGAAGAGTAATCTATTGTCGATTTTATTTTGTAATTGTGCTCTTTTTTCCATTTAAATCCAGCAATTTAGGTTTGAATGGGAATGGTGACCACGGATCCATTCAATGCATATTTCAAGTGAACAAATTTGAATGGCAATGGTCAGATCGGTGGAGCTGAAGCCGTTGCTTTCTTTATCTCATCCATTGCCAAAAGTTATAGTCTTTATGTAAGCACTAAAATTTCATGTATGCACTAAAATATTTGGTTTTGGTATTGTGATCGACAACAATGGACATTTGAAACTGAGGTTTTAGAATGAATTTCCTTAACTTTATTATTTTATCTTTATTGATTTTTGATAGAATAGATAAGTCTTTTCGCTGCCCAGATGCTGCTGTTCCTGCAGTAAGCGGTCTTGAGAAGGCCTCATATGAAGCTATTTCCTCTGATTTTCAAAAATATAATCAGAAGTTACTTCAACTAGTTTTCAATCTCAAGGTCAGTCTATCTGCTTTTGGCTACATGGTTTTTCCATTATCATTCCTTTGTGTAAGCTTGTCTATGTGTGTATATATCATAAGCAAGGACAAAAAGCCATGTATAAGAAAAATATAGTTGAGTAATGATAATAGAAATGGAATTTATGAGATTGTTTTCATCCATTTCATCGTCTACAGAAAGGTTTGACCATTCCAATATTTTTAAAAATTAAATAAGATGCATTGCATAGTTTCTTCTTTATTTTAAATGCCTAGGGTTAGGAGAGATTAGTGCTAGAGTTATTTGGCTATGTTTTAATTTCATGATGCAAAATAATGTAAATAGAGTAATTTCGTACTTCCATCCTTTATTTATTATAGGTACATGTAGAAATCGGGATAATACATATCCAATGCTTTGAATTTCATAACTTCGGTTATTTTGCCCTTTAATTTTTGTCTATTTAATCTCTTGAACTTTTTTTTCATCATACAATAGACTCTTAAATTCTGAGATAAAATTTTATTTTCAACAAAAAAAAAATCAGATTACTTGAAAAAATTACACGCATTTTCTTTTTTTTGGTTTAAAAAAATTCATGCTACAATTTGAGAACTTATTTGATATGGAAATTAAAAGTATAGCTAACTAAATGAATTTTTTAAAAGTTTAGAAAATACAATTATTAATATTTACAACGTTGCGAGGTTGTTTCTATAAAAGTACCTTAAAGATAACTAACAAGTGAGATGAACTTTAAAAAAGTGAAATTACAATTATTAATAGTTTGTTATCACTGTTATTAGTTGGTATTGTTTTCCGATTAGATTAATGACTTATCAATTAACTTTCTAAAACATTAATTGTATATGATCTTAAAAGAACTTGCTTGGTTTGAAACTGTGTCAGTGTCATTTATTTATCTTTTTTCGTTAAGCAATTCTAGTTATTAATGATAGAATAACATTTATTTGTAGATGGATTGCTCTTGTTGTTTCGTTGCTCACTACAAGAAAAAGACTCATTGAAAACCACAGTTTAAGGATCAGTCAACTTTTTGGTCCTTAAAAATATACTAATAAGGACCAGATTTTTACACTGTCATCTTTTTTCGATTTAGCCCATATTATTAGTGAGGGAATAAAATCTCGTCCTAAATATCAGTAATTTCCGGTCCCTAAAACTAAAAATTTAGGTGGACAAACCACGTTGCACCCTAAAAAAAATAAAAGAGAAAACTTTATCTCTTTTTCACAAAACCCATTTTCTCATTTGCTTTCTTTCTAACAAAGTATCTTCCCCAACAGTAGCTTCGACATTTGTTTCACTGGATCTGGACTCCATACCGGTGATCTTTTGCATCCGTAGCTCTCCATCAACAGATGCCTTCTTGCTCACTCGCTCCACCTCGACAGCTCTAAAACGACTGGTTCCACCATCAGGTACGTTATTTTAATTTTCAACTGGGTTTTATTTATCCTCTTTTAATTCCAGTTAATTACCTTTTGTGTCAAAGGATTTTGAGTGTTTTGTGTTCACTTTTGTTCATTTTGGTTTCTTTATCCATAGCATTTTCCACGAGTGTATGTATCAAATAGAGGAGCAAAGGTCTCTGAGCTAGTGGTGGTTGAAGAGGTACGTATCTGGTCTCGTGGACTTTTCAAGGGACATATTTCTGTGTTTTGATATATCTTTAATTTGTTGCCCTAGGCATGGTTGCCTTTTGATATCAGGTCTTGTGAGAGAGAAACTGCTGGCAAAGGCTCTAATGGAGCATTTGATTCCTCGGTAAGGAATTGTATTTTGGTCAATTTTAATTTCAAGCAAGGATCATAATCTATTTTCTAGGTGTGTCGGGCAGTATTGGTTGTAATTCATTTCGTAGTAATGTGATCAGTTATAATCTTGCATCTTTTTTGATCTTCTATATAACGGGGTGTGGGATGAGGGATGCGGTTTGAATGTACATGACTAATGTTTATATCTCATCTTCTTGTCATTTTGAGATTGCTGTGATGATAGCGTTTTAGTCTGAGAATAAATTGTTGATTTGTTATTCTCATGATGCACGTTGATAACTTTTTTCATATACTGCAGTGTTGATTTTTCAAATTATTCTATCCCTTATTTCAGCTTTTCCTTCTGCTAATACAAGATCTTGCTGAGGTGGCCAATGAAACCAGCTTTAGAACATTAGAAATAGAGGTTTGCTTATGCTTATTCCTTGTACTGTGCAAGCAATAATTGGAATTAGATGAGGTGTACAATGCCCTCTGCACCTATCTAGTTCTGCTGTTAACCCTAATCAAATGGAACTTGGGATTATCACCTTCTTGTTAACATATATGAGGCTAACCTTTTTCAGTCACTGGAGAAGATGCTGCTCTTTCAGTATCTTATTAATGTTCTTCAAGGAGATTTTATACCACGTAACAAAGCTTATGAAGGTAAGAGCATGTGTCATGTTCTTATGCATTTCAGTACTTTATAACATCTTGACAACCTTTTGTTCTATCACAAAAACCATGAATTGGATGCTTGTAAGAGTCTTTGCTCAGCATGCTTCTGGTATATGCCCACTGTGCCTTAAATTATGAAGATTTATGCATCCTTTGCTATTTTATTTTATTATTAAGTGTCGTATTACATCACGAACTTTCTAATTGTCCTTTACTATGATTTAAAATTCTACTGTGTTAATGAGGCATTGTTTTTGCTTTAAATGGCAAAAGATATGTGATTTTGTTGCATGATTTTGCAGTCTTCAAGAAGAATTAATTACAAAGTTCTGATGAAGGATTGTTTGTCCATTATGTGTGGACTATGTCAAGTTTCTACAGAGCTTGATAATGATCTTGGATCACATGACAAATCTATGGAAAAAACTTCTCAAAATGGGCATATGGCCATAGCACTTGTTCTACCTGAAGTGAGAAACACTACTTGTAATGCCATGCAAAAGCTTCTGACAATGGTAAGTTGCTAAAGACATCCATCATCCTTAAGTCTAAGACATCCTGAAGTCAACTTCTCTAAAAATTTTGATGTGATTTCAGATTATGGAGCTTGATGTGTCGAGGAAGATAGCAGATGCACAGGGTTTTACCACCAGAGCTGATGGTGTGAGGTACTTAGCTGTCTTCTTGATATAATTTCTTTGATGCTTTTGTTCTTGATATGATGATTTGTCATTAAGTTTTTTCTGCACTTTGGTTCAGGACCCCTCTAGTAGAGATAATTCTAGATGAGCTAACTTATGATGGAGATATGCTTTCACAGTTTCTTCAGGTATCAATCATGATTTTCTCTTTCTAAACTCCTTTTAATCTCTTGCACGCACATCATTCTGCATGCACGTATGCAGGCATGTGGAACTGGAAAAGTCACCTAGGCCATCGGTGATTACAGGAATAATTTGCAGATATTTCATCAACCTAAGTGGAAGCTGGAAATTGTTCTGCAATATTTATCAAAGTACACTGCTAAGGTGTGCAAATTTTAATGATAGTTAAATGAACAATATTTATGTCTCCATAGTGTTCCCTTAATTTTCTTTTTTCTTCGTATTAAGAGGATTTGAGCTTAATTTGGTAGATATTATACTGTTATCTCTTCGTCTGTGGTTTAATGTTTTTTTTTTTTCATTTTCAAGTCTTAATTCTGGAAATGGGTGATTTTTTCATAGGAATTCCACCGGATCAGCGGTGATTGGTCTTCACTAGTGAGGAGTTTGAAGATGGCTGGACCTTGGCGGATTACAATGTCCAAATTAGGCACCCAAGATAAAATGATAATCAAATCTCCTAAAATAATTGACAAATATCAACTACCATGAAACTAGGATAGCTAATAGACTTATTCAATACTTAGATTGAAGAAAAAACATGTGATTTGCTATTTATTCATTTCTTTTGTTCTCATTTCCTTCTCTCTTTCCTCCCCTTCTTCTAGCCTCCTGTTCTATTTGCTTGCCATTCTCTTTACTATGTCTATATCTAAATAAGTTATAATCCAGTACTGGCAAGCTGTAAGATACAAAGTCTCTTTTAGAACTTGAACTATAATCCCAAGCTGCTGAAACTTGCATCTAATTTTGAATGTCAGGTTTGGGAGATTGTATACTCAATAAATTTTTAACATTCCCCCATACAGAGAAAGGTAACTCATTCTTTGCTTTTTAAGTAATCCCGGTCCTATTTTATTATACTCTGCCTTCCTAGATAAGATTAGGCATCCCATGAGTGAAAAATCATACCAAATCATAAGGTAGTTTTAACTATACATAAAAGACATTTTAATTTTCTAATTAAAATATATACATATGTCTCTGTTTGTTTCTTCTTCTTTTCTCAATTTTCTGCTTCAGTATAAAAAAAAAAGAGAGGGGTTGGCTGTAGACTGCTTAGGGCCCCATCAGTGCTGCTCTGTCTTCAAGTTGAATCTACTGTTGTTGTCTACTGATTATCTTAACCTAGTGATTTTATGGCATATCTTCTGCTATTGGTTTATGTTGTTTGTTTGGCTCTTGCGGGTATTTTCAGTTTTGTCTTTTTGAGATTCTTCTTGGTATTTTCAATTTTCCTCTCTGGGTTAGGCTAGTTGTCAATTTGCTCTCTGCCTCTTGGGTTTAATTGTTAGTCTTGCAACTGAGTGTTGGTAGAGGATTTTTCTGGTCCTTGTGTTCGGTAGTTATTTTCTGCCACCATATACTGCTATTTTGTCTCCTTATTTTTCAATAATTCAAGCTGATTATCAAAAACAAATATGTCTTTTTATCAAAAACAGATATGTCTTTTTCAATACAGTTTTTGCAATTGCAATGGAGGTATGCAGCAAGTTTGTGTATGTCATTCAATATGCTTTAATATTTTGAAATCTAAAGACTGATGCAAACTCACCAGGAAACCCACATGAGCTATTAGGTGTATCCGATTAGTCAACATGTTATATATTTGTATAATAGAGTTTTTATTGGTTCCTTTTTGTTAGAGGGATGAAATTATTGTTGAGAAAATTCTAGATTTACTTGATCAAGTATAAGCCACCAAGGCATGAACATGCAATATGATTTTTGTTAACATTGGAGTCCATGGCTTATGGGTTTGCTGTTTAGTAGACTTGAAGTAAAACTGATGTGGCTTGAACATTGTAATATTTTTTTTAATATGAATAAGCACTATTTCTCAGTCATCAATCATATAAGATGTTTTGCTAACATGGATTCTTTGTTTCATCTCAAGTGTAGCTGGGTTCTGTTGGGACAAAGTTGCTATCGTTGAAATGTTTGGAAACATGTATATTACTTTTTACATCTAACACCAATGATTCAGACATACTTGTTGCAGAAGGTATTGCATTCTAACTTGTATATGTGTTCATATATTTCTATAAGATGATCTGACTGTTGTACCTTTCATCCAGGTCCTTTTGTGACCTTGATTTGTATCTTTTTATTTTTTGTTTCTTTTCCCTTTATTTTCCTTTATAAATAGCTAAATTCTTTAGCTAAATCTATCACAGGGAGTAGGTGGCTATTTAATGTTTCGTGGCTTGCTGATGGTCATCTTGTTTTAGATCCAGTTGCTCTCATGTCAGATGCAGTCTTCCTGGTTCGTTGATAATCGTTGTTTTCTATTGGTGAGGTTCCAAATTCGAGTATCCATTTGTCTTCATCAATTTATTATGAGTCAGGACTTGGGTCATAAGACCATCCCTGTAATAGAAAGTCCTTTCTTTTCCTCCTCTTGAATGTTTGTTAGTATGGCTTTGAATTTTTGAGAAAAGTAAATATAAACCATAAGAATGATCAACAATTTGGTAACTTAATTATATTGGTCTAATCAGTGGGAAAATGTCAAAACGAATATTTCTCAACTTCCTTGAAAATTCCTATTTTGTTGCAGTAAATGCCATGCTATTGCCATGTTTAGTTTCTAGTCCTTCTGACAGGAAGTAATGCTTAGCATAGTTTGATTTTCTGGTTCCCTAATTCATGCTTTCTATTCAGGCTTGATATTATTATTTGTACTCAACTTTACATCTCTTTCGATTATCCTCAAATTGAAGAACTCTTCTGCATCATCTTGTTTTATTTCTAGTTTTTTGGGCATATTTATTAGATCTGAAGCTGTATGCAGAAGTGTCAGAGTTCAGCTTCAGAGCTTTGAATATAAAATTGTTTTCAGCTATTAGAGCTGTATTTTGGTTACATTTTATATATGTGAATCTCATTGCTTTTAATTTATAGTAAAACTAATTTTTGTTCATCAATCTTGCAACCCCTTTCATATATGCTGACTTTTTGAAGTGTAGATACTTACACTTGATGGAATTATATTTTTTTGAGGTTCATATGCTGACTTTTTGAAGTGTATATATTTACACTTGAAGGACATATACTTTTTCTAAGGTTTGTTCTCAAAATATTTGTAGATTTAATTAATTATTTAGAGTAGATTTATATATTTTCTGGCATAATCATTTTTGTTTCCTTATACATTTTGCAGTTTTTGGTATGGAAAAAACATTGAAGTACAAAATTGAATACGAAGATTCAAAAGAACATTAGATTTTTGGCTAGATAGAGAAGCATTATCTTATTTTGTTATAGATTTTTTTTTTTTTGCAAAGGGGCTGTATAAACAATGTATTGATTTTTTGGATGATAGTTCTATATACGTATCAATTACAAATTATCTATGAATGTATTATATTATTAATTGCCTATGCTTTTGAGCAATCTTAATTTGGATGCTCTAGTTGTGATACTAAATTAAAAATACAGGGTAAAAAGAATGGTCTCTAATTAAAGTTTTATGGTCTTTAATCTATCATATGGTCCTATGATTATTACTTTTAAGGATGGTGTTTCCTTTCCTTATTTATATTTCAACGACCGGATTTTAGTATGGTCCTTAAAAATTTACTGTCAATATTACATTTTTAAGGATTGAATTTCTGATCCATAGTTATTGTAATGATCAGGTGACTTACATTATTAAGGACGGTAAAGCTAGTCCTTAATACTAACTAGGACCAGTTTTTATCCGGTCCCTAATGATTTTATGCGATCGGGTTTAAGACTGGTCCTTAAACATTTACGGTCGTTATTATATTTTTGTGGATCATATATCCGGTCCTTATTAATTCTAAAGAGCACGTGACTTACATTATTAAGGACAGGAAAATCAGTCCTTAATACTATTTAAGGACCAGTTTCTTACTTGGTCACTAAAAGTTTTAAGGACCGGTAGATATATCTCATCCTTAATTATCATTAGCGACGGAGCCTATAAGGACGGGATAGCAATCGATTTTTTCCGTCCTTATTAAGTTTTAGGGACCGGATTGGCATTTTTAAGGACCGAATTTCCCGTCCTTAAAAGCCTTTTTTTCTTGTAGTGGCTGGTTGTGTCGTAGGCTTATAAAAAAATTTCTTATACTTTTTGCAAAACAATTTTGTAAAGTTTGATTTTCATATAAAGCTAATTGCTTTATAAAAGATCATGCTTGTTTGATGCATGAATTACACCTTATTTGAGACCTGAAAAAGGCAATTCTTGACATTTCAACAAAGAATTACTATTTCTTTTTAAAACAACAAAAACTAATGGAACCTATGTGCTGCCTGAGTAGCTCGGACAATTTATAGTATATCTTATGTGTTCTTGAAAATAACAATGTTGTATTATCAAGCATAATTGTGCTCAGTTAAAGAAAAGGTGTAATTTTTATTTACTAAATTATGTAGTTGTCCTATTGGATTGGTTTTGCTTATCTTTAATTAATGTTGATTCCTGTTATCAATGTATTCAATCATATCCAGTCAATTATCTCTTTATAGAGTCTTCCTTACCCGGAATTTTCTAGTTTTATAATCAAGCACTAACTGCGTGATCACATAATTTATAATATTTTGCGTCTTTATTTTTTGTTTTGATCCATCAACTCTTGTGGTTCGAGTTTTTTCTTTATCGTGGACCTTTTATCTTATGTAGGGACTTTCTTTCTCCATCTGATGTAATGGGAAATTATCCTCATTTGGTTATACTTGGGACTGGACTTGCATTTGGATTTCTAGTGGTAAGATGCTTTTTTTCCTGATTATTTTTAAGATATTTGAATTTTGAATATTTATGTGCTTATAACATGATGTCATACGAAGTATATGCTTTTTAGTTGATTCAAATGGACATGGTTCCTGGGCTGGTGAGTTGTTCTAATTAGAAACTGTGATAGCATTGTTGCCATTTGTAATTAAATTCTCTTACAAAAGTATTAATTTCATAATTTTTTTCATCTATGTTTTTAGATTGCCTATTTCTGAAATTTAAGGCCTTTAGGAATGCAGTAAAAGAGACATTTGGAACAATGTTCTTAGTAATTAGGTTTTTTCGTCCTTTATCTAGGAGAGAATACAACTTGAAACTTCGCGTCTATATAGGCAGGCTGGTGTTCTTCCATTGGCAGGTAACTGTTTTAGCGGTGAATTACATATTCATCAGTTATTATTATATTTTTTTCATACCATACAACGTCTTCTTGCGATAGTGTTCCATGTTTTTTCTCTGACATCTAACATCTTGTAACCATTCTTAATTAAATTATGCAAGTTGTTGTTTAAAAGGTAATTAAAAATAAAATGGTCATTAGATTATTAAATAAATTTTCATCATTTTGAGTTGTTATTTTATATTTGCTATTGTGCCCCTTGTAGTATTTGTTTTTCTTCATTTTCATTACAAGGTATTTGACTGTTGTTAGTTTTATATAGGCAAGTTGATATTAAAACATTGTAATAATTGTTAGCGATGGATTAACGACGGATAGAATCGTCATTAATTTTTATAGTGGTGGGTTAAATTAGCAACGGAAATCATTATTCCGTTGCTAAAATTGACCATTTTACCGAATCAAGCATTGGTTGAATTTAGCAACGGGATTCATTTTCCGTTGCTAAATTAGCAACGAAAATTTAGCAACGGAATAAATTTTCCATTGCTAAAAATAGCAACTGCTGGATTAGCAACCAAAGTTTTCGTTGCTAATTTCTATTGCTATTTTTGATTAGCAACGAAAATTTGATATTTTTCGTTGCTAAATTGCAATTTTCTTATAGTGTCACCATGCCCACAACATAGCTTATATCAGGTCTAGTACACAACATTACATACATCAGACTTCCCATGGCACTGGCATATGGAATGTTCTTTATATGTTCTATCTGCTCTTCTATCTTAGGACACATGCTTTTGCTAAGAGATTGATTCTTAGCAATGGGGTTATATATGGGCTTACAGTTTTGCATTTTAAAATGTTCAAGAACATTGTTGATGTATGTCTCTTAAGACAGTGACAATAATCTTCTCGAGCGATCCCTTGAAATCTTAACTCTAAGAATATAATCTGCATGACCCATATCTTTCATCTCAAAGTTGGATGACAACCGATCCTTGATAAGATTTATGTATTCTTTGTCATTTTCTGCTATGAGTATGTCATCTGCATACAATGTTAAAATGACAAACTTATTTTTCGAGCTTTTGGAATAAATACAATGGTCTTCATCAATCATGTTGAACTCATTTAACATGACTGCTTCATGAAATCTTAAATACCATTATCTCGAAGACTGTTTTAGGCTATAGATTGATCCCATCAATCGACAAACCTTATGTTCGCTGCCTTCTTCGATGAAATCTATAGGCTGTTCTATATAGATTTCTTCTTTTAATCCTCCATTGAGGAAAGCGGTCTTTACATCCATTTGATGTAGCTCTAGGTCCAAACTAGCCACCAAGGCTAAATTAACTTTATCGACGTAAATCTGATAACAGGTAAAAAAGTCTCCTCATAGTCAATTTTTTCCTATTGTGTAAATCCCTTAGCGACTAGCCGAGCCTTGTATCTTTCGATACTACCATCAACTTTTCGCTTTATTTTCATAATCTATTTATTCTAATTTGGTTTACGTCCTTCAGGTAGATCAACTAGATCTTAAACATGGTTTGACCTTAGGGAAGCCATTTCTTCTTCTATTGTCTTAATCCATTTATCTTTAACTAGGCACGAGAGAGCTTTTTTTACATTTTTAGGCTCATTATTTTCTTGTGGTGTAATAAAAAAGGCCTTATACATACCTTCGATCTCAAATCGTCAGTGCGAAACACTTTTCCTTTTAGATTTTTGAGATTTTGAATCTTGATAAATATGTCTCATATATTTATCATAGTTCGAAATGCTCCCACTCAAATAAGGATCTTGAATATCCATACTCCCACTAGAGTTAGGCATGCTCATCCTCCCACTAGAGAACGAATCCTGAATATCCGAACGGTTGAAGAGAGTCTTGACCTTCTTCATCAATTTTCCTCCCACTTAGATGGAGAGATCCGAGTAATTCATCTTCTTGAGTTTCATAAAAAGTAAAGTCTTGACTTATTTCGCCTAACTTTGAAAACTCATTTTCCAAAAATGCGACGTCTCGTGATTCAAATTCTGTAACCGAGTCATGTACTTGCTTGTCCACGAACACGTATCCTTTTGATACATCAAAATATCGCACAAAAATACTCTTTTTACCTCTTGGTCCTAATTTACCAAATTTATTCGAGATATCATGAACATAAGCAGCACAACCCCAATGGTGTAAATAACTCAGGTCGGGTTACCGATCACTCCACAACTCATAAGGAGTGGAAGCAATATATTTGGAGGGCACACGATTTAGAACATATGTGGCCGTTAATAAAGCATCTCCCTAATAGGAGATAGGCAAATTTTCATGAGCTATCATCGAACATACCATGTCTAAAAGGGTTATATTTCGCCTTTCCGCAAAATTATTTTGTTGTGAAGTTCGAGGAATAGACAATTGATGCTCTATTCCTTTTTCATCTCATAAAGCTTGAAATTCATCAGAAAGATATTTTCGACCACGGTCGATTTTTAAAACTTTAATTTTCTTGTCCAATTGATTCTCAATAAGATTCATAAAAATTTTAAAGCAACTTAATGCTTCAGACTTGTGAGAAATCAGATACACATGACCATACCTAGTATAGTCATCTATAAAAGTGATGAAATAATAGGCTCTATATCTTGTCCTAACATTTGTTGGACCACAGAGATCTACATGAATTAATTGCAAAGGAATTGAGGCTCGGGTTCCTTTTTCGAACGATTTTCTCACTATTTTTCCTTGCAAGCAATGCTCACATGTAGGCAATTTAATCTCATTTAAATCACCTAACAAACCTACCTTAGCTAATCGATGCATTTAGTCTTATCTGATATGGTTCAATCTAGCATGCCATAATTTTATATTATCCTCATACGTATTTGAAGAAGAAGATATTAAAGAAAACTAGCTTTATTAGAATAATCAGGATCAACATCCATAATTATAAAATTATCCAAAACAAAATTAAAACCATAAAAAATGTCATCCAAAAATAGGTCAACCTTATCATCCTTAAAATGCAAAATAAACCCAAGTTTCATTAAAGTTAAAACAGAAACTAAGTTCCTACGAATGTCGAGAGCATAAAGCACATTGTGTAGGAGTAGGGTTCAACCTTCACGCAAGACCAGTATGCATGTGTCAATTTCTAGGACTGCCATTCTGGCATTGTTGCCTACATAAATTCACTTTGCTCCAGTAGTTACTCGTCGGAACTCAACAAAAGCATCGCGATCCCTTGTCACATGGTTCGTTGCTCCTGAATCAACCACTCACAAAGGATGAAGTTTAGTTAAAAATACAAAACTTGATACACAAATTTCACTCACTCTTGAGTTAGAATAGTGTATCTATTTGGGCATAGTGCAATCTTTTGCATAGTGTCCATTCTGCTAACAGTTGAAACACTTCACCCTAGAAATATTCACTTTCGTTTTGCCTTTAGACCCCTTTATGTTCTGCTTAAATTTTTGCTTTTTTAGGCTCTTGAGCCCTTTCTTTGCCTTTTCTATGGAACCTCATTTTCTTGTTCCAGTTTGACCTTTTCTTGCCAGAACTGAAGTGTGCCATATGCACTTCAACATTGACCTTGATCAATGCTAAACGATCTTCTTCAAACTCTAAATGTCTAGCGATATCCTTAAATGTCTTAATGTTATCCATGTAAGTCAGTTGCATTTTCATGTGCTCCCAACTTCTTGGCAAAGATTGGATGACAGCCTGAACCTATTGCTCGTCAGTCAACTTATGACCTGCATCACCAAGCTCACAAATATATATTCTCCATCTCTCGAAGATTTTTCTGCGTTGAATAATCAGGCCTCTTCTGATATATAGCGAATTTGATCGTTAAAGATCGAAGTCTAGTTACAGGCACTCCTCCAAACTTCTCCCGTAATGCAACCCATAGATCCATTACATTTTGATATGAGCGAAATTGCATGGTGATATCATCTTTCATTGCACTTAGGAGGATGATACAAGTAATAAAGTTCTTCTTTTTCTATGTTACATAAGCTGTTTGATCTTGCTTATGCTGAGCAGAAGTACCATCCTTAGGTTCAGTCATTATTGAACTTAAGGTTTTCAGAGCCTTTTGCTCCTCAAGCACGTACTAAATTTTCATACTCCAGATTTCATAGTTGTCGCCATTTAATTTCATATCTTTGTTCAATTTAACGACTATGAATTTGGAAGCCATTTAGATCATCTGATAAAAAATAGGATATATGTTACACTTATTAAGAAGAATATGACAATACATGCTATTTACTATACATCTGAAATTATAAATCTAATAAAGTTATCTATTAGGCGTAAAATAAAAAAAGTTACTATCAGTAATTACCCTCCAAGTACTAATGTTTAACCTTACAGATTAAAATTTCATGCATAGTAAATACGATTTATTGGAAAATAAGTTATCTAACTTAATTAAGGATATTATATATGTAAGATAATTAAGCCTTAACTTAATAATCAAGCAACTATTCTACTCATAAAACATTGCATGACAAATAATATTAAAACAAACACATTCATCATAAAAAAATTATAAGCCACTATAATATCCAAAATCAAAATAAACTCATTTATTATAAAGTCTAATAAATCCAAAAGAAGACATAAATGTCTCATCTCAAAACAAAATTAGGAAATAAAATTTCCAACATAAAAGTCCAAAAAAAAGTATTATGACACTTATGTCAAAACAAATAAAATAATCAGAATCTCGATAGACCTAACACCATCCTAGTTACAAGAATTGTCATCCTGACCATATGCATTAACTGAGGGGGTACTCCATGTGTGTAATCAGTTGACCATAGGCGATTCACTATACGTCCACTTCTAAGCACTATCTCAGATAGAGTGTTGCTCTTGTACACTCCTCATTTCACTAACTTATATAAAAAAATTAATTTTGGAATCCTTATAATTTTCTTGCTAGCACTCAACAAATAAGTTCTGAAGTTTCATATGGTAGCTAAAAGATTCACACATCACATCATAAAGTAACCTATGATTCTACCCCTTGTCCAGGCCACCAACCCAAATACAATTTTGCATCTTTCTAAGCATTTTAACTATATGATGCCCAATAGCATAAATATCATAACACCTTGCCTTCTTGTGAAACCTCATGCTGTGGACCTCTAGTACTTGTGCATTGGCCAAAGCAACTCCTTGAGGAGTATGTGGAACTATGGGTGTCCTTATCATCATCATATATGTTATACATAATAGTATAAAAAAATTTATTAGTACACTCATGTACAAACAACAATTGATTGAAACTCATTTCAATCAAATATAAGCACAAAATCCACATAATTAATTTTCAAACATATTTGAAATTTAAAGAAGGCAGAAAAAACACAAATTTTTTAAATTTTCACAAATATTTAAACAAAATAATTAATAAAAAATAATTTTGAAACTTAAAAATTTTTTTAAAAATCACCAAAAAATCAGAAAAATTAAGAAAATTAAAAATAAAAAATTGGGCAAAAATGGTAGTCGGAGGAACCCTTACTTGCCTACACGCGCCGGTGAGAGTGGGCATCACGCGCCCTACGTGCGACAGAGCAACCACACGGCAGGACAATGTGACACGTGGCGATCGATCATTCGTCCATGTGTATGCCACGTAAACAAACTGAATTGACAACGGAACACATGGCATGACCTTAGACTACCACATGTCAACCGATCGTCGGTCCACGTGTCGATACGTGGCATGACTCAACAAGCCATGTGTCTAGACCCACTTGCCACGTGGATGCCAAGTGGCATGATGTGTCAAGCCACGTGGTTGTCCCTTGCTACTTGTTAGCCCCACAAGGCGCCATGTGGCTCTACGTGTCAAGTTTTGGTTGGTCCACGTGGTGCAACGTGGCACCAAATGGACCCTCCACTGCCACGTCAGCCGACATGATGATGCCACGTATCGCCCCCCCACTAGGCCACGTGGCTGAGTGACAACTCACTCAGCACGCGTGGCATGCATGTGCTGGAGACGCGCCCTCTAGCACGTGCCCAGAACGCAGGTGGCACGTGCAATCCACACGCCGCCTTCCCAATGGTTTCAGATCGCCAGAGTTTTTCTAAGGGGATTTTTGGGGTCTTTGAGTCTAATAGTATAGTCAAAATTAAAAAAATTTTCACTAAAAATATTTATTACGAACTTTTAATTATTATTTAATTTCAATGTCCAAAAAATAAAAAAATTTCAGACCAAAATTAAAAAAATAAGTAAACACATATAGAACAGATCTGAAGTGCAAATTAATTAGCACATCTAAATTTTCACAAAAAATACAGATCTACATATAAATCATGCAGGAACACAAAAATATGGATCTGATACCAATGAAAGAAACTTAGCCATAAAAATATCACGAAATGTAATCATAAATACCTCTCATTGCGCTGAATTACAATCGCAGAGATCGCCTTTCTTTTGCGTAATCGGTATCGTTTTCACCCATGTCTTGCTATGTCTCGTGATGAGAACTTGAATTCACAAGCTAAAAGCCCCAGCAAATAGAGAGAAAAATGTGGAGAAGAATTTTGACAGAATTTTGGTATGAAATTCTTTTCTTGCTTACCAAGAATAGAATTCGTAGCCTTATTTATAGGGCTCTCATTAAGGTAATTAAATTTTTCTTAATAAGAGAAAATTAAATTTGGCAGTTAAAATATTTAGTATAGGAAATAATATCAATAATTAATATGTCAGTTACCTAATTTAAATTAGGTAACTGTTCATATTAATATCTTTCTAATTATGACAAATTTCTAATTAAAAGGAATTCAAATAAGAAATTAATTTCATATTAAGATTATTTTCTGTTTCGATATTATCATATATATTTCGGGGCCAATTTATCATCTAGTGAATTATGAGTATATTCCTAACTCCTTCAAGATATTTTTATATTTGTGATCTATGAAATGAGCTTACTAATTTCGAGCAAACTTCTCAATTTCTCAATTCCATCTTAATAGAGATGATTATTATATGTGAATGATGATTTTAATTGACAAGTTTATACGTAATTTTCATCTATTGCATGATTGATTTTGATTTGCATAAAGTGAAACTTTAAGTTTAACTGAAGACCCTAGAGGTTTAATACGATTTTTGCAAGTTGTACCTAATAGGAAAATTTGCATAAAAAATAGATTTACAATGTGCTTTCTAAATTAGATTACTCTAATAAGGATCTCTTGCAGGAAGAAAACTATTCTATAAACAATTTAGTAGGCCTTAATTATTTATAATTCTTTTGTTGCATCTCATATTTTGATGATGAAAGGCATGTCATCACAATAGAAAAAGTAGAATTACATAAAGTTATCTTGCATGAAGCTAAGGAAAGAAGTCTTGAAAAGATGTTATAAGTCCTTAAAAACGTTGAAAATCTTAAAATATTATTTTTATAATATTAAATTTAGAAAATATCTACTCACATGCATTAGGGGACTTTGAACGAAGCATAATAAGTTGGAAATGTGTTTTCTAAAAAGAGAAGGTAGGAACCGTTTTAGATAGTACAAATTAATTGGATCAGTCAAGTTAATTTCGGACAGCCGATGATTATGAAAAAAACGTTATAATATAAAAACTAATTAATAAGTTTAACTTTAGCAGCAATGGTAATAGGCAGTAATATGCATAATTTGGAAATGCAAATTTGTTAATGGATTTAAACAAAAAGACAAAAGCAAAGACAAACCTAACCCATCACGTGGATCCACTAGATATCTATGAGTCTCGCCGAAGAATAGCCATTACGTACAATAGAGATAACAGAGGTTGATGAATTGATGTATATTTTGATAGCAAAACGTACAATCACATCAATAAATGACAAACTGTGTTAAGTTTCTATCCGTGATTGTTGGCTCCTCATCTCCCTTTTTTTTTTATACTCTTTATGTCGGCAATTTTAATTTTGTTAGAGATTCAATTGATTCAGAAAGAGAGATTTTTGGGTGAAGCAGTAAATAATTTGAAGTGAAATTGTGGTTAAAAATCAACGAAAATGCAGTGAAAAAACACATGACAAGGGTGTACTATTTGACGAAAATGCAGTAAAAAAACACATGACGAAAATAAGGGGACATTTTTTTAATAATAAATTTTTAATAATTATTCACAATTTTAATGCATATCAGAAATTATTTATATTTTTAAAATTTCGGTACGAAACTGCTGTACGTACAATAATTTTATAAAAAATTATCAGAGGCGAAGACAATTTTGTACTGAAATTACTGACAGATACAACAGTTTTATTGCAAAATTTCGGCTCCAATGCATGTTTTGTTTTGTTGGATAGTAAAATAATTTAATTTTAATTATATAATTTAATATTTAATATTAAATTTAAATTTATTTATTATTTTTTAATTTTAATAAAAATATAAATAGAAAACAGCCATGAAAATTTAATTAAATGGGGAGTACTTAATTCAAAATACAATTACTATCCAAAATCATTTTCCTTTTTCCTACATTAAACTACCAACAATATCCTAATTATACATATTTATTAAAAACACATTATTAAAAAAAATATTCCAATTTCTCCTTTTCATTAAAAAATATTATTTCCAATATTTGTTAATTTATAGATTAACAATAGGAATTGGTGTAATTAATTTTTTAATGTTAAAAATTATATATCTTATTCCATATTTTTTTCTTTAGTTAAAGTATGTGTGTGTGCGTATATATATATATATATATATATATATATATATATATATATATATATATATATATATATATATATATATATATATATATATATATATATATATATATATATATATATATATATATATATATATAAGTTTTGTGAATAGCACAGCCTCATTTTAAAGAATTACAAAATAAGATATTTGAGTTTAAAAAATAAATAAAATAATAATAATTGAAATGAAAGTGTATGGAAGTCATCTTATAATTTGTAATTATGAAAATCATTAGTCACAACTCACAAGAAGTAACCCCAAATTCAAGAAGCTATGGACCAACTTGCCAACCTCTCTCTATTAGGACATCAAATAATAATAATAATAATAATAATAATAATAATAATAATAATAATAATAATAATAATAATAATTTTTATAAATTTTTAGTTTTCACTTTTTTTAAATTAAGCAAGAATTTAATTTTTTATTAAATAAACAAAATTTGCAGCATAGAATGAATAAAAAATAACAAAACATGATATAATTGGAAAATAAAGCAAAAATTAGTTTTATCTTATATTAATTAATTAATGTCGATTTTGATGAAAATTCTAGAATTACCTACTAGAGATGAAGATGATGGCAGCTTCTAAAATTAATAATTATTAAAACGATGTAATAAACATAAATTGATTGCAAATTTAGTTAAGGAACAAAATATCATAACGTAATTATTTGAATCTGACCTACTAAAATTTACATTTCGATACATTTAATTATTTAATATTTAAGATAGCTATATACAATAAAGATAAATGAGATTTCCCTTTGAAGCTCCAAAAATCATTTCTCTACACTTCGGACAAATTAAATTTAATTACAATAGCTACTTTAATTTAATTAATGATTATATTGCTATTATTGAGCATTAACAACAATTATACACTTAAAAATGATAATCTACATAATTAGAATTACATTTCGTTTGAGTTAATTGCTCATCATAACAGTTGATGATCATGCTTGCATTTCTACGAAGCAAATCAAATAGAATTGGTTTCACATTCTAACTAACAATACATTCTCCCCATCCATGTTGATCGGTTCAGTAATATTTTTATTAATTAGTATATTAATTTGATTAATCTCTATATCAATTTTAATTTTTTAATCAATTTTTTTGAATTAATTTACTGATTAATTATTAAAAAATTTTAACATATAAATCTAATTAAGTGCTCACCATCTAATTAAATTTTTATAGCTATTTTTTATTTATATTTTTATTAAAATTAAAAAATAATAAATATATTTAAATTTAATATTAAATTATATAATTAAAATTAAATTATTTTACTATCAAACAAACAAAATATGTATTGAATCCGAAATTTTGCACCGAAACTGCTATCTCTGTGGCTATTAATTCTTAGCCAAGACTCGTAGATGTCTAAGGGAGCCACGTGATGGTGTTAGGTTTTCTTTACTTTTGTGAACAATTTTGTATTTTCCTATGTATATGTCGTATCAGCTTATACCTAGTTTTCAAATTGAAAAGCAATGATGAACAGCTATTTATGAATGAAACTAATAATTGGTTCAATGAACTAATTAAAATTTCAAACCGCAGCCGTTAGCTATTTACGATTGAAACATTGCCTTTTTAAAAATCACCATTTTATAGTTTCAATGAACTATTACATAATTATTTTATAAAAATATAAAATTATCCATTGTTTAGGACTATTTTTCTATTTATAGTACATTAAACGTTCAACATCACTTAATCTATCATAGACTTTTTGCACATTTTCTAATTACAAATATATATATATATATACACACACGTTTTAATTGATTTAACATATTACGATTTTAAAGAAAAAACGAAACTATAGCCACTAAAAAATGTATTTGATATTAAATCAAAACACATACGAGATCACTATGAATCATATTTATGATTATAATATATTAAAAAGAAAAAGAAAAGTGATAAAGGTGATGATTTTAACTTTTTTTTTTCTTTCTTTGTGCATTGATCAAAAGTACCTTATTCACAAGATATATATTAATTAAGTTAGCTAACCCAACTGGCAATTGCACTGAAAATGATGTTGTAATAGTTTTAGTTTTAGCATTTTAAGTTAAGGTATTATGCAGTTACGGCAATTAATGTGTATTGGACCCTTAACTAATTCTCCGAGTCTAAGCATGACCAATTGCTGTAAGAATTCTTTAAATCTTTTTCTTTTTTGAAAGTTGAACAAATCGTAATTGGACAACAAAACTTTTAGTTTGTTTAAATCATTTTTAATATATAGTTGCAGATTGATGTCAAAATTAAAGGATATGATTAAAAATGAAAAGGCATGATAGTTTCGTAATTTATATTAAGTGATGCACTTGAGTAACAATCAAATTTCAGCACTCATTAACTAGTTTGGCAATAACTATTAAGATGCTTTACGGGTACTTCTTTTTATAAACATAATTGACCTATAAACACGTAAATGAATTATTTTTTATTAGATTCATGCTTTTAATTTGATATTTAATTAATGATGCCTGTAAAAATTAAAAAATATATCAATCAAAATATAGATTTTAGCGTGTTTCATGTTATAATATAATGATAAAACTTTTAAAATATTAATATTTATAAATAATGTTTATAGCAACATAGTAATAATGTATATAAAAACTAATACACATATAATAATGTATAAATTATCATTCATATAACGGTAAAGTCCATAAATTAAGTTCTCATAGTTTAGTCTCGTCAATCAAATTTATTTTTTAAAAACGATTGAGACTTCACCTTGAACATAGAAAAATAACTTATACTAATACTAAGAAAACTGAAGAACAAGAGATAGAGTAATTTTTATTTTATTTTATTTTTTCAAACAAGCATGAGCATATAGAGACATTCTAGAGAAATTACAAAAAAAAAAAAAAACTATTTTCAAGAGATTGACGGGACAAAATATGTACAGTTTTATTAGTTAAACTTAATATGCACATTACAGGAAACTAATGAACAGAAGCATTACACTGGAAAACTGGTGGTATTTGCTTGCTTTTAATAGCTTGAACAAGTTGTAAACTATGAGTTTCCAACCAGAACAGAATCAAAGGATGATTCCTGACAATCGACATTGATCTTTAGAGTTTCCTACGACTCACAGGTGTCCGGTGGAACCACGTGATGGTGTTAGGGTTTTTTTTTTTTTTTTTTGTACTTTTGCGAACAATTTTGTTGCATTTTCAAATGCATGCTACTGCCCTGTGTATTTGTTAATGCAGTCATATCAGCTTATATCTAGTTTTCAAATTGAAAAGTAATCGTGAATAGCAGATGGCGTGCGTTTTAACTTTTTGAATGAAACCAGCTCACTGGTAGGTATTTGGTTAGAATTTCAGTGAAACATTGTCATTTCAAAAATCACCATTTTATAGTTTCAATGAACTACTGCATAATTATTTCATAAAAAAACAAACTTATCGGTTTTTAGGACTGTTTTTCTATTTGTAGCTAAATACATTAAATGTTCAACATCACGTAATCTATCAGAGTTTTTTTTTGCACATTTTCTAATTACAAATCAATAGCCATTTTTACTATATATATATATATATATATATATATATATATATGAACCGTCTTATATGAATCGTTTTGTTACGATTTTAAACAAAAAACGAAACTATAGTCAACTAAAACAATATTTGATATTAAATCAAAGCACATTCGAAATCACTATAAATCATATTTACAATTATAATCTATTAAAAAGAAAAAAAAAAGAAAAAAGAAAGCTGATATAGATAATGATTTTAACATTTTTTTCTTTATGCATTAATCAAAATTACCTTATTCACATAGTAGATATTAATTAAGTTGCTAACCCAACTTTTCCGTCGGTTTGACTGAAAACCGTCATTTACTGCTTACGTGAAATGACACGTGGATATCAAATAATACGTTCACATAGACAGTCAACTGATGATTTTCGGTCAAACTAATAGAAATGTTAGAGCAGAAATTACATTGCATATTTTTTGAAACATTCGGGAGAATATTGCACGCAAGTAAATTTTAGGGGCAACATTACTCTTTTTGAAAAATTTCAGGGGCAAAATTACACATTAGGCCAAAATTTTATCTAAAAAATAGTTTTGAAGAAGAATGGCCTCTTTTCCCTACCAAATCCGCTCCCCCTTCCATCCCCTCCAACCTCCATCCACAACTTTACCCCTCCGCGTAATCCTATACGGGAATATACAAGGTTGGGTAATGGCAGGTTTGGTGTTGCTCCATCTTCGAATGTTGAACAATCCAAAGGAAGACCTGCTGTCTATAAAGTTTTTGTGGACAATCTTCCAAATGTGTCCATGCACATATTTTATTTGTTGTTGTTCTTCTTATTATTATTAAAAATTTATTGATGTAAATAATTGAGAAAAATATAATTAATAAAAAGGTTATTATAAGCTAAGTATAAAATGAAAACGAACTAGCTATTAGCTGATTAGAAAATGCTTCAAAATGAAGTATTTAAAATAGTAGATGATTGGGACAAAAATCAATTATCAGCAACGGATTAAAAAAAAATTATTAAACACTTTTAAAACAGCTGGTCGGTAAAAAAAAATATCATTTAGTTCAAAAAGTTAAACTAAACACTTTTTTAATAATGTTTTCAATTATTTTCTTAATATTGATTTCAATCAAATTTGCTATCTTAATTTAAAATTCTAGCCCCGATCCCTCGTGGTGAAAGCATAATTTTGTAGAATCTTAACAAAATAAATGAATAAATCTCTGCTTAAAGTAGGGTTTTTTTTTTTGTTAATGGATTCTTAGTTTAAATATAAAATTACAAAATAAAAATCTAAATAAATTTATTTCTAAATAAAAAGAGAAAACGCAAAACATGAAACAACAACAAACAACCCCTACACTACTGAAGTATGATTTTTTTAGAGGGGAAGATCAATATCACGTGTCTGGACCTAACTTTAATTAACTGATTGATTTGAGTCCTTAATTAGACCTTGTTATGACTAGATTCATCTATAAATATCCTTAGAGACGTACTAAGTTTTCCATACTTCCACAACTATGGCCTTAGACACATTTCTTTTTCAGCAAATGGCTATAGCAGCTCTTCTCTTCTTCATTACCCATCTCTCGATTCACTCTCTGCTGAACAAACCAACTCGCCCTCTTCCTCCGGGCCCCAGAGGGTGGCCAATAATAGGCGCCCTTCCTTTATTAGGCGCAATGCCTCATGTCACTCTGGCTCAAATGGCCAAAAAATATGGTCCAGTTATGTATTTAAAACTGGGTGCTCATGATATGGTAGTAGCATCCACGCCAGATGCAGCAAGAGCATTTTTAAAAACCTTAGATCTTAATTTCTCGGACCGACCGCCCAATGCCGGAGCTACCCATTTGGCCTATAACGCTCAAGATATGGTATTTGCTGATTATGGGCCAAGATGGAAGCTTTTGCGCAAGTTAAGTAATCTTCATATGCTAGGTGGTAAAGCTCTGGAGGATTGGGCTCATGTTAGAGCCATGGAGCTAGGGTACATGGTTAAAGCCATGTGTGATGCTAGTCATAGAAATGAGGCAGTGATAGTGCCCGAAATGTTGACCTATGCCATGGCTAATATGATTGGTCAAGTCATACTTAGCCGGAGGGTGTTTGTGAGAAAGGGAGAAGAGTCTAATGAGTTTAAAGACATGGTTGTGGAGCTGATGACAAGTGCTGGGTATTTTAATATTGGAGATTTTATACCATCTATTGCTTGGATGGATTTGCAAGGAATTGAGAAAGGAATGAAGAAATTGCATAAGAAATTTGATATTTTGTTGACAAAAATGATTGACGAACATATGGCTACTTCTCATCTTCGCCGAGGGAAACCAGATTTTCTTGATGTTGTTATGGCTAATACAGAAAATTCTGATGGTGAAAAGCTTAGCATTACTAATGTTAAAGCTCTTCTCTTGGTATGCTCTTTAATTTATCGCTTCTATTTTATTATTAGCAATAAATTTCATTTATGTGGTAGGGACAAAAAAATATTTTTTTTTCTTAAATTTTAAACTTGAAATTGTTATTTAATTTTTAAACCTAGATTGACCATTAGTAGCATTTGCTACTAAGTTAACTTATTAATTAGTCTTGGTTATATAATATTTTTTTAGAACCATTCCGTATTCAAAATTTATTGACCCGATTAATTTGAATTAATGTTAGACAATTCTACAAAAGGGGTCAAAATATTTTCTATAATTCTTTTAAAAATGAATTATATTCAGAATTTGAATTTAAGAAATTTGTTTAAGAGAAAATAGATTTTTTAGAAGACTTTATACTATAAATATTAATGAAAAAACAAATTTATCAAATAATATTCTTTTGCATGAGAAAAGTAAAGTATTCTTTATATTTCGTGAATCCATGTGTATGCTAAATTCAATGTAAGAAAGTGACATTTAAAAATAATAAAAAAAAAAGAATGTTTTTCTGTCTCTTTCTTGTTCCTCACATGTAGAATTTGTTTTAATGCGTTTTAGTTTTAATTAGTAGTCTCTTAGTTTAGTTTTGCAATTTGCTATTGTGGAGTAGTGACTGTGGCGGCGACTATAAAGAATTAAACACTGCAAAGTTGCTTTCCTTTGTTTAATATTTTATTGCAAGATAATTCCTAAAGCATGCCTTTGTTGAAGGTTAGTTGACAAAAAATATAAATTATTGTAAGGACAATGACAATAATAATAGCATATAATAAGAAATTATTCTGGAGTTTAGCTTTCTAAATAAGTACACAACTGCAATAATTAAGTTAAAATAATTTTTCATCTAGCAATTAGGAAAATGAATTAAGTGTAATGGAAAAAAATTAGAAATTAATAATATAGTATATTTTGGAAATTTTGAGAATTAAAAAAATAAAAAATGTTCTTTATAATAAAAAAAAAAAGTGAAAAGAATTACTGATTTTAACGTAATAGAGAGAGAACGTACATAATGTCTGAAATTACATGGTTTAAGATCAATATGCATTTACAAATAATTGTTAAAAGTACCCATTCCGTCTCACTTTTAGAGGTCATTTTTTTATTTGATTTTATATCCTTTAAATTTTTTTGGAAATTTAAGAAATAAATTTACATATAAGATGCTGTTTATTATACACACTTATTAAAAATTTTCCTTTTTTATTATTTTTTACTTTTAATTAAAATTTAATAAAATTTTTTAAAGTATATATTTTTTATCAATAGTTATATTTTTTTTTATAAAATTGAATTATTTTAATATTTTTTTTTACTTTTAGCAATATATATATATATATATATATATATACCTTTTAAAGTGAGATAGAGGGAGTATTATAGATTTGATATTACCTCACCTTAAATTAATCAGTCTCATGCTTTTAAAGAAATTGAATTGGATACAGGATGGTAATAGAATAAAAAAAAAAAATCACTGCGTTTTTGAAATTATATGTGCATCGCTAGCTGGCATAATAAGTTGTATTATTAATTTTTAATTCAGTATTCCGTATATGTTATACTACGATGAGATGACATCAGTTATTGACAATTTGCAGCTTATACATAGATGTTCTTTACGTTTCTATTGATAGTAACTACACTGCTGTCCTATTAGAGAATCTTAATTATGTCATGGCTTTTTCAATTTTCTAAGGTTTTTTTTATTATATATTTATATTTTTAGAAATTCAGTCATTCAAATATTTTATTTTATTTTATTTTATTTTTCTCTGCAAGAACTTATTCACAGCAGGCACTGATACCTCATCAAGCATAATTGAATGGGCACTAAGTGAGATGCTGAAAAACCCCAGCATTCTCAAGCGAGCTCATGAAGAGATGGATAAGGTGATCGGCCGGGATCGACGGCTAGAAGAATCTGACATACCGAAACTTCCATACTTACAAGCTATATGCAAAGAGACCTTTAGAAAACATCCATCAACACCCTTAAACCTCCCAAGGGTTTCAAAAGAAGCATGCGAAGTGAATGGCTATTATATCCCAAAGAATACTAGACTCAGTGTTAATATTTGGGCAATCGGAAGAGACCCTGATGTGTGGGACAATCCACTAGAATTTGACCCAGAAAGATTTTTGAGTGAGAAACATTCAAAAATTGACCCAAGAGGGAATGATTTTGAGTTGATTCCATTTGGGGCAGGAAGGAGAATATGTGCAGGGACTAGGATGGGAATTGTGCTAGTGGAGTACATTTTAGGGACTTTAGTGCACTCTTTTGATTGGAAATTGCCAAATGGAATTCAGAAACTTAACATGGATGAGTCTTTTGGGCTTGCCTTGCAAAAGGCAGTGCCCCTTTCTGCTATGGTTAGCCCTAGACTTGTGCCAGCTGCTTATGGGCCCTAAATAAGTTTGAGAAAAGAATTGCATAAATCATGTTCGTAAAAAAACTTATGGACTATATTTAGCTAGTGTTTTTCATGGCATGACATGAATTAATTTATTATGTACTCCTGTTTTATTCCTAAAAATAAAGTTGCTTGTGTCATGTTCATGTGTTGCTTTCATCTTATTATACAAGTACCCATATATATATATATATATATATATATATATATATATATATATATATATATATATATATATATATATATATATATATATATATATATATATATATATATATATATATATTTATTACAGAATTCAACGAGCTGAATAGCCTCTTATTAAATTAAGGCTCACATGTAAATTTTTTGTAACTTTTACAACATTCTGTGATTTATTTTCATTTTAAAGGATTTCTTTCTGCATAATTCAAATTAAAAAATATAGAAAAAAAAAGACTTGAAAGGGATAAGAGGTTAAAAGAAGATAATTCCAAAAAAAAAAAGTCTTAATTATTTCAGATGAATTTTGATTCTTCACGCCCTTGCCTACATGCACCGATCTACCAGCATGCTCCTATGGAGCCATTACCACTATCTGACTATGTCATTATGTTCTTAAAAGGGTTGAAGGACCAATTCTAAATTTCAAATCTCAAAACATGCTCATGGAGCCATTACCTTCAATTAACAAAGTTTCCTCTCTTGTTCTGCTAGATGAGAGACATATCTTGTGTCCATGTATTCTATTTCCTTATTTTTTTGTCATATATTTAATGGGTCCTTGAATCAAGGCCTTCATTTATTCTTTGTATAAATTAAAGGGATAGAAGGGTTTTTACTCCTGAAATATATCAAAAAATTTTATTCTAAACTTCTTTTTAGCCCTTTTTGCCATTAAATTTTGACCATAATGCTGATGTAGCTAATGAAACTAATGGCAGCCAATTAAAACATAACATATCAACTCTAAAGTATTGAAAATATACCCTCACAATTCCACTCACATACCACGCACACACTTCTATCACACACAATACATAATTTAGTTGAAGAATCTGCTATCATATCTTGTGTGAAAATATACTGAAAGTTCACTTCTCTTCGTGCAACAATGTCTTTAGTATATTAATACTTAATGTTGATATGTTTTGTCCTACTATGAAATTTTGGATCTTTTATATAAGTTATCGATGACTGACTATCACTATAAACCGTCACTAGTTACTGTGAAGCATTTACACTCAAATGGTCTATAAACTGTTTTAACCATACTGTCTTTTGTACTGCAGCTGAGGTGATTATTATACGTGAATGATGATTTTAATTAAGAAGTTTAATTTATGCGTAATTTTCATCTATGGCATGATTGATTTTGATTTGCATAAAGTGAAACTTTAAGTTTAACTGAAGGGACCCTAGAGGTTCAATACGATTTTTGCAAGTTGTACCTAATAGGAAAATTTGCATAATAAATAGATTTACAATGTGCTTTCTAAGTTAGATTACTTTAATAAGGATCTCTTGCAGGAAGAAAACTATGCTATAAACAATTTAATAGGCCTTAAGTAACGTTAACATATAACAATAAATATCGTTCAATATTTTTATAAATTCAGGTGATAAACTATAATCGTTATTTGAGGTGATGATTTATGATGAGATGGTAAATTATTATCATTATTTAAATTTAGATAATGATTTAAAATGATATTTGAAATTCAAGCTGTGATTTAAATATAATAAAAATTTAGATATTAATTATGAAAATAAATACAAGTTTATGAATTATTTTAGATATTTAGCCATTATTATATGTGAATGATGATATTAATTGAAAAGTTTATATGTAATTTTCATCGATCTATGGCATGATTTGATTTTGATTTGAATAATTAAAGTGAAACTTTAAGTTTAATTGAATGGACCCTAGAGGTTTAATGCGATTTTTGCAACTTGTACCTAATAGGAAAATTTGCATAAAAAATAGATTTAAAATGTGTTTTCTAAATTAGATTACCGTAATAAGGATCTCTTGTAGGAAGAAAACTATGCTATAAACAATTTAGTAGGCCCTAATTATTTATAATTCTTTTGTTGCATCTCATATTTTGACGATGATGATCGTGATGATCCAACCTTAGAATTATTGTATGATGCCTATTTTATTTGTTGTTTTTTTATTAGAACAACTTCATCATACGCGAAAAAGTAGAATTAGATAAAGTTATCTTGCATGCAGCCAAGGAAAGAAGACTTGTAAAGATGTTATAAGTCCTTAAAAACATTGAAAATCTTAAATTATTATTTTTATAATATTAAATTTATAAAACATTGTGGTACTTTGAATGAAGCATAATAAGTTAGAAATGCGTTTTCTAAAAAAGTGGGTAGAAACCGTTTCGGTACAAATTAATGAAAGAGACTACTAATTAAAATTAAAACGCTTTAAAACAATAATTAAGAAAGACAGAAAATGATATATATTTTTTTCAAAATTTAAATTAATTGAATCGGTTAATTTTGAATAACGAATTATTTAAAAAAAAACATTAGAATATAAAAACTAATTAACAAGTTTAACTTTAGTCGCAATGGTAATTAGGGATGAGCAAAAAAAATCGAAAATATGGTTAACCATAAAATCGATCCGAAATCGAACCGATTTTTATGGTTAATCGATCCAATAGATTCAGTTACGGTTTTTAATTTTTATTTTTTTGGTTAATGGTTACGGTTTAGGTTTTTAGGTACCGGTTAACCGTTAGCCAATGGTTAACCGGTTCATATATATATATATATCTTCAATTTTTTCTTTTTCTCTCTAAAATTTACAAAAAATAATATTTTAAAATATATTTAAATTATATTTTTTTTATACCTTAATTTATATTATGTCATTTTTTTAATTATATAGTAATATTTATATATAGTATACGATTAACTTTTATATATATATATATTATTTTTTTATATTAAATTAAATTTATATTATGTCATTCTCTTTAGTTATATAGTAATATTTATATATAGTATCCGATTAACTTTTATATATTTTTTTTTATCATATATTGGTGTTCATATTTTACTTAATAGCATGTAATTATATTTTCTTATATTTTAGATTTTATGTTATAACATTTAATATTATTCAAAATTTTATTTAACTTAAAATCAAATATATTCTAATTTTCAACAAATATCAAATCTATTTTATAATATCAACTATTAATCTATATAACATGAATTTTGACTAGTAAATTATGTTTGTTTCGTAATTTTTATATTAAATTACTTTATACATTTGAAATTGAATTGACCTTTGTCTAATTTTTTTTTTTAATAATTTTATGTTATAAATTTTAATGTTTAACCGAAAAATATTGATTAATCAAACCGACAAATCGAAACCGATAGATTGATTAACCGAATACAACGGACTGATTAATGATTAGTAATTTTAAAAAATCGATATTAATGAATTGATTATTTTTTTTATTAATAAATCGATTAATCGGTTTATGCTTATCCCTGATGGCAGTAGAATGCATAATTTGGAAATACAAAATTGTTAATGGATTTAAACAAAAAGACAAAAGAAAAGAAAACCTAACCCTGTCACGTGGATCCACTAGATATCTATGAGTCTTGCCCGAGAATAGCCATTACGGGTAAAATAGAGATAACAGAGGATCCACTAGATATCTGTGATTTTAAATCACATGAATAAATGACAAAACTGTATTGATATATATTAAGTTTCTATCTATGATTTAAATTAGTTAGAGATTCAATTCATTCAAAAGAGAGATTTGAGAGATTTTTGGGTGAAGCAGTAAATAAGCTGAAGTACTTGTTAATTGTGGAAAATTTCATATAAAACACAAACAAAATTTTAACACTAAAATAATTTGATAGAAAATTATGTCACAAAAATACAAAAGCATCCCCACCTTATCCTTATATCTTCTTCTCATGTCATCTCCTCCCTTCACAACTCACACCCTCCGACCCCACCAAGCCCCAAAATTAAAAAAAAAATCCCAACTAAAAGTCAAAAATAATAAGCCTAGCTTGATTGATGTGTCAATCCACAAGCCTGAGACCCAGATGGTCGTAAGAATTAAATAATATGTCAATTACAATATAGATTTTAGCATGTTTCATGTTATAATATTATAATAAAACTTTTAATATATTAATATTTATAAATAATGTTTATAGTAACATAGTACTAATGTATATAAACAATAATACATATAATAATGTATAAATTATAATTCACATAATGGTAAAATCCATAAATTAATTTCTTAAACCAACTGAGTCGCTAAGGATGTTACTATAAATAATGTACCCATAACTCAATTTAGACACTAAGGATGTTACTCTAAAAATTAAATAATATATCAACTAAAAATAAAAATTTAATAATGCAATATAAATATTTAAGAGTTTAATATCAGAAATTCAATTAGATAAAACTACAATCAATTTTTTAAAAACAATTGAGACTTTACATTGAACATAGAAAAATAATTTATACTAAATACTAAGAAAACTGAAGAACATGAGATAGAGTAATTATTATTATTATTATTATTATTATTATTATTATTATTATTATTATTATTATTATTATTATTTAAACAAACATAATTATATAGAAACATTCTAGAGAAATTACAAAAAATCTATTTTCAAGAGATTGACGGGACAAAATATGTACGGTTTTATTAGTTAAACTTAATATGTACATTACAGGAAACTAATTAACAGAAGATTACACTGGAAAACTGGTGGTATTTGCTTGCTTTTAATAGCTTGAACAACATTAATTCTTCGCCAGGACTCATAGATAGTGGAACCACGTGATGGTGTTAGGTTTACATTTGTGAACAATTTTGTATTTTCAAATGCATGCTACTGTCCTATGTATTTGTTAACGCAGTCAATATGTTGTATCAGCTTATACCTAGTTTTCGAATTGAAAAGTAATGATGAACAGAATTTGGCTTGTGTTTCACCATTTTGCATGAAACTAATAATCGGTTCAATGAACTAATTAGAATTTCAAACCGCAGCTGTTAGCTAATGATTGAAACATTGCCTTTTTAAAAATCCCCATTTTACAGTTTCAATCAACTATTACATAATTATTTTATAAAAATATAAAATTATGCACTTTTTAGGACTATATAAAATAGTAGATAATTGAGACAAGAATTAATTACCAGCAACTGATTAAAAAAAATTATTAAAAAAAATTTATCAATATCACGTGTCTGACCTAACTTTAACCAACGAATTGATTTGAGTCCCTTATTTAGTCCTTGTTATGACTAGATTCATCTATAAATATCCTTAGATACGTACTAAGTTTTCCATAATTCCACAGCCATGGCCTTAGACACACTTCTTTTTCAGCAAATGGCTGTAGCAGCTCTTCTCTTCTTCATTACCCATCTCTCGATTCACTCTCTGCTGAACAAACCAACTCGCCCTCTTCCTCCGGGCCCCAGAGGGTGGCCAATAATAGGCGCCCTTCCTTTATTAGGCGCAATGCCTCATGTCACTCTGGCTCAAATGGCCAAAAAATATGGTCCGGTTATGTATTTAAAACTGGGTGCTCATGATATGGTAGTAGCATCAACGCCAGATGCAGCAAGAGCATTTTTAAAAACCTTAGATCTTAATTTCTCGAACCGACCGCCCAATGCCGGAGCTACCCATTTGGCCTATAACGCTCAAGATATGGTATTTGCTGATTATGGGCCAAGATGGAAGCTTTTGCGCAAGTTAAGTAATCTTCATATGCTAGGTGGGAAAGCTCTGGAGGATTGGGCTCATGTTAGAGCCATGGAGCTAGGGTACATGGTTAAAGCCATGTGTGACGCTAGTCATAGAAATGAGGCAGTGATAGTGCCCGAAATGTTGACCTATGCCATGGCTAATATGATTGGTCAAGTCATACTTAGCCGGAGGGTGTTTGTGAGAAAGGGAGAAGAGTCTAATGAGTTTAAAGACATGGTTGTGGAGCTGATGACAAGTGCTGGGTATTTTAATATTGGAGATTTTATACCATCTATTGCTTGGATGGATTTGCAAGGAATTGAGAAAGGAATGAAGAAATTGCATAAGAAATTTGATGTGTTTGTTGACAAAAATGATTGACGAACATATGGCTACTTCTCATCTTCGCCAAGGGAAACCAGATTTTCTTGATGTTGTTATGGCTAAGACAGAAAATTCTGATGGTGAAAAGCTTAGCATTACCAATGTTAAAGCTCTTCTCTTGGTATGCTCTTTAATTTATCACTTCTATTTTATTATTAGTAATAAATTTCACTTACGTTGTAGTGCGAAAAAAAAAAAAGAAAAAACAATTATATATATATATATATATTCTCTTAAATTTTAAACTTGAAATTGTTATTTAATTTTTAAACATAGATTGACCATTAGTAGCAACTGCTACTAGGTTAACTTAATTAGTTTTGATAGTGTAATATTTTTTTTTATATAATACGATGATATGTTATATTAGCTGGCATAATATGTTATATTATTAATTTTCAATTCAGTATTTTATATATGTTATACTACGATGATATCAGTTATTGAATTTTTGCAGATTATATATAAATGTTCTTTACCTTTCTATTGATAGTAACTATATTGCTGTCATATTAGAGACTCTTAATTATGTCATGCTTTTTTCAATTTTTTTAGGGTTTTTTAATTATATATTTATATTTTTAAAAATTCAGTCATTCAATTTTTTTTTTTTCTGGAAGAACTTATTCACAGCAGGCACTGATACCTCATCAAGCATAATTGAATTGGCACTAAGTGAGATGCTGAAAAACCCCAGCATTCTCAAGCGAGCTCATGAAGAGATGGATAAGGTGATCGGCCGGGATCGACGGCTAGAAGAATCTGACATACCGAAACTTCCATACTTACAAGCTATATGCAAAGAGACCTTTAGAAAACATCCATCAACACCCTTAAACCTCCCTAGGGTTTCCAAAGAAGCATGTGAAGTGAATGGCTATTATATCCCAAAGAATACTAGACTTAGTGTTAATATTTGGGCAATCGGAAGAGACCCTGATGTGTGGGACAATCCACTAGAATTTGACCCAGAAAGATTTTTGAGTGAGAAACATTCAAAAATTGACCCAAGAGGGAATGATTTTGAGTTGATTCCATTTGGGGCAGGAAGGAGAATATGTGCAGGGACTAGGATGGGAATTGTGCTAGTGGAGTACATTTTAGGGACTTTAGTGCACTCTTTTGATTGGAAATTGCCAAATGGAATTCAGAAACTTAACATGGATGAGTCTTTTGGGCTTGCCTTGCAAAAGGCAGTGCCCCTTTCTGCTATGGTTAGCCCTAGACTTGTGACAGCTGCTTATGGGCCCTAATTAAGTTTGAGAAAAGAATTGCATAAATCATGTTCGTAAAAAAACTTATGGACTATATTTAGCTAGTGTTTTTCATGGCCTGACATGTATTAATTTATTATGTACTCCTGTTTTATTCCTAAAAATAAAGTTGCTTGTGTCATGTTCATGTGTTGCTTTCATCTTATTGTAAAAATACATCAGTATATATATATATATATATATATATATATATATATATATATATATATATATATATATATATATAATTTTATTACAGAATTCAATGAGCTGAATAGCCTCTTATTAAATTAAGGCTCACATGTAAATTTTTTGTAACTTTTACAACATTCTGTGATTTATTTTCATTTTAAAGGATTTCTTTCTGCATAATTCAAATTAAAAAATATAGAAAAAAAAAGACTTAAAAGGGATAAGAGGTTAACAGAAGATAATTCCAAAAAAAAAGTCTTAATTATTTCAGATGAATTTTGATTTTTCAGGCCCTTGCCTACCTGCACCTATCTACCAGCATGCTCCTATGGAGCCATTACCACTATCCGACTATGTCATTGTGTTCTTAAAAGGGTTGAAGGATCAATTCTAAATTTCAAATCCCAAATCATGCTTCTGGAGCCATTACCTTCAATTAACAATGTTTTCTCTCTTGTTCTACTAGATGAGAGACATATCTTGTTTCCATGTATTCTATTTCCTTAGTTTTTGTCATATATTTAATGGGTCCTTGAATCAAGGCCTTCATTTATTCTTTGTATAAATTAAAGGGATAGAAGGGTTTTTACTCCTGAAATATCTCAAAAATTTTATTCTAAACTTCTTTTTAGCCCTTTTTGCCATTAAATTTTGACCATAATGCTGATGTAGCTAATGAAACTAATGGCAGCCAATTAGAACATAACATATCAACTCTAAAGTATTGACGATAATCGTCAAATCAATACACTCGTATGAGAAACGTGGCAGAAATGAAAAAAAAAAAAAAACTCTCTCCTCTTTCTTCCGTTATCCCCAGCTAGTAAAAGAAGTTTACAGCGGCAAAAAGGCGATTTACATGGTACTATTGAGGATCTGGTTCAAAAGATGGTTTATGATGCTGTTGTTTGGAGCTCTCTTCATAGCTGTCAGATCTCTGAATAAATATTAATTCTTTTTATCCTTTAATTCTTTGTAATTTAATATGACCGTAAAATGCTTGAATAGAGTTAAATCTTCTTACCTCATTTCGTTCATGAAAGTCGCGAAGTAATAGGGGTAGTTGTAGAGGCAGTGCCGTGTAGCCATTAGATCGGTTGATTACTGATTTTTTTTTTGAATGGAGCATGAAGGCTTTGGACAAGGAGAGAGAGGGGACAAAGAGAGAAATAGAGAGAGGAGGAGGTCGGGAAGAGTAAAAAATATCATGTTGTAAATTTTTTTTAAAGTTGTGCCAGTAGACAGTGACTTGGAAGGGGACTTGTCACTTTTTGTTTATGTGCATAGTTATTAAAATCGGATCGGATCGGTAGGTTGAACCGATTTAACTATAAATCAGCAGGTTAATCGGTTAATTTAACTGCATAAAATTGAATTGGTAAAAAATCGTATTGGACCAAAAAATCGAATTGAATCGAAAAATCGAAAAACCGGATAAAATCGAATTTTTGGCTAAAAATTACAAAAAATTATAATTTTTTTTATTTTTTCACCCCCCATATATATATATATATATATATATCATTATTTATTTATTTGGAAAAATTAGTATTTTAAATTTTAAATATGTCACTTAATAATTTAATATACTTATTATATATTTGGTTTATTGTAATCAAATATATGTGTGTGTATATATATATTAAATTTTTATTATTTATTTATTTAAAAAAATTAGTATTTTAAAGTCTAAAGATATCACTTAATAATTTAATATACTTATTATCTATTTGGTTCATTGTAATCATATATATATATATATATATGAAATTTTCATGATTTATTTCTTTGAAAAATGTAGTATTTTAAATTCTAAATACGCCACTTAATAATATAATATACTTATTATCTATTTGGATTTATTGTAATTAAATATAATTATACTCATATATGCAAGGTTAATATTTTTTGTATTTGCTTCATTAGTACTCTATCTAAAAAAATTTTTTTTCATGATATGATTGTATTTTTATGTTTCTAATATATGATATTCAAAAATACATAATTAATTACTTGTAATAATAAAATTAAAATTATATTTTGTAACTTATTATTAGGATATTTGTGACATATATTAATGTTTGATGGATATTTTTTTTTAATTTTTATACAATAGTATTTATAAAATTATAATAATTTATAATATTTTAAAAATAGAAAAAAATCCAGTTAAACCCGGTTGAACCGATCGAACCAAGAACCCCCAACCTCGTCGGTTCTTTATCCTGTCCGGTTTTAATAACATTGCTTATGTGTGTTGATATTATGCGTGTATTAAACGCGTCGATGTCGAATTTTAATTTTTTCGGTCAAACTGACTTTTAAGTTACAAAATATTGACTGACTTTTAAGTTACAAAATAAAAGGTAGATGATTTTTTCGTTACAAATTGAAGTTTAGTGACTATATCGTTACAATTGCTAAACTTTGATGACCACCGGTGAAATTAACCCTAATTTTTTTTAAAATTGTACTACGTAAGCAGTGAGTTGGAGGGTGATTTGTCATTTTTTGCTGACGTGCATTAATATTACGCGTGTATTACACGTGCCGTTATCAAATTTTAATTTTTTCAGTTAAACTGACTTTTAAGTTACAAAATAAAAGGTGGATAATTTTTTCGTTATAAATTAAAGTTTAATGATTATATCGTTACAATGGTTAAATTTTGATGACCATCGGTAAACTTAATCCAATAACTTTTTTCAATAATGTATAATTTAAGTAATAAATCCAATGACAGCTAAGTCAATGAAAATAGATTACATGAATGGGGTCAAAGTTTTTATACAAAGAAGTCACATCCCATGTAAAAAAGAAAAATGCTCAAAATTTTTAATGGACAGCAGCAACCACTACTTAGTTCAATGTCATTTATGTTATATCCTATAATGATTTCATTCACGGTAGCAGGCTAAACTCAAAAACAGTAAAGATAACATACCCAGTCGTTGGGATCACTATGACATCAACCCTCTTAAAAATCTCCATGTGATAGTACATCAGTCTTCACATGAAACAGCAATTGATTCACTTAGGAAAAAAAAAAAAAGAGATGTTTCCAACTACACACTTTAGTTTTAACTCAATTGTACCTAAGACGCTGTGCAGCAACATAGTCTGCTACAGTAAATGATTGAATTAGCGCAACACTTGTACGGGTATCATAACTCAACCTCGAACCTTTGCTACATGAGGATAATGAAGAAAACTGATGACGAATCCTAAATACCCATGGTTAGATTACATGGAGATTATTCAGATAACATAAAACAGTATTCTTCATCTGTTGAAGCAGACTCCATTAAAGGCAAAGAGATATACCCATCCTCTAAATCATTGTTCAATGAGCAAAGCACCAATAGAGACAAGATGAAGCCAAACAGGTAGTAAGAACTTAAAAAGTAGTCTATCAACATGGAGGAGATGAATAAGAAAAAGGTGGAAGAAAAAGATCAATTTATACCTAGGGCAAATTGGAAATTAGCAACCGAATTCAGTTCGATTGCTATTTAGGGAACCTTAAAAATTTTCAGTTCTGAATTAGCAACGAAAAACCTTTCAGTTGCTAAAATAGTAACGAAATAGGTTTCGATTTCTATTTTTGCTACTAAAAATTTTAAAGGTTCCTAAAATAGCAACCGAATTTTATTTCGTTGCTATTTTAGCAACGGAAAAAATATTCAGTTGCTATTTAGGTAACCTAAAAAATTTTTAGTTCCAAATTAGCAACGAAATAGGTTTCGGTTGCTATTTTTGTTACTGAAAATTTTAAAGGTTCCTAAAATAGCAACCGAATTTTATTGCCGTTGCTATTTTAGCAACGAAAAAAATATTTAGTTGCTATTTAGGGAACTTTAAAAATTTTTAGTTCCGAATTAGCAACGGAAAACCCTTCTATTGCTAAAATAGCAACAGAATTCATTTTTCGTTGCTATTTTAGCAACGTAATAGATTTCGGTTGCTATTTTCGTTACTGAAAATTTTAAAGGTTCCTAAAATAGCAATCAAATTTTATTTTCGTTGCTATTTTAGCAACGAAAAAAATATTCGGTTGCTATTTAGGTAACCTTAAAAATTTTCAGTTCCGAATTAGCAACGGAATTCACTTTTCGTCGCTATTTTCACTACTGAAAATTTTAAAGATTTCTAAAATAGCAACCAAATTTGATTTCCGTTGCTAAAATAGTAACGAAAAATATATTTGATTGCTATTTATGGGACCTTAAAAATTTTCAGTTTCGAATTAGCAACATAAATTTATTCTGTTGTTAAAATAGCAACGGAATTTATTTTTCGTTGTTATTTTTGCGCTATCTGTTGGCGCCTTATTTAGCAACAAAATAAATATTTCGTTACAAAATTCCGTTGCTATATTTTAGCGCTAAAACTTTCCTCCATATTTAGCAACAAAAAATAACCATTTTTAATTTCATTGCTAAATAGAAAAATTTTAACGAATTTTAGCAACGGAATTATATTTTCGTTGCTAATTAGCAATGGAATTGGAATGCCGTTGCTAAATTAGCAACGGAAATATTTTTGTTGCTATTTTTTCATTGCTATTTTAATATTTTCTTGTAGTGATAGTCAATAGAAGACAAAATACAATATATTGAGTTTAGTAAAAAGAAAATATACTATGCTTATATATGTACAAAAGTAAACACACTGTATATTAGAAAAAAAATACAATGTATTGAGTTTAATGAAAACAAAATACACTATATTTATTTATATACAAATAGTAAACACAGTATATTTTAGTCAAAAGAAAAGAATATACAGTATTTTGAGTTTCTTAAAATCAAAATATACTATATTTATTTGTATGTAAAAAAGTGAATAAAGTTATGAAACTAAATACAATGTAATTAGCTTTCACTACAAGCTAAATAGAATGTGTTAAGCATTTAGTTGTTGTAATGAAAATACAGTTAAAAAGTTATCTGATACATAATACTACAATAAAGATAATTCACGACATACAAAATCATTATTTAGAATTTTAAGTACATTGTGAGGGAAGTAGCAGCGATTTTAAGTTTTATAATGCGGTAAATCTATAAAATCATATTTCAGATTATGGATTATATATATTAAATTTAACTAAATGGTATTATTTCGAATTTTACATAAAAAGAGCGATGTTAGAAAATTAGCAAGATTTCAATATTTTCATTGATCCGATCATAGAAAGAAGGTTGTAGAAAGAACGAGAGCAGAAAATAATATTTCAATCGCAAAAAAAAAAGATAAAACTTACATAGATGGCAGGAAGATGAAGGTATTTATGAAATCGAAGTGCTTTCAATTTACGATATCTAAGGAACAATTGGAGGATTACGATGAGAACGATCTGAATATTTATTTATGGATGGATGAAAACGATGAGGACGATCCGTATTTTTATTTTTAAGAGAGAATCATATTTGAATTGTAACTGTCCAAAGAAAAATTAGGAAAAAACCATTTGGGGTATATTTGATGGAGGAATATTGAAAAAATAATAGTTATGAAACAGAAAATTTAGATTTGGATTTTATAGAAAGTTGAAAATATGCTGGCGCATTAATGATTTTTTTTTTTTTTGTGGCATTTGTATAGAAGCCCCTAAAACTTTTAACAGCAAATGTAAAAAACGACCATAAGCCTAGGTGATACCCAAACCCACAGTCCACAACACTATCATTATAAATTGTAAAGAGATATGTCTGCCAAAAATTTAATACCTAACACTCAAAATAGTACCCAAACGGATTCCCAATGTTGTAAACATCAAGAAACAACTGAATACACGTGCCATATTAAAAATGGATAAAAATAGCAATTTATATGATATTGTGCCCATGTAGAAAAAAAAAAGAAAGAAAAGGAATGTGAAAAGAAAGACATAAATATATTATCATAGTACATGTGTTTACATCGGTAAGGCTAAAATATTATAATAAAAATAATTTAACTATAATCTGTTTCAGAACTTTGTACAATATGGAAGTTAAAGATCAAGTACCTAAAAATACTATATCTAAAATTTTCTTTCCTTTGCTGCATCCTATAATAAACCTTTAAGAAAAAAGATACTGAAAAAATTAAAACTGTAAAGCCCCATCAACTATAAGAACCAACCTAATGAGATTTTTACAACTCTAATCTAAAAGAATGATACTACAACTGGGGCAATGAATTTTGGATGATGTAGAAAAGAATAGGTGGATTCACTGTATGGCATTAACTTGAATTCGCAGCAACTGTTGAATGTTGATGAAGCCGTTATGCAGGCAAGACTTATTCCTGTAAGAATTGGAAGTCCGCGATCTCAAGAAGGTTTGAAGGTGACTTCACATCTGAAAAATCCTTATCTTGGACTAAAATAGTAACATCAGCTTCTGAGAATGGAATACTGCAATTAAAAAATGGACAATGTTAATGAGTGGAATTTCGAGGCATATGTTTCATTTCACATAGAATGACATTCATTACTCACCTGGAATCGTCCTCCAACAAGAAAGAATTACCATCATCATCACTAGAATCATCCGTTAGAGCTTTCATGCTGGAAATGACCTGCAGAGACAAACAGGATAGTGCAACAACAAACATTAAGAGAAATGAGAACTAATTGCTTAAACTCCATCTGGAAAGGATTTTTTTAATTCTTACATCTGCAGAAACACTTAGTGTATTATATTTGTCATCCCTGTATAGTGTGCATATTCGGTAAAGCTGTTGAATATTTAGGACCTAAAACAACAAGAGCTGATAAGAAATGGTGGCGGATAATGCTAAAGAAATCAGCAATCCAACACAAGTTTTGCAAATAATTGGAACTATACTGCTTTCTCTTTTTCCTTTTCTCATTTGCTCCGAAAATGCTAGACATGTTGGATGAAAAATGGTGGTAAACATTATATCAACTAATATTTTGATATTTTGACAATTCAATTAAAGATTATTTATAAAACCCGGAAAAGGAGGGGAAGCCTTACAGGGCAAAGGTCATTTGTGATGTCATCATATGATATCCTTGCCTTCTGGTGTATAACCTGAAGGAAAAGTTCAGGCTTGTTTGAGAAAATAATAAACCAAAACTTGAGCAAAAAAATGGGATGGCAGTCAGAGCTCAATGTTAATGTAAAACTATAAGATCAAAAAAAAAATTTACAGAGGAAACATGTCTATAACAATAAAATTGGGCACTATGATGCTTTATCAATCCATCAGAAAATTTAATAGAGAAATGTATTGAACTCTCTAATTATATTATTGATAGAGCTCTCAAAAAAATTACTTTATTCCCACTCCAAAACAAAAAGTTGATTTGAAAATATAATTCACACCCCTTGGGTAAATTTCACACAAAAACACTGATGGAATTAAAAAATAATAAAAGGTGTGTTTTGATGGGCATGATATTATTAGGATGTTGGCAACCATGCGTTCAAGCTTATAACACAAAATCAATACCTTAAAAACTTTATAAACATTTAGTGCCAAACTAGTTAAGGCTGATTACATTCAGATGAAGTACTTTTGCCCATTTCATACTCTTTAGTCCATTCCCCCTGGCATTGGTAGCAATTTAAATCTTTTCTTCCTACTTGTACCCTTGATATTCAATCTACTCTTTTTACATTTCACCTCTCCTACTTAAATCAAGTCCCTCTTCCATTTTAGTGTATTTAAGGATGGATTGCACATTAATCCCAACAAAGCTTCCGTAAGTTCTCTTCAGACTTTTTCTTCACTTCTTCATTACTACCCATAGAACCCTCTTCCAATGCTTTCACTCTTATTCTATTCACCTGTCTATTACCATACATCATTCTTGGTACTCTCACTCCATATTCTCATTATATTCAAAATACCTAAGATACATTTACTTACCATATATAAAATTAGAATAAAAATCTTAAATAGCTGTGCTTCAATTCCATTACCATTTTATGTCTAAAGTACATTAAACGAACAATAAGAGAGAGATAGTGTCCATTTTATTCATGTTGACATTTCCCTGTCACATGAAAAGTTAATTGCAAGCAAGCATAAAAGAGTCACATTGGTAAGACCTGTAGATGATGTGATCAAATATATGTACATCACTCAAGTAAAAGTGAGAATCCAATAGTATCCGTCCAGTAAAATAAGTGTGCGAGTATTTCAATGAACATACCAAGAATCCCACAGCTTGCCTTGTATGTTTAAGTTCATCCCAAGAGGAGCCTACATACTACAACAAAAGAAAGATTACAAACAGCAAACCCGTAAAATCTCTTAAAAAGTTCTTAAATCCATCGGGCTCAGAGACTATGCTGACCAGTGGATCTATTGTGAGACCTATGGTCTCCTTTATTTTTAATGCCACTGCTCAACCAAGGAAATGAATTTACTATGCTAACTAAAACATTGTAAAGGTGAAAACTCAAAAAGGGTACCTCTTCTTTTGCTTGGCCACACCATAGTTCTAATTCAGCCAACCCAGACTTCACATATTCTCCATTACTGAACGTGCAACACTCTCGACGGAGAAGAAGACTAGAGCGGCATACAACATAATGAAAGAAGTTAAATCAGGCAACATAATCAAGATTAAGCACAAGACAAGATAAACAAGATTATGCCGAGTTTTCAATAGTTTGAACAACAGTTTACCTATTAAACAGTTGCATATTGATGTGTGAGAAAAATTGGGCAAAGATCTTTTTAACAAGAAATGAAGGTACCTAAAAGGAACCCAATCATGAATCATATGGCAAAGTTGAAGATGCAACATCAATTCTGAAATATGCCCTAGAGGAACAAAAACCCCTTACAAAATTATCTTTCAATTTACTTAGCAGCCCATCAAGGCTCTCAACAATGTTACGCCAGGGATTAGCCGAAGATTTTGATGCCCTGGATCCCTGAGCCATTGGATGAAAACTGGTGGTGTTAGAAAATTGCAGTTGTAGAATATGCCTATTTTATTCAAATCAATGCTATGAGGATTGTTATATTGTCAGTAGCCAATTAATTTTTGAGGTAATGTATGATAAACATAGCATTAAAGGAAAAATTAAAGTCCTTGTGTCTGTTAAAATGCCCATCTAGCAGATCCTGTAAACATCACTAATTTTCAATGTCCATTAACCCTCAAATACACAGGTATAGTTACAGAAAGCATTCCAGGAGGAATGGATAAAAAGATTGAGATATTAACTCACAAATTCTGATCCAAAAAAAAATCAAAATCATGAAATGCAAAGTTTAACAAGAAGACATCCTTTTTTTAATATGAAAGAAGATAATAACAACGAAGAAAGAGAATGAAGAACATAAAGATCATAACCTACGTTTTAAAATGAAAACTAATTTCTTGTTGATGCTATCAGAAGTTTCATGCTAACATTAACTTTCAATTGATGCTACCAAGTTTAACTTTAAAATTAACTTTAAACTAATTATGCCGTTTGGCAGTGGAAAAACTTGCAGTGGTGATAACCTGTCCATAAAACCTAGCAAAAGAGCAGAATATAAATCTACAGAAGGATCATTTAGTTGAGAAAAGATCCATTTACCTGGATACAAGAAGAAAGCAAAGGTGATAATTCTCTCTTTAAATTGTCTCGAATTATTCCATATATTGTTTCCATCATTGCTGTGAGTTGTTGCTTAAATAGCAAAGCTGGATACTTTGGCTCAACTAAGTTTATCATATCTTTACCAACTTTTAAGTTCGCAGAAGAAGGAGATGACCGGAAACTCTAAGAAAATAGGCCAGATTAGTCTTTTATACGCAAAACTTCTGAATATGACATTTGAAATTAAATAGCAATTATTTATTCGACACACAACTATATTAAATAGAAATATAGGGACATTTTTTCCTAAGATAAATAAAAATAAATTCGACAGAAAAGTAACTCATTACTTGAGTCATCCGACCAAAAAAAGTAGTCGGAGGAGGTGGATTTTGACTTCCTTTTAACGTCCGTTGAAGTAAGCATAACAATGTGGATGTATTAGATAGCCAATAGGCCATATGATCATTGTTATCTTGGTTCTGCAAAAATAAAGTATATCAGATCCACCACGTAAGAGGTCAATTTACATAGCCCAAAATATTATTCTACTTGTCTTTATTTAACCTCTTCTATTATTGGTTTTAGTACAGTATGATTAAGTGGTATAAATCCAGTACCTCCATTGCAGAACCAAACATCTGAATAAGATGATCAAATACACTAGTTTTTTCTGCTTCAAATGATCTCCAGTGGACAAGACATCTATATATTGTAATTGCTGCAACAGGCTTTCCTTGACTGAAGCCAAGATTTTGCTCCACACATTTAATTAGAGCATCCACATTCTCCTACATCACAAGCAATCTAAAATATCAAATTAGAGCATTAAAGATAAAAGACATTATGAAGAACTATAAACCTTCAAGCACATACATGTAACCGTTCAATCATAGATCTTCTCAAATTTTTGGATGAGTCTGTACCAAACTTTTTTACTGGTGGAGAACTCTGTGGACCCCATAGTAAGTAGGATCACTAAGACCATAATACATGAACCAAATATGCAGGTAGCCAAAAAATAATCATACAAAAAGTGTGCTTGATTTTTTCCTTTACTACTTACGTGATGACCATTCTCAAGAGGCTGCATGAGAAGAAAAGATAGTAAGTTTTCAAATGCCCCTTAAACCCCAATTAAAAAGAAAAAAGGAAGAAGAAATTAAACTAACAAAACTTCTTATCCCAAACTCATGTGCATTTTTACCTGAGAGGAACTGGACAATACTTGCTGCTGGAGAACTTCCTCATTGGTAGCCATATCCGAAAGTTTTTCTTCAAGCCTGAGGTAAAATTACGCAACAAGTAAACATAAGTTACTCACAAGAAACGCAATTATCTTGCCTCCATTTACTGAAACATTAATATTTCTAGAGTTATACATAGGCAAAAATTATAAAACCTCTGCATGGCAGTTTTCAACTCAATTATCTTTGTCTCTGCATCCAAAGCCTGCTTTAACCGTTCTTCACTAAGCTTATTGGTTTCTTCATATTTCCTCTCTGTTTCATCAATTTTCTTTTCTAGTGAACTTACCATATCCTGCATGAATTATTCAAGAATATATCACGGGGGAAATTTTATGTTTTTAACATGTTGAATATTATTTTCGTTTCTTCTTCCTATATTACTTTTATATACTCATTTGAGAAACCTTATATGAACATTCAAAACAACATATGCAAAGCATACCTGGAGCCTTTCATTTTCAGCAGTAAGCTTCTCATGCTCAACAACTGCTTTCTTTGCGGCCTCACGTTCCTTCATAAGCTGGGCTTTAGTGTCTTGGAACTCAAGTTGTATTTCTTGCAAAGCAGAATGTAACTTTGCATTTTCCTGTGTTTTGGCTTCCTCAAGGTCTGCCTGCATTAAGAATAAGGCTAAATTACAATGAAGAAAAAGCAAGGCAATATTCCAGAATAGATGGTGAAGAGTAACATATCTAATCGTACTTAATTCCTAGTTGCCAAACCATCTGACTCTAGCTTGAATAGTATAGTACTCCCAATGGCAAAATTTCCTAAAGCATTTCTTGAAACCCTCCCGAGAAAATCAATTTCACAAGCCATCGCATCAAATGCGAATACTTTTATGACATATATATAGGATGAAATATACACAGAACAGAGGTTATGTGATTACAGAGTGAATACAATTCTATTAATTTAGGAGAAAAATGTCAAACAAATAAAGAGCTCTACCCTCATTCTTTTCTCTAGTTGCAGACGCCAGGTAAGTTCTTCAACTTGCTTTTCAAGCTTACTCTTGGCCTGTTGGAGGGCACCAGCCTCCTTAGCAGCCTGTAGATATATGGGAAAATTAGGATCAATTATAATTAATTAATTAATTAAGGAAAGTACAAAGAATGGTAGCAACAAACTCAAGCAGCATAGGATTTAAAGCTACAGAACTTACCAGGAGGTAAAGCTAAATTTTACTAAACAAAAGCATGAATGCAAAAAATAGAAACATGAGCTTAAAAGAGAAACTACGAAAAGAAGACAAAAAGAAAACAACAAGAAGAGGAGGTCACCATTTTCAGTGCCCGTAGCTCCCTACGTGCAAGTTTTCCCCTCCAGGCACATAGTGTTATAATTGCTGCCTTTTTTAACCTCAAATAACGGCACAAGGCTAAGTATTTTCGGAACTGACTCTGTGATTGCATGACAATAAAATTAGAAAGCATAGCTCACATAAAAGAATTAGATGTTCTGATATATAAATAACAAAATAATAGATATGCTTAGAATATATTATAAACAATGCTTAAAAAAATTAACAATCTTTATTCTGTAATCAACCACATGCCAGTTTGCATGGTAGGAAAAAAGAGGTAATTGAAAGCATTATAAAAATATCCACCTCAAGAAAGTATTATAAAATTTAAATTCCACTGCCAAAGGCCAAAATATTATGAGCTTTACCTGGATCAAAGTTGCAGCTCTTATCTGCTTCCTGAACAGAAACTCATTACGAGCAGCCATTGCACGCATACCTGCCTGGACAGAAATAGCTGAAGAACACAACAATGTGTAAGCTTTCCTTGCAAGATACCTTCGGGAATAATTCTGGATTTTCAGGCTGGCAGCTTCTCTTCTCAAGCATTCATACTGATGACGTGCTACTTGGCCTGTAAACGGAAAAATAAGGCATGAGTTTTTAAAATTTCATTTACAGAAAATCTGTCAATTGAATAATTTCACACCATAATACATTCAGTCTGTTGAAATGCAAAACTAAATAATACCTCTGCATAAAGTCTGGAGACAAATGGCAGAGTACTGCAACAAAATGAATATTTTACGAGAATAGTGTGACAGAAATTTTCTTTGAATGATGGTTGCTGATTTTCCCAACACTATTTTTCTACAAGCATCTAGCTCTGCCATTTGACCAGCTCTCAGAAAGACTTTAGTTTTGCCGATCTGCAATAGAATTGGATCAGTTACTTTATTTCCTAAGATGTCATAAACAGTTTTTCCCCCTCAAATTCCATAAACAGTGTCATACAACTAGTTGAAGCTGAAAACTACTAGATTTGAAAGTGAGCATTTAGGCAATAAAAAAGGAATTCAACACCCAAGTTCATCCATCCATACAAGAGGAAAAACTAAAAATGGTTTTACCTAAATAACATATGAAGTACAATGGCATGAATATGGTTTTCAGTTATTCTCTATACCTGGTAACCTTGAAGGTTTGCTTTCTCCAGAAGCTTCTTACAAGCTGTAGGCCCATCAAAGCTATTGATATATAAAATATAGTGGAAGAGTTAAGAGTTAATGCAATGTAATCCTAGAAATGAAATAAAGAAGACATCCTGAAAATCAGACCTATGTCAAATCAAACCGATAACTTTAGAGAAATTACCTCCCTCTGAGAACATCTGGTCCCAAGATGCCAAAACGACTAACAAATTCATCAAATTTCTTCCTGGAGGGATATCCAGCACAACTAATCCTAATTGCCTCCATTACTCCCTGGAACAAATTGTATGCAAAATCCATTAAATATTTATGGGGAAAACATACCGAATTCAACATCAAGAAATATGGAATGACAAAAATTGAGAATCTTACCCCACAACGCAGTTGCTGTAAGACATTACTATTCTCGAATATGGCTGGCTTCAAAGCATTATTAGGCTTTATGCAACGGATGTAGTGTGGCTCAGTGGCATTCAATGTTTCAAGCAAAGCTTGCAGTTGGAGCTGCATGAAGTACATGATTTAAGATTTGAGTCCATTAGAAAATCTAATTATATAAAAACAAGAATATGTACGACCAATTAATCAAACCTTAAACAGAGAAACAATTAATCAAACCTTAAACAGAGAACCAATTGATGAGAACTTTGATGATTTTGCAGAATCCTCAGGTAATGGTGGGAACAGGCCTGAAACAAAGGAGCATTTGGACTGGCTAAGCAGAGCTTGGTGCTCTGCAACCACATAATCTTTGTTCTTATCCAGAAAGTGTTCAGTTTGGTACGTTACCTGCAGTTTAAAAAACACTAGAAGACTCATAAAGTTGCAACATGTTTGATCCTTGCTACAGGAAGGATCATCATTTCTGGCATTCTTATGCAAAACAAAAATACAAGAATACTCACATCACCAGCATAATGGCATATCGTGAAGTCACTGCGAGCCAATTTAGGCTTGCTGAAGCGCTTATGGTCTTTAAAAGTCTGATAAAGCTTCTGCGCAAATGTGTCATGTGTTGATCTTGGAAACATGCTACAAGAATAAGCAGGAGTTATTAAGCTTACAATAGGGGGAAAAAAAAGTTCTAGACAATCATTGTCTTGACTTCTTTTTGTTTCACATACCAAGCCTCATCAAGAAGAGCAATGATGCCACCTGGTTTCTGAAATAGCAAAACTATAGTTTAGAATGATCATACAGAAATGAATATTAAACATCATATACGACCAACAACACCAAGCCAAGATCTTCTAGAAATCATGATAATGCAAAATGAAATGAAAACTCCTATTTTTCAAGCAATTCTTCTTTCCGATCCTTTTCCGTGTTCTTTCCAGAAGGTTATTTTGCTATTCCTCAAAGTGGGGCCATCCACAGAGAAATTATTTACGTATATTAAACAAGGAAAATAAAGACTTTTTCGTGCACATCATGTCAATGTTGTGGAACGAACAGGAAATAAGTTACAACATCATCAATCCTACTTCAAAAAACCAAGGTCAGAATGGTCTTAAGATTCACTGAAAAACAGATTATGCAGCAGCTTCAAGTCCAGAAATCATTTTTACAAAAAGAGCTATTCACAACCACAGTACATATTAACTAGCCTGTGCACTTAACAAAAGCTTAATGCTGATAAGAAAAGACCAATCCATTGAAAAGACTTGGCCAGCACCAAGTCTAGAACAATGCAATTATAACTAAAACTGGCATCAGGTTCCTTGCATTGATGGCAATATTATCCCATAAATTCACAATCAAAGCACAAGAAATCAAGTTGAGAGGAAATAGTTGCTGAAAGAGTAGAATTTGTATGAACCAACTGTAAAAGTTGTGAAATCTGAAAAATTATGAACGTGGAAGAATTTCAATTATTAGTAGTAAAACAAATAAATAGATCACATATACATTGGAGCAGAGTGAAGAATTCTTGACTCTCCCATATGAGATTTTTTAACTATATCATTACTACTTCTGAATGCTATACAATTCAACACGTGACAATAGAATGTTAAGTGGAAAGAAGAAAATACAACACCTTTTCGATGAGATCAAGAACATCCTGATTATCAATGAATTCTATGTAACTCCAGTCAATTTCTTCTTTTGAATATTCTTCTTGTTCCATCTTGAAAACGTGCTGGCAAAAAAAAAATGATCTAGTAAGTTAACATAAGCCATTTAGGAGTTCCAAGAATTGCTAGAAAAGAAAAGTATGTAAATCATATGCAAAACCTGGTTGAAATGTTGCTGCAGCTTTTCATTGGTCATATTGATACAGAATTGCTCAAAACTGCAAATGAACAAATAATATTGTAAAACTAGATAAGCATCAACAAGGGAAAATTTGAGCTAAAAACCATAAATATATAAGATAAAATGGTGAAAACAATTCACACATAAGAATGTGACATATTATACAGTTTACTTTAATTTTTGAAAATTTCACTAAATTGCTAAGATTTGAAAGTGATATTCTCTTCCATAATCAAATGTATGGAGCCTTCACAGTTCTTCCAATTTTTACAGGGCATAGAGAAGATGTTTTAATAGAAATGAGCAAATTCCATTGATTCATTCTTTAATATGCTATTTCAAGTTTTGAACTTGATATTTCCTTTTTTACTCCTTTTAACACTTTTGCTATATATGTTCATTCTTCTTAATAAACTCTAAACCTGTAAAACGGTTGGGGTCAGACAGGTTTGAATCAGGTCAATTTTGGATCATCTTTGAGTTGGGTAATTTTTTGGGTCAGGTCACGTCAAGTCCATATCAATCCACTTTTTTCTTGTAACATCAAACTGATTAATTGATTTTCAAATTATCGAATTAATTTTTAATTTCATATTATTTTTTCTTAAATATCAATGTATTTCAACTGCTTTTAAATTTTAATAATAATCTATACAAATTTCCAAAAAAAAAATTACCAACAGAATATTATGAATATGTATTATAAAAAATTTTTTGGAATATCATTTTATATTAACTAATTTATCCATATCAATCCACTTTTTCTTGTAACATCAAACTAATTAATATATTTTCAAATTATCGAATCAATTTTTAATTTCATATTATTTTTTCTTAAATATCAATGTATTTCAACCGCTTTTAAATTTTAATAATAATCTATACAAATTTCCAAAAAACAAATTACTAACAGAATATTATGAATATGTATTATAAAAAAACTTATTTGGAATATCATTTTATGTTAACTAATTTATCCAAATACATCAAGTAATAAAAATAACTCATTATATATAATGCGTATATATATATATATGTATGTATGTATGTATGTGCATAGATACATACATGCAAATAGATATCTATGTATGCATATGCATATGTATATACACACACGTGCATAGATATATATATATATAAATGTGTGTGTGTGTGTGTGTCCCAATTTATGTCGTTTCACAAAATTCAGCTAGTTCAATTTTAATTAAAATGGAAAGAGAATATCATATAATTTATGAAAAACACAAATTCTTTATACATCAACAAAATAACGTAGTATAAGCAGAATTGAGATTTTTGTTTAAAAAAATAACTGAGTTGGTCATAAAAATCAAAAAATTAAAATTAAAATATGTAAAAAATTAGGTTGATCCATGATCCGACCCATTCAGGTCAATTTTGGGTCGATCCATTCAGGTTTTACGTTAGTTTAGGCCATTTCCAAGTAGGGTCATGCGCCCTTTTTATTGGTTCAGGTCAAAATTTTACAGGTTTAGTGAACACGCACTTACAAAACTGTGGACCGTCTTTTCACATTGTTATACATAATGTTGTAGATTGTGTATGAGCTGTAGGCTTACTTTCCTTGTATACTCACGCATAATTATGGATAGCTTTTTAGTAGGCTAATTGATAGTTAGTTTCCTTAGTTAGCTTCTCCTAAACTTGTATAAAATCCCCTTTATTCCTTTGAATATAATTATTAGAAATAATCTCTCCATTGAGTGTTCTTATATGGTATCGAGCCTCTTTAGGCTCTTTTTTTAGTTTACGATCTTGGATATTGGGTTTACCTTTTTGTTTTGTTGGTTCATCTAAAGAATTAGATCTGCCAGTATTTACTTCACTTCTTAGAGTGGCTATCTGCTCTCACTGTTGGTAGGAGTATGAGCACAGTGCTCAGTTCAGTCATCTCTCAAAGTCGGGCAATTAAATACTTAGCGAGTAGGCTTCACATGCCATTCTTTGTTTCTGGACTTCTTCATATGCCAGTAGGAGAAGTGCAGCACTTATGGATGATTATTCTCATACGACTTAGGTACTTTTTATGAAAAGTCGTTCTGAATTATTTACTCATTTTTGTGCCTTTTGTACTAAGATCAAAACTCAATTTAATGTTTCCACTTGCAAATTAAAGAGTGATAATGCCAAACAATATTATTTAGATTCCTTCCAAACATACATGACTAAAAACGCATAGTTCATTTGTCCTCATGTCCTAATACACCATCCCAAAATGGGGTAGATGAGCGGCAAAATAGACTTCTACTTGAGATAGCAGTAGCTTTTTCACTTCAAATGAAAGTCTCTAAAAAATTTCGGGTCGATCTCTGTCCATTGCTTGCTTCCTGATTAATTGCATGCCCTCCTTAGTGCTTATTGGTGAGACTCCCTATAATGTTCTTTTACATACCAAGTCGTTTTCTATGGAATTAAGAATATATAAGTTATTTGTTTTGTTCAAGATATTCGACCTCATATTACTAAATTAGATCCAAAATTATTAAAGTGTCTTTGTGGGATATTCATATTCTCTTTTTCAGAAGGGGTATGGATGTTGTCTAAAACTTAAAAGGTATCTTCTGCTAACGTTATTTTCTGGGAATAAACCATTTTACCCATCCTTTGATTCTATAAGTCAGGGGAAGGAAGATAATTGGTTGATCTACGTTAGTGCTTCACCTAGTTCCTCCATAAGGCTACCAAATGATCCTGTTCCTACTATCCTAGGTGATTTAGTTCCTCCTACTCCAAGTGATCATGTTCTTACTGCTCTAGCTTATTCAATTCCCCCTATTCCAATAAAGCTACCTATTGTATAGTTATATTCTAGGAGATATAAAACCCTCACTATGACTCCTGAATCAAATTCATCATCAAATCCAGTCCCAAGTGATCTTAATCTTCCAATTGCCCTATGAAAAAAGCAAGTGCCACTATGCCTATCCTATCGACAACTACGCCTCTTATGATCATTTTTCTCATTTTACATGTTTTCTTATTACCTCTCTCGACTCTGTCTCTATTCGTTGAACTGCTAAAGAAGCCTTATCTCATCTCAATTGGCGTGATGCACTGACAAAAGAGATAAATGTTGGAATAAAATCATACTTAGGACTCAGTTGATTTGCCTAAAAGGAAGAAGGTTGTAGGATGCAAATGGGTTTTTATAGTTAAAATCCAATCTAGATGGTTCCGTGGCTAGACTTAAAGCCAAGCTTGCTACAAAATGATATGCCCATACATATGGGGCAAATTATTCAAATACATTGTCTTCAGTGGCTAAACTCACTTTTGTCTGGTTGTTTATTTCCGTACATGCTTCACACAACTAGCATTTACACCAGTTGTACGTCAAAAATGCCTTTCTTCATAGAGACCTTCAAGAAGAAGTGCACATGGAGCAACTACTTGGGTTTGTTGCTTAGGGTGGGTATGGGAAATTTTTCATTTAAAGAAAACTTTATATGGTTTGAAGCAGAGTCCTCAAACTTTGTTTGGAAAGTTTAGGGAGGTGGTTCAAAAATTTAGACTGAAGAAAAGCAAGTATGATTACTCAATCTTCTACAGACAATTATCAGTGGGTACCATTCTCTTGTTGTTTATGTTGATAATATTGTCATTATGGGAGATGACAATACAAGTAGTTCGTCTCCTAAATCATTTGTACATACCAAGTTTCACGTGAAAGACTTGGGCCAGCTAACATATTTCTTGGGAGTAAAGTAATAAGAAGCAAGAAAGGGATTTTCTTGTCTCCAATGAAGCATGTACTTGATCTACTTGTAGAAACTGGAAAGTTGGGACCAAGCCATACAGGATGCTGATGGATCCTCATGCACATTCTAAAAAGGATGAATTTGATCTTTTGAAGATCCAGATATGTACATGAGGTTAACTGGGAGATTAAACTATTTCACACTGACCCATCTAGACATTGCCTTTGTAGTTAGTATTATTGGTCAATTTAATTATACACCTACAGCCAACATTGGGTAGCTCTACAACAAATATTCTGCTACTTGAAAAGAGCTTCTAGGCTTATCATATTGTATAGCAATCATGGGCACACTCAAATTAAGTGTTTTGCAAGTGCTGATTAGGCTATATCCAAGATTGATGAAGGTCTAATACAGGTTATTGAGTCTTTGTTGGTGGAAACCTATTGTCATAGAGAAGCAAGAAGCAAAGTATTATACCCCAATCTAGCTGAAGTTGGTTTGAAACCTTCATCGCTTGCTAAACTCTAGTACGATAATCAAGATGTCCTCCATATTGCCTCAAATCCAGTGTATCATGAAAGAACCAAGCACATCAAGATTGACTGTCATGTTATCCATAAGAAGATCCAAGAAAATTTGATTTCCACTTGCTATGTGAAGATAGGAGAGAAACCATCAGATATTTTCACAAAAGCCTTAAATGGGACTCGAGTTAACTATTTTGTGTGATAAGTTGAGCATGATTAACATATATGTTATAGATTAAGGGAGAGTGTTAGAGAATGTTCTAGAATGTGCATGAGTTTTACGTTAAATTTCCTTTTATATTCAAACATAATCATAGGTAGCTAGTTTGTAGGCTAATTGGCCGTTACTTTCCTTCGTTAGTTTCTCCTATACTTGTATAAGATCCCTTTTAGTTAGCATAAAGTCCTTTGAATATAATTATCAAAAATATCCTCTCCATTGAGTGTTTTATTACACACACTATTAAGCTTTATTTTATTGCTTTCTTAGATCTCATTTCCATGTCTAGCTATACTCGCTTCTATTCAGTTGAGTTTAGATTTATTCTTTTGAAATGCCCCCATAAAAGTTCATTACGTTCGATGTTAGACATTAATCCATTGCTTCTAGGGCTTGTAAGGGTTCAGGTTGGCCAAAAACCGACCTAGATCCTTAAAAGTGGCAAAGCCTCAGGTCCAAGTCATGATGCTATGCCCAATGCCAACATACTAGAACAAACAACCATTGCAACAAATTGTTAATAGCAAAGCCACCATGATAAAGATACAACATGCGAAGACTATAAGGTGTGTGCTTGATGCAGCAGCATCTAAGTTGTCTTATAGCCAAATCTAATTTTTCTAAAAGTAATATCCAAATCTGCTGGAAATTTTTTCTTAGTCCCAAAGAGTCTTTTGTTTCATTTATTTTTTTTATTTTTCTTATTGCAAAAAGTAGTTGATTTAGGATTAGAAATGTCTCCCTTTATTAGTAGTTATTTTAATCCTTACAGGATTAGGATTAGTTTAGTCCTATAAATACCAAAAGTTTTGTAATGCTAAATTCATCCAATTAATAAGAGTTTTTTAGCAGCTTGCTATTGAATTGTGTGCTTGAATCCTCTTCCTTGGCATGACTCCTTCAGATTGATGGGTGCAATTCCTAGGTTCTTAAGTGGCATCGCTAAGGAATTTTTAGTGCGACTCTTAGAACAAAAACCTTACAACCATAATTCTGAATTTCCTAACATCTTAGAACCCTAAATTTACAAACTCCACAATTTGTCCTGTGTTATGTGTTGTAAATTAGCTTAACCAGTGTAGCCACCTAGTAAACTTACATGAGTCTCAAGAATGTCAGCCAAAGAAAAGAATTGGTTTTTTTCAACCGGCAATTTAATATTTTTGGAAACCAATCGATTTTTAGCTCTTGAATTCGAACCATCCAATCCAGCTCAAAGGAATCTACAATGATAATGGTAAGAAGTATCTAGTTAATATCTTTGCAAGGTCTATCTAAAAAGGTTGACTCCTCCCCACACACATTTTCATCCATTTATCTTCAATTTAACATCATTTAGGGTTTCCTTAATGTTAGGAACTAAGCCTAACTTGTTTTTGGTAAGACAGAAAGGAAGAAAAAAGTGGAGAAAAATAGAGAGAAAGGAGAAGACATTTAGAGGAAAATGTAGAGGAAAGAGAGTTACTAAGAGAGAGAGAGAGGTCTGAGAAAGAGGTGAAAAAAAAGGCAGTATAGCATTCTTCGGGTACTGTTGCTATGTCAATTATATAGCTTCATATCTTTCAACATATTTGCTGTTACTAGCTACATAATAACTACTTCCTACATTGAGAACTCTGCTAGCTAAGCTGATCTAACAGAAAGTAACTTGCTCACTAAATATTGCACCTACTATTACCTGGCAATTCATATTAATTTGTTGGACTCACTAATACCTAACACCCAATTAGAGATAAGTTTCACAAGCAAACCAACACTAGTCCTCTATGTTAGATATCAACAATGTAAAAGACACAAATTTCATCATGGAAACCAAAATTAGAATTCAGTCGATGGGGATCCCATCAGTATATGCAGCCATTTCATGCAATTCTCTGCAAGGTGGTTAACCTGTCAAAAATGATGAATACAAAAGCATACAAATTAAGCACCTGTTAGTCTTGAAACTCTCAAATCCATATATATCTAGAACCCCGATTAAGGATTTAGAATCTGGATCTTGACCAATAGAGTTATTAATCTTTTTCACAAGCCTGAAGCACAAAAGTTCAAGAAGTTAAATAATTGTATAGACTAAATGTTGCCACTAAGAGAACAAGTCTTTAGCATGGATGTGTTAAGTTAGTTACACTGTACCAATCAAATAACCTCGAATAGACAATCTTGGCTAGAGCATCTCTATTGACAGCCGCAGCATCTGGGTCGAGCGATTTCATTATACTCTCATCACGGGTCACAATCACACGTTTGCATAACGAGTCTTCGAGAGACTTTTCATCACACCTAAATGAAACTAATGTATTATAGAAATTTTCTTAACTAATCTAGATATCAAAGAATAAAATCTGAGAATAGATTAAATAATGATTGTTTACATGAAAAGTTGAGCAGCAGTCGCAAGATGGAAACGAGATTTATCATCCTTGGGTTCAGAAGAATCTGTTTCATCGCCCTTTTTAAACTCCACATTGCCCAAATGTAGTATTGCAGCTACTACTCGAAATATTGCTTCCTGCAATAGTGATTTTAGAATATGTAATACTACAGCTACAGCTCAAAATATTGAATTCCTCAGTGGAAATCCTAGAAATTATTTTTCATATGAATAATCCAAAATACAAAACAGGTGCGCACAAAACCTGTTCATCAGCATTTATCCCAACAACTTCCATAGCCTTCCTGGTAGTGAGATACTCATTAGACTCATTAAGTCCATCTAGCTCATAGCAGTTTGATTGGTTGAGATAATGAAATGTTCTAGGATTGCCCAATTTGTACTTCCTGATATCCTGATTCCCAGATTAAGAAACAAGTGGACGTAATATAGCTGGTTAAATCATTTTAGGTTGCAAAAAACTGACTCATTTGCATTCCACCTTCAAAGGGAACTTTACAATTATAGATACAAGAGTAATTTTCAATATGTTCAAAAGTTTGTAGCAATAAAGTAAACAAAAAAAAAAAAACCTTTAAAGATTCAGATTTAAATTTTGGGATAAATTTGGATCAAGCAATTGTATATGTTTATAACTGGCCATCTATGACCAAATCATATAAAAGTACTTTATTCACTTTAAATGAGAAGACGTCGAATTTCATTCTAGTCTAGGCATGACACATCAGATAAAGCACTCATTTGAGTTGCTAAAGAACTTCCAATATATCTTCTACATGAAAGGCTAATTCAAGTCTAGACTTGAAAATAACTTTCAACTAACTTGAAAATAACTTTCAACTATCATTAATATATTCACATTGTCTAAATATCATATGCCTCTAATTTTTCAGGTAATCTATTGTAGACAAAAGAAGTAACATATCTAAATTTTTATTCAGAGACATTTGATTTCTAAAGATCTTTGCACCAGAGCCTAGCATCTCCCGCAAGAAAATTCTACAAGCATGAGGCCATTTGTTTACCTCTTGAGGAGCATTGCACAGCATGTAAAAGCAATGGTAATTTCTCTCAGGATCAGACATTTGACAAACGCGGGATCGTTCCAGTAAATAAGTCCTAATAGCAGCTCCTGAGATCTTTCCCCTAGCATCGAACTGGATCTCCACAAACTTACCAAAACGACTGCAATTGCACCATATTCAATTCAAGGAATGAAAGAGTAGAAAAAGAAATAGACAATAATATTAAAGGTTTGAATATTTTGATCAAAGATAAGGGCTAACACCTTGAATTATTATTCCTGACAGTCTTGGCATTGCCAAATGCTTCCAAAACAGGATTGGACTGTCAAACCAAGCAAAAAAAAAAAAACATCATTATACATTAAAGCTCATTATCAAAAAAAAGTGATTTATTTTACAACTATATGGAACTTAAAGGAACAGTAGGAAACTGAAAACATTACGCTACCTTTAGAACTTGCTGCTCCACTGTCCTTCCCTCTGTTGCAGCTCTCCCCCCCATAAAAGCCAAATAACGCATAAGCATCTTTGTACTTTCTGTTTTACCAGCTCCACTTTCCCCACTAACCAAAATTGACTGGCTTATTCCTTCACTGATCATCTGTCTGCAAGTTTACAACTTCTACACTTCATAACAGAATAATATCCAAAGAGGCATTTAATAATAATGATAAACAAGTAATCACCTATATGCCAAATCTGCTACAGCAAATGGATGTGGGTTCATGTCACCCATGGCTGCCCCTTTATACTGCGACATCATATGATTATCATACAAGTGAGGCAGCCTTCGAAAAGGATTCACTGCAATCAATATGCCTCCTGTGTAAGTCTGGAATCACCATTATGAGAATTTAGTTTGTTTGCCAAAGAAGTACCTTGGAAAAGAATTTTGAATCTATAATTTATGGGAAAAAATAAATATGAAAACAAGTAATGCTAAAATGGCATGAAGCAATTATCAAACTAAAGAGTAGCCTGCAAATAAATTAATCCATAACATACAGAAGATCATAAAAACATGCAAGTTATCTGACTTACATATATTTCATTTATGTCATATCTACATCTAAGATTGAACAAAACCCCTGGCTCATGCAAATAGGCTAGCTTTGTCATATCATCCACACCACATGGAGGAAATTCAGGATCCTTAGCATGAACATCAGACACTTTTGCAACTACCTACAGCAAAAAGAACACAGCCAAAATAGAAAAATTTAGTTCTGAATGTTGCATTTCTTGTAATTGATCAATGATGCAACAAGCATCAAGTACAACATATCTGGAGCCAATATCAAGCCTAAATAAAAAAAGGAAGAACATGGATGACTACATGCAGATGTCTACTAAGTGGAGTACACATACAGAAAACGCATGGGGAAATGCATGGTCTCCCCATTTGCAAGGATTAGCATGAGCAATGTTTATATTCTTAGATTTAATAGAAAGTCATACTAAATTAAAATTCTTAAATAAAACCTTCATATAAAGTCCAAAAAGGAGAACTTACTGTCTTTCCTGAGGCACAGTTTACTGTTATCTCTTCACCATTAACTTCCACAACTTCTCCATCAATCCAAGATACCTCGGGATCTTCCAACCAAACAAAAGATCCAACCAACACATTCATTGAAGCAACCTATAAGGCCGACAAGAGCATCAATACATCCATTAGACAAACCCCTCAAAAATTTCAAATACGAAAAAATAAATAAATAATGAAGAGAAGGTCGTGTATGTACAAACACACATGTGAGTAATAGTACACAATTTGAATCTTTAGCCAAAACTGATTTGATGGATGATGATAAGGCAGAAATCCTAATTCTTCCTTCAGAAGATTCCACTGGCATGCGCAATCTTTAAAAACAACAATACTCTAACAATAATCTACTACGGTGGCTTTTTATGGGTCATGACTGTGGAAAGAAATGCACTTTGCCGCACATAAAACAAAATCTGCTCGCTCTTAATTGCAATGGAAGAGGGAGAGGAAGAATTCAAAAAGATCCACATTGTAATTAAAAATTAAAGAGGAAACTATTAGGAAAACAGAATAACAAAACATGTTTAGCTTCAACAAGTATGCCCAAAAAATAAAATAAATTAAATTAAAATAAAAAACAATATTAGAGAAATAGAAAGAGCAATACCATTATTGACCGCAAAAATTGATAAGATTAGGTCCCAGATCAAGACAATAAAGCCAGGGTTCCTTCAAGATGTAAAATGCCAATGTACCATCAATATGTTCTGAAATTCGAACGAAATGCGTGGCCAAATGATCCTTAAAAACCAAATGAGACCTTCGCCCTCAAGCTATTACCTTTACCTCTCGATATTTATCAACAGCTGCAAATTTTAATATTGGTTTTTAGCTGGCATTGTGCTTTTCCTTTTTGTTTGGTTCGTTTGGAAGAAATGAAAGGTGCAGAGGGGAGGTCTCATAGGGGAAACAATTGTCGACGACGTCGGGCCTTAAATACCTCAGATGAGACCAGAGGTAGGATCGAACCCCTCCTGCAACTATTCTTCCTTATTTTCTCGTTCTTTCCTTCTGTTTCTTGGAATGTAACTTATTTTCTGGCAGGTTCTCGTTCTCGTTCTCGTTCTCTCTCTGTGTTTGTTTTGGGGGAACACAAAACAACGTGAACGCTTGAACTCGAACGATCACATAATATTTTTCCATATGCCTGATTTACCCTGGAATTTCTAGTTATTTAATTGAACATATTATACGTTGAACATCAAAATGAAAACTAAACATGGCCAAAACCGTAATTGACTATAGCATTACCTTTGTTCATGCATCTGTTACCGCATGGTATATTCTTGAATCCATTCTAAAAAAAATTAAAAAAATATAAGAAAATTAAAAAAAATCGACAATAATAATAAGCAATGTTTGAAAACTGGATTGGAAAGTGGTTTGATTGAACATAAAAATTAAAATAGATTAAAAAAAAATTAGAGACCAGCGAATCAGATCGAATTCCTATTTTTTCTCAAAACAACATTTTTTTATTTTCTTATTTTTAATATTTAATATTTACGTAAAAGTTTAAACACCCAAAATTGAACTAGAATAAGTAAAACTACACTTAGTTGTGAAATATAAAAGACTGGCTTTGTGGCTTCTCCACATGTAAAGTGTTTAAAACTGAGTTTAATTTTATCTATGATATCACTAGATTTATACTATAATAATGTTTTTATTAAAAAATGAAAAAAAAATCACAAAAATATCTCAATTTTTGAAATATTACTACTAAAAACACTTTAGTATGAATATGGTATCAAAACGCTAACATAACAAGTCATGTTAATCTAAAACATTCAAAAAAAATATCATATGAAACCTTTAAAAATATTTTATTTAAGTTGACGTTGTGAGTACTTCGATACCAAATTCATAATTTAAAAGTTGAGATATTTTTATAAAATGATATTTTTGCGATTGAATCGTTATTAAAATATAAATTCAATAGTCAAAATTTAAAATAATTTTATAAAATGATATTTTTGCGATTGAATCATTATTAAAATATAACTTCAATAATCGTGACTGAAATTGACCCTTTAAAATTTTTATAAACTCTTCAAACACATTATATAATTTGCCATTATTGCAAAAACCTTGAAACCAGAAGCCATCAAACTGCTTGCCATTGTTGGCATGGTGAGAACTTTAACCAAGCTTTACTTGAAACTTAATGTTATCTACAAACAACACTAACACAAATCACAGAAACATAGATTTTTCAATACTACAAGAAAATATGAAAATAGTAACGAAAAATAATTTTTGTTGCTAAAATTGGTTAATTTCAATTTATTTAGCAATAGAATAAAAAATGGTGAAATTTCGTTACTAAAAAGTGTGGAAAATATTAGCGCCAAAAAATAGCAACGGAATACGTTAACCGTTGCTAAATTTGACGGCAACAGATGGCGCAAAATTTTGGAACGTAATTTAGCAACGAAATTTAATTTTTGTTATTAAATTAACAACAGAATTCAAATTCTGTTGCTAAATAACAAACCTTAAAAAAATTCAGTTATGAAAATAACAACAAAATTGATTTTTAGCAACGAAAAATGAATTTTATTGCTAAATTACGGAGCTGAACAAATTCAGTTGTTAGAATAGCACTTTGATTTGCTTCTATTGAATCCCTAATTCACCAAGCAACCCTTGAAGCCAAATTGCCTCTTTCACAGCCTCTGTAACTGCCATATACTATGCCTCTGAAGTAGACAAAGCAACTGTTGACTGTAAAGTAGACTTCCAACTAACTGGTGTCTTTGCAAGAGTAAACACATAACCAATAGTTGATCATCGTTTGTCCAAATCACTAGCATAGTCGGAATCACAATATCCAACTACACATTGACCATTTTGCTTATCCTGTTGAAATGCCAAACCAACATCTATGGTGTTCATAATGTACCGTAGAACCCATTTCACAGGTTGCCAATGCTCATTTCCAGGATTATGCATATACTTGCTCACAACCCCAACTATTTGTAAAATGTCGGACTTTGTACACACCATAGCATACATTAAGCTACCAATAGCATTTGCATACGGTACTTTTGCCATGTATTCCCGTTCTGCTTTATTCTTTGGAGACAAAGATGCACTGAGCTTGAAAATGAGGAGCAAGAGGAGTACTAACAGGTTTTGACTTTTCATTCATGCCAAAACGCTTTAGAAAACTTTCTCAGATACTGTTTCTAAGTCAAACAAACTCTCTCCAGTTCCCTATCTCTACTTATCTCCATGCCGAGAATCTTTTTGGCTTCACCTAGATCCTTCATTTCAAACTCCTTGTTCAACTGAGTCATTAACTTCTCAATCTCTATTAGACTCTTTGAAGCTATCAACATAAAGAAGAAGATATATGTAGGATCTGTCTTGTAGCTTGCGCAAATACACACAATGATCATATTTGTTTCTTGTGTACTTATGCCCCATCATAAACTTGTCAAATCGTCTGTACCACTACCTCGAAGATTGTTTCAATTCGTATAATGATTTTTCAAGCTTACACACCATATTCTCTTTACCAGCAACTTTGAATCCTTCGGGCTGAACCATGTAGATTTACTGCTCCAAGTCTCCATGTATAAATGCAATTTTTAATCCAATTGAACTAGTTTCATATCCAATTGTGCTACCAAAGCCAACAAAATTCGAATGGAGGAATGTTTTACAACTGGAGAAAAAACTTCATTATAATCAATTCTCTCCGTCTAAGCATAGCCTTTAGCTACCAACCTTGCTTTGTAGCGAACATCATCCTTGTCAAAAAATCCATCTTTCATTGCATATACCCATTTGCACCCAATTGCCTTCTTTTCCTTCGGGAAACTAGCTAGCTTCCACATCTAATTTTTATGAAGGGATTGTATTTCATCATTCATGGCTTTCCTCCACTTCTCTACTTTTAAACTTTTGACTGCTTCATTATAAGTGGTAGGAATGTCATCTGTTGGAATTTGGAATGCGTAAGCCACCATATCAACATAGCGAGCAGGCTTTTTGATTGTCCTCTTTGGCTTACTTAATGCAATTGATTCATGTTGCTGTAGAGGTTCTTGGGTTTGAACCTCTTCTCCATCTGACTCCTCATCTACCATAGGAGTTTCTGCATCTGCTTCATCATTTGCTGGGCTAACAATTTTTCTTTCAAACTCTACTTGTTTTGGAGTACCATTTATCTGCTCAGTTGTCACCTTTCTCAACATGATAGATTCATCAAAGGTAACATCTTTACTGAAGATTATTTTCTGACTCTAGGCACCAAAGTCGATATCCTTTCACACCAGATGTGATCCCCATGAAAATTGCTTTCTTTGCATGTGGATCCAACTTCGATTACTTAACATGGTAGTAAGCAGTAGAACCAAATACATGTAAGGAATCATAATCTGTAGCAGGTTTTCCAAACATTTTCTCCAATGGCGTTTTACCACCAATAGCACTAAATGGTAGGCGACTAACGAGATGGCAAACATATGTAACTGGAGAAATTGAAGAAGTTAGGTTAACTGTGCCAAACCCATTAACATGAGAAAGTGATCCATTTATCATTGTAACTAGAGAAAAAGATAAATAAAACTGAAAAGTAGAGCCTAATGCTCTGATACCATGTAAAAGAACGCAAAATGGGAGAATGATTCTCTCTATTTCAATATTCAAAGTTCCATGTATTTATACAAATATAAAAGAGTTAGAGTTATAGTTATAGTTAACAAAGGAAACCTATATTTATATTCCTAAAATTATGCTACGTATTTACATTCAGTAATAATTTTAATGTGCAACAAAATAGCTTTATTAAGAATCTGAAGGAGAAAAGACTACTTTATGGCTTTTAAATTTGTAGGATAAATTTTTTTTTTAATTGGAATCAAGGTTTTGGAATTTAATTTCTCATAGGATTAAAAAATGTAGAATTATATTTATGCATTTAGAATTCAATTCATTTTGAATCTAAAGTTTTCAAATTTTTGGTTTCAGTATAGTTATAAAATTTTTTATTCAATAAACATTGTACTGATTTGTGAAAAAAAAAAATTGGGTGAATACTCTTCAATATATTTGTCTTTTCAAAAAAAATCTTATTATCTTCTTTTTTTTTTCTTTTTTTTTGGTTTTTGTTATATTTTTTTATCATCTTGTTTTGGACAATATTTTATATTTCTTGCAGTGTAATTGATAATTAATTTGTGAAAAAGTCATATTTCATTGAATTATTAATCTCAAAATCTTTCACTTTATTCTAAAAATAATTCTAACGGGTGATGATATTTGTAAATAGGAAGTCAAAGATCAAATTCAAAAACATTTGCAAGGAAAAAGTGATCTAAAATGAAGAATCAAAGAATTAAAAAAGAAAATAATATTTTGCAATAAAAAAAACTGATATATGTGAAAGATGAATAAAATGTATGTGTGTTTTAATAAAGTGAAATCGAAATTTTTAGTCCAGAAAAGGAGAAAGGTGGGCAGTAATAAACTATACAAAATAAAAAGAGGTATTTGGTGGATTTTGTTTGTTAAAAAGTTATAGATCATATACTCTTAAAAATAATTTATCACGTGCAAAACATTTGCACAACAAACTAGTAATTTGATAATAAAGAGTTCATAATTTCTGTGTTCCTGCACTCCAGGTTTATCTTATGTTTGTTAATTAATTTCAATGTGACAGGGGAAGGATGCTCTTTTGGATGCAATTGGTGCTCTCTCCAAGCAATTACCTCTGAAAATTCTGCCGCCCCCAGGGCAATCTTAGATATGGTATTTTCTGCTTGCATGAAAAAAGTGAAGAAATACCGTGAAGCTGGATTCAATTCTCTTGACCAGGTAACCATTTGTTGATGGTACTGCAAAGCATTCATCTAAGTGATATCTTTATTTTCGAAAAGTGCAATCTTTTCCCATGGATAAGTAAAATGGTTTCCCATTGAAGGGAACTTTAATAAATGATTGATCTTAAATGTAAATTTTATAAGATAATTCTCTTCATAATCCTCCTGAACATCCGAATTATCGGGGTTTTTTCCCATTTCGGATTGCTGAGTATGCTGACTCTTCTTTAAGGTACTGATTTTAGATGTAGCTTCAGCTTCCCAACATGGTTTGTCTTTTAAAAATTTTGTAAAAATGCACAAAAGGTGTTGCGATAAAACACTCCCTCCAAACTACTTCATAATAATTGGTAGACAACTAATAGTCTTTAAGAGCATAGCCTCATAAATATCTCTTAGGAAAACATTTTAGCTTGCTCCCTTGAAAACTGAGTAATAAAAAAAAAAAATACTAGAGACTTGTGAATATATGCTTGTCACTGAATGGAAAACAGAAAACCGATTTAGGCCAGTTATGTCACAAGAAATCTTGCGGCTTAATGCCAAAATTAAACCCTACCAAAACCAAGCAGAACAACAGAACCTGTATTCACACATAGTTTATGTCGAAAGTCAAAACATTTTGATTTCTAAGACCATGAATATAGCTGTTACCTGCATCTGAACTCTTAAGCTTCAAAATAATAGCAAATTTGATCTGTAAAATGTACCATGCATCCTTAACAATGACATCCAACCACAACTGTAAATCACCCGTACACATATTCCACTCTTGGAAAGAGCCAAAGGAAGTGAAATAATAAAATTTGAGAGTAATAAGACTTTTTGCTTCATTATTTAGTCTGGTGTTTTAGAGACTGTCCTTGCCCTGTACTTCAGGGATGGTTGAGGTTTAGTTTGGACTTTCCATTTTTAGGAACATAAACAATGTAACCATGCAACGCTCGCCTATTTGCATTTTAATGTTTAAGGAAAATAGTAAGTTTCCTCAGCTTGTGTATCTCTTGCATGCTTTGACACACCAAATTTGTAGAAATCTAGTTGTTTACTTATTGCAGTATTGGAAATTAGAGTATTTGGACTATTTTATGTGTATATATATTGTTCATCAAACTAAAGTATCAAATAAATAATTCCAGCTTGTGGATGATGGATATGCCTGCTGCATAGACAAGCACTAACCGTCTAACTGGCATGCTAAATTTGTTAGGCTTCATATTCTTGATATTTTGGTCAGAAGGACTTTGATATCATGTCAAAGAATCAATCAATATTGAGATCTTATTCTGATCATTCTTATGCTAGATTTTATTCTTTTGTAAAAAAGAATTCGTTTATGGTACAACGTTCACTTTTTTGGAATAAATTCCCAAGTGATACAATTTATTTATATTCTATTGTCTGGTACAAAATGAATACTTTTACTTTTTCGTTTTATTCTTAATCTTAGAACGAGATTATTATTTTTGATAGAATTTTATGACTCTTTAATGCAAACCTGTCATGAACTAATTTCTTGAAAAAAGCATGCCATTTTTGGTTGAATTCATTTCTTCTTGTTTAGTTTTAAACAATTGGATTCTGTCAGCTTCTACACTTTCCTAAAAGGGTGGCCTTAAAACAATTCAATTCTGATTTTTCAAGCACTATGAAAAGGTCATGCTTGTAAAAGAGGATGTAATAATTATGTTTAAAATCTCTAAAATGGTATAATTCTATCTTGTTGGAATTTAGATTTTCTCGAACCTTATGTCTCAACTTGAGATCTTAGTAAAATGTTGGATGTTTGTGTTGTGAAGGAACCAGAGATGATGATAAGTGAAGCTGCCTCTATCTTACGCATATCTGAATGTTAAGAAATTCTAAAAGAAATTATGAATTCTTTTCTCATTAAAGGGTCCACAACTTACAAGCATTCAGGGGATCTTTTTTTTTTCAGTAATTCTTAGTTTCTCTCTTCAATCACCTCTACTTATGGATAGAACTGAGAAAAAGGCTACTAAAAAGTTATTGCTGCTGAGTTTTCTTTACTTTGTCTCTTCAATTAAGTTTCAAACCAAACAATTCCAAACTCAAGCAGGCATTTTCATTTCGCTCTCACTATGCTGGCTCCATATAACACCCTAAAGGAACCACTTCAACTCTATTCGAGTTCGGTGTTAAATAGTTTACTATTCCCAGGGGTATTGTTGAATTTTCCCATGGTGACTGCTCACTCATTACATCCCTTTACATCTTTGCAGGTCATAAAAGCTTTTGGAAGTCCAGATTTCTTTAATGCCATTTTTCCGCAATTATATGAGATGTGCAACTCAGCTGTTGCCAATAACTCTGGCCGAACACCTTTGTCAAGTGATATTGCTAAAGCAGGTTGTTATCTAACTGCAGTTTTTCACTCAAATCTTACGGTTTTTTTATCTGATCCTATAAATTGTGAAATAACTAAGTTTAGATTTGTATGATAGCAGTCCAATTAAATGTTTATACAGATATGAAAAGGAGCTATTTTATGTCAATTAGATTATTTACTTTAACTATGACAACTTCTCTCGTAGAAAGTCGAAGATTGGTTTCAGCATGAAGTTGTGAACATTCATAGGGATGCTTTTGAATTTGTGTCATTTTCCTTCATACTCTTGGGTCTTCTGCACTTTAGAGATTCTAATACCTTGTATAGTTGTTATCATTGTCCTCATTTTAGGTAGGTTTTTTTTTTTTTTTTCCTAGATGTCTTGAGTTCTCACGATGAGAGAATTTGTGAAAATAATTTCTCCACATAAACTCAATAACTTCTAGTTACACTTAAGGTGCAATTTGCTCTTAATGTTTGACAAATGAGCAATTTTACTCCTAATATTTCAGTTGGCATAATGTTACCCTTCGTGTTTTAAAACTGGACAAATTTGCCCCTCTTGTGCCTCAGTTTACCATGTGTTTACTTGTTCAAGTGCCATGTATCAAGAAACTGTTAAAAGGGGGAAAAATTCTTTCAATTTTAAAATATAGATATAACATTCCTCCGAATGAAATATTAAGGGTAAAATTACACTGTTTATCAAGATTAGGTCTGATTAGATCTGGACCTTTGGCCTTTTAGTTCAAATCTTCTAATCTTGTATCTAAGACTTGAAATCCGGTGGCCCACATGTAATAATCCTGTCAATTTGGATACCTCCTCTATGCATGTACCCAGGAGGCCAGAACTTTGCAATTGATATTAGAGATTTAGGTGTGGCTTGCAAATTATTTCCCCTAGCTCCCTTCTTAACTGGGTCATAGTTTGTTTTTTTAACACGCAGCCCCTTTATGGGACCTCAGGCAGTTTCTGTGCAATTATCTTAGCTGTGATTTTGTGTATCACATTCATAGTTTAAAGTAGCATGCAATCCTTTTGATTTGTACGGCTTTTCTACTACCTTTCTAATAAATCTAGCTAGCCATATGATCCATAGACTAACATTTTCAATTTGTGGTAAAGAGGCCGCTTGACAAGCTGATGCATCACCATGGTTCTTAAAATTTCTAGGTCAAATGATTCAGTACTTTCTGGGCCAATTGTGGTGTTTCAACACTGATTTTAATAAAAGATAGGTCTAACAAAGAATTAAATCATTTCTAAAGGCAACTACTCACAATGGAATTAAATGTGATTGGTTACATGACCCCTCTTTGCTCCTGTACAGTGATCGATGTTATGCAATTCTCTTGTGTCAAATAATTTCTTGTTTAACGTTGTTATGTGAAAAGTTGTTTGTTAAAACTATAGTGCCTGAAAGATGTCGTTGACAGATATAATTAGTTCCTAATTTGTAGAGATTTGATATTGTTGCCTGTCTTGTGTCTTTCCTAGTTAGGCTTAAATTTTTCTGTATAAATGCCTATGTAAATTGATTGTTAATACATAAAAGAGTAATAAAAAACTTTTCAAAATCTCTATGGTATAAGAGCCTTATGCCTTATAGGAGATTGAGTTTACCTCCTCTTACACTTAGTTCTTTTTCCATTACACCGTTTTTGACAAATTTCAAGAGGTCGAGTTTATTGTTAGAAAATAAGGAATACAGCTGTATACAGTTAGATATTATAGTGTATAACAGCTGTATAATAAGTGTAAACTTACCCTTTCTTACCCTTTCTCTTTGTATAAATAGGTAGTCTAACCTAAAATATAATTCAATTGAATACAAATAAATTCAATTTCCATTGTGTTTTTCACATGGTATCAAAGCCATTGGCTCTCTTGGGTCTTTTCTTGTTTGAGGGTTGAGTTTTCCTTGTTACTTATGGGTTTTCTGGTTTTGGGATTTCTGGGTTTCAGCGGCAGTGGGTGAATCTGCCCCACCTTGGGTCACCAAGTTTCGGTGACTGGTTTCACTCACCGTTGACTTCAAAAGGAGCGCCAGTTCAAAATTTGGTGACCAGAAGACTGGCGAGTGCACCTCATGCGCAACCACAAGGATTTGCTTCCGTCTTCACGCGCCGGCACGTGGGAGCGCGTGCCTTATCCTCCGGTCCTCCGATCTTGTTTTCGGTATCGATTTGTTGTTTTCGGCATAGGTATAATGTCAGTTTTGTTCCTTGCCTCTCTTCTAAAGGTCTCTGTCTCTGCTTCTTCTTAGGTGTGGTTGCTGGTTCTTGGTGTTTCTGCTTTTGTTTTGGAAGACGTGTTGACTTATATTGCTGAGGGGGAGATTGTTGCTCATAGCAGCAATCGTCCCACGGCGGAGGCCTGATGAGTGGTCAAGTCCTAATTAATTTGGGTTCACGTTGCTGCCTTATTGTTGCTTTTGTTATTTATGGGTATTGGTGTTAAATTTGTTCTCCATTTTGTTTTGAAGTTTATATGACAAGTTATTTGTAGATTTCGTTTGATGAGAGTTTCGCACTTGTTTTTCATTTTATTTTGAAGCTTGGGTTTATGTCATGGAATAAATTTGTAACAAGCTGAAGGACAATTTATGCTTCAGCTTGAGGGGGAGTGTTAGAAAATAAGGAATAAAATTATATACAGTTAGATGTTATAGTGTATAACAACTGTATAATAAGCCCTTTCTCTTTGTATAAATAGGTAGTCTAACCTAAAATATAATTCAATTGAATACAGACAAATTCAATTCCCATTGTGTTTTTCACATTTATCTCCCTCTCTAGCAACACCGCCCCCTTAGGAAGGAAGCCCATCCATTGTTTGGCCTTTTCCTGAAGTCTTGCCACTATTTGGTTTCGCGTGTGGTCTCGTGCGCCACTTAAAGCTCTGGCGACACTGTTCATGCGCCAACGCGTGGAGCACGTGGCGTCACTTCCGGTCACTGTTTGTAGCTAATTTCAGCTCCGATCATCTTGCCTCCCTTTTCCGCCTCTGTCTATGTGGTTTCCAGCTTCGATGTGTCATCTCAATTTTTTGTTCTTTTTTCTAGGTTTTGTTTCTGTTTCTTTTTGTTGTCCTAGCATTTTTTGCAACTGAAATGGGCAATAAGGCAGTTAATTTATCTAAGAGAAAAAATCTCATTGCCTCTTCATTCAGTCATAATACATGGATTATAGGTTTTGGTGCAGTCATATGGCAGGTCTTTCGAGAAATTTTATTTATTATTCTCCGACTAAAAGAAAGTGATAATGTCCGAATAGCAGATGGGTCTCTTATTCCGATATTTGGAATAGGTTTTATTGATTGTACACTCACCATTAAACTCTTCTCTATTCTTCATGTATCTCAATTTCCTGCCACTCTTCTATTTGTTAGTTTTATAACTAATTCTCTTATTTGCAAAGTGGAATTTTTTTTCCTACACATTGCATTTTACAAGACCTTAAAATAAGAGAGGACTGATAGCAGTAGGTTGCAAGATGGTGTATATATCTTTGCCAATGGTAGTAGCCTAGTTCCCGGTAAGAGGCAAGTTTTTTTGGGTGAGAGTAATGATGTGAATAAAGAAATCATTCAATGGCATAGACGGTTAGGAAATCCATCCATTTTTGTCTTGGAGAAATTATATCATAATTTTTTTTAAAATGCTAAGTTTGATTTTTGGGTTTGTGATGCCTGTGAACTTGCTAAACACACTAGGAGTTCCTATCTCTTGAGTAATAATTGAAGTTTTGTTCCCTTTACTATCATCCATTATGATGCTTGGGGACCTATTAAACATACTTTATTGTCGGATAGTTGGTGTTTTGTTCATTCATTGATTGCTGCGTTACAATGATTTGGTGTATCTAATAAAAGCAAAGAGTGATGTATTTTCTTGCTTTCAATCTTCTCATAAGATGGTTTATACTTATTTTGATGCTAAAGTAAAAATTTTGGGAACAGATAATGGCATAGAGCACATGGATACTAGATTTGGTATTTACTTGGAGTACAATGGGATAATATACCAAACTAGTTGTCTTTATACTAGCGAACAAAATGGGTTGCTGAAAGGAAAAATAGGCATTTGTCGGAAGTAGCTAGATTTCTTATGCTTCTTTGGATTGTATGATGTTGTTTCATACCAAGTGTGATGCTTACGGACCTCAAAGTGGTGATGCTTAGAATTCTATTCTTCCCTTTATTGTATCATGTTGTAATAGAATGCAAATGGCAAAATAATATTCTCTATTTATGAAATAGTTATAGTTTACTATGGAAACCTATATTTTTATTTCTAAAATTAAGCTAAGTATTTACAGCCTGTAACACTTTTCCTCAAGCTGGAGCATAGATATTAATCATGTCCAGCTTGTTACACAAATATTCAACTTGAAGCCCATTTAAAGCCATTGTGAACAAATCACCTAATTGCTCTCCAGTCTTCACATGCCCCGTTGAGATGTATTATCTTCAATCTTTTCACGAATAAAGTGACAATCAACCTCAATATGCTTGATCCGTTTATGATACACCGAATTGGAGGTAATATGACGAGTAGCTTGATTATCACACCAAAGTTCTGCTGGAGATGAGGAATCTATACTCATATAGCACACCATATTCTTGTTCTAACTCGTATGATCAGGTTTATGGCAATAATAGCACACCATATTCTTGTTCTAACTCATATTAAATAATACCAAACAACAAAGAATAGAACCTCAGAAATATCCTAACACTAGTAACAAGACACCAAATCTCTTAATAGAATGCAATCCAAATCCACAAGAAAGAAAGAAAAAGCAAAACAAAGAACTTGAGATCTCCATAGCTAGTGCGATGCACTCTGTGGTTGCAGGGGATTGAAGCAGCAAACCAATACCCAAGAACTAGTGGCAATAGCAACCATCACTCAAATACCACAACCACAATTAGAAATAGAGCCCAAAAAATTCCAACAACTCCTCAAATAAGCCAATAGATCCGTTGTTGAGCAAGAGAAATCAAATCAAATACCTCAAGAAGACCAGATCTTCAAGAAGAACAGAATCCCATTAAAACAAAACCGAACCTTCATAAGAGCAAGAGGAATCAAATACCATCAACAGAGGACACAATAATCTGACCGGAAATGACCAGGCGACGCCGGAGATGAAGTTTTCTTTTTGTATGACCAGGTTTATGGCAATAATAGCACACCATATTCTTGTTCTAACTCATATTAAATAATACCAAACAACAAAGAATAGAACCTCAGAAATATCCTAACACTAGTAACAAGACACCAAATCTCTTAATAGAATGCAATCCAAATCCACAGGAAAAAAAGAAAAAGCAAAACAAAGAACTTGAGATCTCCATAGCTAGTGTGATGCACTCTGTGGTTGCAGGGGATTGAAGCAACAAACCAATACCCAAGAACTAGTGGCAATAGCAACCACCACTTAAATACCACAACCACAATTGAAAACAAAGCCCAAAAAATTCCAACAGCTCCTCAAATAAGCCAAAAGACCCGTTGTTGAGCAAGAGAAATCAAATCAAATACTTCAAGAACCAGATCTTCAAGAAGAACAGAATCCCATTAAAACAAAATCGAACCTTCGTAGGAGCAAGAGGAATCAAATACCATCAACAGAAGACACAAGAATATGACCGAAAATGACCAGGCGATGCCGGAGATGAAGTTAGAGGTCCAACGGACAAGCCACGCTGTCACTTGCCGGTGCGTGAGCAAGTGGAGAAATCTTCGATTGGCGCATGAGATCCACTCGCGGCTCCGATGGGTACTGGAAAACGTGAGCAGGCTGGAATGAGGGAGGCGAACCTCCTTACGATGGCGGTGAGACAAGAAAATAGTCACTAGATAGTGACCCAAAACCAAAGAAAACCGATACTGGCAAGAGGGAATGGCAATCCTCATACAAAAGACCCAGAAATATGACTAGACTTTGATACCATGTAACAGAATGCAAAATGGGAGAATGATTTTCTCTTTTTCAATATTCAAAGTTACATATATTTATACAAATATAAAAGTGTAGAGTTATAGTTAACTAAAAAAACCTATAATTCTATTTCTAAAATTATGCTAACTATTTACATTCTGTAACATTTACAAAAAAACTCAACAATCGGATCTTTCATACTTTAGTGTGCAAGTTGGGCATGTGTGACATATTTGCACTAACTTGACGGGAGAATGTTAATAGATATATTTAGTTCTTAATTTATGGAGATTTGATATTGTTGCCTTTTTTGTATCTTTTCTAGTTGGGTTTAAATTTTTATGTATAATGTTTGTAAATCAGAAACTTCTCAAAATCTTCAGATATCATGTTATTCTCAGTCTTGAGGTGGTTTGAGCAATTTAGAATCATTTTTTATTGGTTTAAATGGAGCTTTGGTAGCAGGAAACTTCCCAAAGTTTCTGGAAGTGTGCTTTAGATGGAGACAAATGTTCCAGCAGTCAGAGCTTGTCCTTTAATATGTCACAGAAACGGGAATGGCTTTGGCTTTTATTTAAGTTATGTATTTAGGGCTTTTGGGGGGATTAATGAGTGCTTTCCAACTTTATTTGTGTTCTTGTTTTTATGTTTTTTAGCTTTTGAGTAATCTCTTCTCCTCTAATCTGTTCTTTAGTTTTGCCTTTTCTGAAATTCATCTCTGGTTTATAAAAGGAATATTTAGAGCTTTTCGGGGGATTAATGTGTGCTTTCCAACTTTATTTATGTTCTTGTTTTATTGTTTTTTTAGTCTCTGATTACTCTCTCTCCTGCCTTGGCTACATTGGACCGGTATTTCCTTTCACTAACTTTATTCTCGTGTATTTCAACAGCACTTTGCTTACCAAACAATTGAACTGTTTTGGCCAGTTAAAACATCAGCTTTTTAATTAATTAAAGAACTTTGCTCGAGATTCAGCTATTTTGACGACTCCGAGAGAATCTCTCTCCGTGGTAACATTACTTCTTTAGTTCAAGAGGTAATAAGGGCTTATTCTTAATCACTGAACTGAAAAGCTCCTAATAGACTTTGATCAATTTGCTTTTCTTTTCTTTTTATCTTTTCTGGCTTCAGTTGTTTCGTTCTGCATCGCCTAAAATAGTTGAATGCATAAACACAGTAAAGATTGCCCAGGTATGTCATGTTTCCCTTGTTCACTTTATTGTATAATGGAAAACCATGGATCTGGATGCTGAGGTTTCTTTTGCACGTTCATATATTCTGTTTATAATTGCCTCTCTTTGAGAAGCTGTACATGCATGATTTTTGCTACAATTTTTGGTATACATACTACCAATGTTGTAAAAACTGGATTGTGTGGCTGGGGAAAGTGGAAACCGGATCATAATCCAGTCCTGATGCGCTATAAAAACCTTGAAACAAAATACTGGAAGAAAAAACAAAAAACTGGAAGAAAACCATTAAAACGCGTTTTCAATTTCTTTTTTTTTTTTTTCCTGGAGCAATTTTTCCTTTTTATTCCCACACTTTTACATCTTTATACCTAAACTTATCACTTTAACAATTTGTTCCTTTAAATTTATCACTTATTAAATTTTAGTCTACAAATATTAAATAGTATTACACTTTGGTACATGTTCACTTTAATTTATGATAAATTAAATATTTAGATATAATTTAATTTATATTTATATTTAAATATAATTTAAATTTATTTTTTTTGTGTATATATATATATATATATATATATATATATATATCTTTGATAATTAACTCAGTATTCCATTCTGGTATCTCTTTACTGAAGGATGTTCATTTTCGTGAAGGCAAGTTCATTTGATCTTTTACTGTATACCATTTGCTTTGCTTCAGGTCCACATAACAGCTTCAGAGTGCCTTCTAGTGATTACTAAGCTGTACAGACAGCTTCAATCAGTGAACTGGGCGGACATAGGGTTTAAAGAAGAACTTCTTCATCTATATGATGTGGAAAAGAACGAGGAGGCAAAGTCATATTTGAAGAAATGCATCGACATCTTTGATGATCCAGAATAAGCAAATGCCTGAGCGATCTAGACTTCTTGACTTGAGGAAACTGGTACAGTACTTAGCAAAAACAGATAAGCATACATTGTCAATGCTGAATCAAACGCATCTCTAGTCAGTTGGTGTGGCGATTTTTACATTTATCTTGCCATTAATCTGTATGATGATGATGATGATGAGAGAGGTAGAGAGAATGCAGAAGGTGATCAAGTGGATCAAATTTATGCAATCTTGAATTATTATACACCATTACTTATCAAGGTTTAACAGATATAGATTTGTTCTAAGGTCAAGTATAAGAAATCGGTCGTTTATAAAGGTCTAATATATATAGAGTTTTTTATATTTATCTTTTTTTTTTTTTTTTCTCTTTATGGCTCCTTATAGTTGTCAAGGAGGCTCAAAGGATGATGTGGTGTTGATAAGCAAATACATTGTTCTTTAATTTTTCCATTGACCATATATTTGGAACTCTACACAAACTTTTATGGTAACAAATTTATCTTTTCATTGGCAAAATTTTACCGAACTTGAACTTTTAAAACATGATCGAGTCCTCAATCAGTTTAAAATTTCTCTTCATAAAATGAATAGTATTGACTCTACAACTCTTTTTACGCCTATTGGTTATACCTCCCTTGGACCAAGGAATGATATAGACTGTATGTTATCTTATCCTTAGATGATGTAAATACTGACGAACTTATGATCGATTTTTGTGTTCTAAATCTCCTATATAAGGATTGTTTGTTGTATGTTAAAGGCATAACCTAGAGAATAGAAGCTACCTTAGCAATAAACAAACTATGAGTTTCTAAATTTTTCTTTCCTTTTTTATCATTACCATCTATTTTTAAGAGCATTGATGATCCGTTATTAAGTATCAACGTTTGAAGATGATTTTCAAATAGCATGAGAGGAAATATCCTTGTGACTATTGATGCCTTTGTTTTGGATTAGTCATACCTTGTTTTGTTAATCTTTTTCTCTTAATGCTATTTGGAGTGCTATTTGGATTCTCAGGAATAAAATTAATTCTCAAATCTCAATTAAAATTTAACTCAATTTCACAATTCAATCTCCCTCTGAAATCAATTCTTAAGTGTCAATTAAATCCTTAAATCAAATTAATTCCCAATTCTCTCAATTGAAATTGAAATATCAAATCATATTACTTTTCAATTCTCAATAAAAATTTAAATCATTTTTTAATTTAATTTAACTTGCCAAATGAAATGGAATTTAAATTAAGATACAAAATTATATTATTATTTAAATTTAATCGAATCTAAAATAGAATTGTAAAATTGAAATTATAAATTATAAATTAAAATTTTAACACTAAATTAAATTTTTAATTTCGATATTTTACAATTAAATAAGAAGAGACGAGTTTAGTATATACAAATATCATTTCAATTATAATTATACAATCATATCATCAATTTATTGTTGTGATATATATTATTTAATATTCATATTTAAATATAATTATGTCATCATAATATAATTTTGCGAATTATATTAATAGCAATAGTTTAAATAAACAATACTCATCAGGTATTTAAACAGCTAGGGATGCTCATAGGGCGGGGAAGCCCCGATCCCAACGGGGACCCGATCCGAACGGGATGGAAAATCCTCGAATTTTTCCACTACGGAGGCGGGGATGGGGATAAAAAAAATTCCCGTTTTTGATTTTGGAGAGGGGGCGGCCCGCCCCAAGGTATTATTACAAATATATCCTTATATTTTTAGTTATGAGAATTTAATTGATTATTTTAGTAATATGAGTTGTTACTATTATTTATTTATTGGAGATTTGTAAAAAAAAATATGCATTTATTTCTTTTATTATTGTAACTTAATTAAGTTTTGGTTATTTGTATTTAATTTTAGGATTATTAAATTTTAAATTATATTTAATTTTAGGTTTGTCAATGGTTAAAATTTATGTTAATTTAAATTGTTATTGATTTTAGATTTTTTATTTATTAAATGTTATATTTTAATTTTAATTATTTGTGAAATATTATATTTTAAAATTAAAAAAATTATTTTTTTGCGGGGAGGGGACGGGGGGAATTCCCTCCCCGTTATTGAATCGAGGGCAAGGACGGGGAATCTCCGCCACTGGTGGGGCAGTGAGTGGGGATACAATTTCCCGCCCCGCCCCGCCCCATAAGCATCCCTATAAACAACATTTCATTATTCATAATAAATGAAAATGTAATTCAAATTAACTTTTTAAACATGTATTAAAAAAATTTCTAACACAATATTATCTAGGTAATAAAGCTATCCGTACATAGTGCTGGTTGGCGACTAGTTACATTGAAGATAAAAAATAAGGGGAAAGAAAAATAAACTTATCAAATCGATGAGTTGCGTCATGACTAACTACTATTTTGAAAGCAAATTTTCGATAAGGTTTTAGTATAATCTGGAAATTGGTAGCTCTATAAATTAACACAAATAGCTCTAAATGTGTGTACTCACGGCTAAAGCTTGGAACAATAAATTTGCCTAGAATCGATTGAGAGAGTGTTTTACTAGTTTTTTGAATCAAAACTATATCTCAAAAAAGACTGCTGTAACCTTTTATTTTAAAAATAATAAAAATTTGATCTTTGAGAAAAATTAAAGCTGAGCTGATATCACGCGGATCAAATCGCTAAGAGGTTGAGAAAAATTAGCAACACATTTTTGGAAAATCAAAGTAGTTAGAGAAAGAATAAAACATTTTTTTAATTAGATCCTGAAGTAGATTAAATAAATTTTCCTCCAAAAGAAATATGAATCTCGAGGCCTAGCTGGGACCGGGCCAGCCGACGTGCTTGTGGTAGTTTTTCCAAACTATCAACACAATTCAAACTCATTTGAAAATATATCCCTTTATAAATACAAACTGGAGAAAATAAAATTTTGATGTGAGATAAAATAGCCACACAAGCCATTTTATTCAACAATACCCATCAATGGCTGTTGGAAAAATAAATTCTTTTAAAAACATTTTTTAGGTGAAAAATTAGGATCAAATGGTTAAGTATCAATATTTTTAGATTGAATTAACACAGTGTTGTGAGGCAACAACTTTGTTAAGGAAGTGAAAATATTCTTAAATTCAAAAATACAGATTAAGGCCTCCACAACACACATTGTACCCTTAATGTTGATTATTTTGCGATATAGTAAAATTAGCACTTTTAATGGCCATGCACTTACCGGGGGCGCTCATGAGTCCTCTAGAAAGACGGCCCAAATCTTTCATAAAAGGTAGGCTCACCTTTACATTCAAGTAGGTGATTTCAATATGAAATAATTTAGTCACTTAAACTTAACCTTCACAAATGGTATCCATCAAGTTCATTATAAATGCACCACTACAAGAAAAGTCCTGTGGATCAATAATGCACTATCACAAGTCATAGGAATGAGTAAATTAGTGCACAAAAAGGGCTCATATGGCTTCATTTGACCATACACCAGTATCCACCGTATTGCCTCAATCAATGGGCTAGAGTCCCATCCCCCTCGTTGTTTCAAGGACAACTCTTCTTGGTAATCCTTTAGTGAGAGGATTCGCTACGTTTTTCTCAAATCTGACATATTCCAAAGAGATTAATACATTTCTAAGGAGTTGTCTAATTGCAATATGTCTAATGTGAATGTGTCATCTTGTACCATTATAGACACTATTCTTGATAATTACAATGACTGCTTGTGAGTCATAATGTAATGAGACCGGTACTGAACATCTCCCTCATAATGGCACATCTTCCAACAAACTCCTCAACCATTTCGCCTCTTGACTTGCTAATTCAAGAGCTATAAATTTAGATTCCATGGTTGAGTGTGCAGTACAAGTTTGTTTAGATGATTTCCATGACACGGCACCTCTACCTATGATAAAAACATAGCCATTAGTAGAACTTACTTCATCGTTATCAGTTACCCAGTTTGCATCACAATAACCTTCTAACACAATAAGAAATTTGTTAAAATGAGAACACCAATCTATGGTAACTTTCAAATATTTAAGCAAACGACGAAGTGCATTCCAATATTTATTACTTGGATTATGAATATATTGACTCAATCTACTAACAACATAGGTTATGTCAGGTCTAGTATAGTTCATTAAAAACATTACGTTGCCAATGATTTTAGTATATTCTTCTTGAGAGACACTAGGACCTTTATTCCTTTTAAGAGAGATGCTAGGATCATAAATTGTTCTCATATGTGCTACATCAAAACAATTAAATTTTTTTAATGTAATGTAATTGACTCAAAGAAAAACCACTTTCAATTTTCCCAATTTTGATGCTTAGTGTCACATTAGCTTCTCCTAAGTCTTTCATGTCAAAGTGAAAGGACAAAAACATTTTAGTTTCTTTCACCACATTAACATCAGAACTAAAAATGAGCATATCATCAACATATAAACAAATAATTACACAATCCAACCCTAAGATCTTAAAATATATACAAGAGTTAGATCTATTTACAATATACCCATTAGTCACTAATATTTTATCAAATTATTCATACAATTATTTAGGAGCTTGCTTTAAACCATAAAAGGGATTTTCTAAGTTAACATTCCTTTTTCTTATGACCATGAAACACAAAACCTTCTGACTGTTTTATGTAAATTTTGTCTTTTAATTATCCATTTAGAAAAGCAGTTTTCGCATCTATTTGATGTATCACAAAGTTATGAATAGCTTCAAATGCAATTAAAATCCTAATAGTGGTTATTATGGTCATTGGAGAATAGGTGTCAAAATAGTCAATGCCTTTCTTTTGAGTGTATCCTACCACTACCAATCTTGTCTTAAATTTTTTAATAGACCCATCAAGTCTAGTTTTCCTTTTAAATATCCATTTACATATAATAGATTTATTTTCCTTAGATAAATCAACTAAGTCCCAAGTGTGGTTTGTCATTATTGAATCTAAATTTTAATTGTTTTTTTTTTCCAAAATACAACATTTATTGAGGTCACTACTTCTTCATAAGTTTTGGGATCTTCTTCAATTAGAATTGTAGAGACTATGTCTAACTTAATTTTACTAGTGTTCTCTAGCAAGAAAGCGGTAATAATTTTAATTTAGGTGTATAAAGCGCACTAGTTTCATAAACATAAATTCAGTTAAGTTATTGGGCGCTGCAACTAGTTTTGTTAACCTCCCTATCGTTATATATATATATATAGGGTGTGATGCATCTTTATAGCGAGAGTTTATTCCGAAAGGAGAAGTTGAATGAAAATTCATGTTTAAAGCAAAAGTTAAGGTAGGAATTGGTTATTGTTAAAGCTGACCATGATTCATAACTCGAATTGGTTCGTGCGGAGCAATCTGCTTGAATTGGGGAACTAACTCAACAAGTTGGCTAGTTTTCGATCAAGTAGAAGAATTACAGAAAAAAGTTAGATCGATCAAATCTATTACTTTAGATCTCAAGGAAAAGTTGGACTTTATTCATCAAACACATCTGGCTTATCTTGCTAATTAGAAAAAAGAAGTCATGAGCCACCTAGGGGAGCTCTAAAGTGATCTTATTGGCAAATTGCAATTTTAGTGTTGAAAGTAGTTCTCTGAACTCGAATTTAGCTTTTAGGATGATCCCTCTGCTCTTTTTGACCCACTTACCGATGAGAAAGAGGAGGGGAGAGAAGAGAAAGGAGAAAATCTGAGCAAAAATATTGGTAATTAGATGATGGCCATGTATTTTTCTTTGACTTCATTTTTAATTGAGTATCAACTTCTTTGCTTGACTTTTTACTTTTGTATGTTTTGAAATTTTATGAGACTTTTGTTTAGGATCAAAACAAGTGGTAGCTCATATTTCAATCGAAATTTATTTGATTAGAAATGCATCGATCAAAATTTAGGGTCTTCTATCGAGAATATGTCAATTGAGATTTAGGATCATCAATCAAGAATTGAGATCTTCAATCGGGAATACATCGATCAAGATTTAGGATCCTTAATCGAGAATTCATCGATTGGGATTTGGGATCCTCAATTGGAAACACGTCGATCGAGATTCAAGATCTTCAATCGGGAATATGTTGATTGGGATTTGGGATCCTTGATCGGGAATACATCGGTCAAGATTTGGGATCTTCGATTGTTTAAACAAATTCGATGATTATTAAGAGAATTTATCGGTGGAACCAATATCAATTAATCATGTAATGACTATTGCAAAAGACATATAGGAGACAACATTACTTATCTATAATTGACAAAAGTTAGTGGGGTTACATCATATACCTTTTCAATATGTCAAAATTCCATGATCTTGGGATTTCCAGGCCATCCAAGGTTCATAGCTTGTAGGTGCTTTGACTTATGATTTTGCTTATATCTTAAGGTCCTTCCCAATTAGGCATCAACTTGCCTACTCCTACATTCCCCAGACCAATATCTACTCTTCTTAAGACTAGATCTCCCACATTAAAGGCTCTTGATTTCATTCTATAGTTATGATATTTGGAATTCTTTGCTTGTAGGCCGTAATTCTTGCATGAACATCTTCTTTTTTTTCCTCTACTAGATTCAAGTCTTGTCTTCAATTTTGCTCATTGCTTTCATCAGAATAAAAGGTTAACTAGTAGGATGGCATGCTAATTTTAGCCGAAATTATTGCCTTTGACCCGTAAACAAGTGAGAAAGGAGTTTAGAGCATCCCTACCTTTGGGGAGGTCCTACAAGACCATAATACACTATGTAATTCTTTGATCTAGTTTCCTTTGGCTTCTCCCCATCTCTTTTTTAGGCCTTCTAAGATGGTTCTATTTGAGACCTCAGTTATGTCGTTGCTCTGAGGATGAGTTATCCATGTGAACCTCAAGTTGATTTTTAAGTTTAAACAAAAGGATCTGAAGGTTATACTGTCGAACTGCTCCTCGTTGTTTATTATAAAAACCTTTGGTAGCCTAATTCTCTTATGCTCCTTATTCCACCTTAGAGTGGCATAATCCCCGAATGGTACTTGGTCTATGATCATCTTGATTTCTAGCTTGCTGTTGCCCTACAGGTACATGATCGGTATCTAGCAAGCGTACTAGATCGGCTAAGTAATATAGGAAAATATAATTATGACCCAAAATATCGAACCCAAGGAAAACTTGTGTTTGTATGTGCTATTTCAATTTCAAAACCAATTTTATGTGTAGAAGAGAGAAGAGAAATTCCAAAATTATGATGATTAAAGATTTAAAACTAAAAGTAGTAATTGAAAACTAAAATAAAAACAATTTAAAGAGTTGAAATAAATAACGATCAAATGAAAGCAAGTAAATTGAATGAAGTAAAATCAATATTAAAAGCAACTTTCACTAAAGGACTATCCACCTTAACCAATATTGCTATGACTTAATCAAAAGAAAACACACAAGTGATTATGGAGAATATGGTAGTAGAGATTGAATTCTCTCTTGTTGCCTTGATAATGACCATACCACCTTTGTGCAAAATTCGAACCATCTTCTGTAAGGTGAAAGGAACCTCTTCTAATTTATGGAACCAAAGTCATCCTAGTAACAAAAAGAAATTAACTGGTATTTATAACACTACAAACTCTGCCTTTGTCTTAATAAGCCCTTTCTTCACTGCTGCTCTGAAAGTGCCAGCTGCTTGCCTTTTTGAGTTATTGTAGGCTATTATAGTAAGTTGAGACTTAGTAAGCATGGTATCATCAATACCATAAGCCACCATCATTGTAAAAGGGCATACATTGATAAAAGAGCCATCATCTACCATTACATATGTAGTATACTTACCCTTTACCTTAGCCTTAATGTACAAAGGGTGGTTATGCTCACATTTTATAGGGGCAGGTCCACATTAGTGAACACAATCTTTTCCTCAGAACCCCCTTTCACCATTTCTAGTAGCTCAAAAGGAGATATGGTAGTAGCAATAGTTGATTCACACAAAGCCTCTACTAGTTTTTAACTGTGGGAAGGTGATTGCCTTAGCACATCCCAAATAGAAATCTGAGCAGGCATCTTCTTAAGTTGCTTTAAAACTAGATTATCTTCTATAACCCTTTCTTCAGTAGGCACAGTGGGTTCCTATTGCCTCTCAACCTTAGGTATGACTCTACCACTCCCAGTGACTGCTCAAACCACCTTTTTATTTGCCACTTCCTTCTCATCTTCATTAGTTTTCCATAGGTCTTTTGGCTCCTCTTTAGCCTTAACTGAGCCCACTTAATTGTCCATATCCCATATATCTACTAATCAAATTGATTCCCTTACTTCCATCAATTCCTCTAGATTTGTATCTAAACTATTGTTGCTCCCCTAAGCCTTTCGAACGATAGCCAAGTACTCATTACCATATAAGTCTTTAAAAATATACCATTCTGGCAACCCAAATCCAACCATAAATACTAGTGGTGGCACTGCGTGGTAAGTTTCCTTCTTTTTAATTCTTTTTTTGGATCACGTATCTATTGAGAATCAATCAAATCTTGGATACGATCCCTCAAGGAATGGCAATAATCGATCTCATGCCCCGTATGCTAGTGGAAGGCACAATACCAATCAAACATGTGACTTGGCTGACCCTGACTCCTTACAAGCTTAGATGGCATTGGCTGTAACTTCCCCTCTTTCATTAGCTGGCTAAGACACTAGGATAACGACTTGCCCAATTCTAAGTAACATTGTTGATTGAACCCCTTACACCTGACACTTTTGCAGTTCTTTCGTTGTTACCTCCACTACCACCATTGTTACCGACACTCTTACCAAAACTCGAGCTTCCAAAACCCCACTTATTGCTATGATAATCCCTATTGTTCAAACTCACAGTGCTAGCCTTCTTTGCCATATATTCTCCCTCAGCTTCAATTGCTATGTCCTTTAAAGATTCCTAGTCTTTCAACCCTTTCATCTTAAAACCCTCCTTCAGGTAAATACTAGCATTTCAAATGAACAATTGAATCTAGTCCTGTGTGCCAGGCTTCTTTTTCATCTCCATCACTCGATTCCTCCATCGAGTGAGATATTCATAAAAGGAATTTATAAGTTTTTGTTGTAACAACTATAAATCTTTTAGGGTGACCTCCATACAGGTGCTACAATCATACTGCTTAAAGCAATTCTCTATCAACCTCTCCCAATCTTCTTTGGTCTTTCTATCCAAACTGTGATACCGGTCAACAATAGGACCTGCTAGGCTGAGACTGAAGAGATCCATTTTCCTTTTAGTAAGGGTAGTTCTTTTTATGGCAAAAAATATTGTTTGATATGAGCTAGTGGGTTAGATATTCCATCAAACTTTATCAAATCAAACATCTTAAATCAACTAGGCAAAGAATCTTCACCATCTAGATCAATATCCTCAGCACTGACTCCTTCCCTAACTGACAACATCGGGGTCAAAGCCTCTAATTTCTCTTCCATCTTCTTCGCAACAGGATTTTCCTCCTTAGGGATAAGATTCTTTAATACTTAAGGGGCCTGCAATTCCTTCTCCTCATCAGCTATAAAATCACATTCAAAACCACCTCAAGTGACATCTCTTTCAATCCCTCATGTAGCCGTATTCCTGACATCCGCTACTAGTGGGGATGTCATGATGGATGATACTGGAATTGCCCTAATAGGAGTTAGTTTAACTCGAGCATCAGTTGGTACAACTAGTTGAGCAATTAAGATTGAGGCCAAAATAGCTGTCAAACTTGCAAACATTGACATCATCTTTTTTTCTAGATCATTTATCCTCTTATCCACATCTTAAAAACTGGAGGATCCAACCAGGGGAGTGAACGTAAACATGATTTTCCTTTTTTACTGTTCTGAATACCCTTCTAAAAACTCTTTTGAAACACTATCTATACCTGGCTCAGATCCTAATTCTAAACTTTGTCCTAATACTAACTCTTCTGTCTGCTCAGAAAACCTTTTCTTAACCAAATGACCGTATAAGCTCCGAAATCACCTAGGTGATGATGACTCTATTATGGCTGTCAAAATAAGGTTGTCAGCATGATGTATGAGCAGATGCAGATGCATGATCATGAGATGCAGCATTAACAACCATATGCATGAGTCCTTTCTACCTTATTTATCCCACACATATGGTCAAAGTCTTCTTCCTATATGGGTTTAATCTATGGATCAATAGGGTATCCTAATGAATAAGTATGGTGCACGGTGAAAATCTAATAGCATAACACCTCTTAAGGAAAATAATCAAAAAGGTTTCGATCAATGTATATTCAAGCGACCTAACCAAGTTAAAATGGGCTTACCGAGGCATAACACCCTTTGATAAGCAAACATCTAGACTTGTTTAGGTATGCTTAATACATAAGGACCCACATCACAAGCAATGCAAGATTATTATGGACAATCTAATAGATATTTTTATGTCATTACATGGGCTTTTGGTCCAGGTACTCAATTACAAGGCTAACCAAGCATGGTCATTGTCAATGGGTCTAGTTCATCATAAGCATAATGATCGATCAAGTCATCATTTGGTATACCAAGTGATACTAGACTTGGGCTGGTGATTATCCCTAATGAACGATAAGAAGGTGCTTCAAAAATGCATCGGGGTTATAAAACTAGGACACCTAATGTATTCTAAGGCTCTAGCATCATTTTAATGTAATTTTAAAAAGAGATAAAATTTCTTAGCCGAAAGCCTTTTTATGTCACAAAAATCAAAAGTAGTTTTAGAGCAAAGTCTCAAATTATCCTTAGCAAAGTTGCCATTGTGACGCGTGCTCTTTTTTTTCTACCAAATAACCTCTAGAACCAAGGGACCATCGAACTGAATGGAGGAAACCTTTGACCTTTAATGGTATGATCCCACTTTCGGGGTCCGACTAGGTTGAGATTCCTTTGCCTGAGCCAACTGATCACTTCATGATAGGAAACAAAACTTTACCTAATTTGCTAAACCCCAAACCTCGTAAGGCAAGAGACAGCATCTCGAGGTGTCTTTATCTCATCACTGATGATCAATAGCCGGGAGGCATCTGTTGGACACCACAAGGCTAATGGTAAAGAGTCACCACCCAATGGAATATTGGGAAATGGGTGTTTCAATCTCGTGAGGCTAAAAACCTAGAGATAGGTTGAAACTCTGCTCCTATTTTTACCTTTAATAAATGAGAGATAATGTCTTTCAGATTAATTATGTTATCTCTTTTCTTATATGCAAGATTAGAGCAATATATAGAAATTAAAGGCACACCCAATCACATAAAAAAGAGATAAATCATGGCATAAAATAAAGGGATAAAGACATCCATAAATCGGACAGTTCATTGTAACCTTTTTTATAAGGACTTTGGTCCTCGCATGTGTGTTGTGAAGAAGCATTTCATTGTGAGGGTTTGAAGACAGGGACTCGCCTATCCAAGTTTTATTTAGAAAACATCCCGTGTTATTTAATTATATACAAGGATCATTTACATTATTAAAAGCTTATGTTTACATATGAGTTTCTTGGGTAAGAAATGGGACATTGGTTCGATTTTATTGGCAAAATACCCTAATTTTTTATTATAAATATATTTTTCTGAAATTTTTCATTTACGGTCGAAAGAATCTTTTTATAATAGAGGAAAAGTTCAAGGAATTACCTGTAGTGCTTGCCCGACTACACTTGTAAAAGGGTTATCCGCGATAATAATAATAGTAACAACAATAACATTAAAAGCAATTATGAATATTAAAAGAAAGATAAAATGGACAAAAGATAAAACAAAAAAAAAAACAAAAATCTTTAATGTATATTGAGAAATGTATTGGCGCACATTAGATGATGTACGACCGACTTATTTATTCTTAAAAGGGCAGGAAAGCAAATTTTTGGCCATACATCACTTAATACACGGGTGTGCATTAAGTGATGCATGGTCATACCAAACAAACAAAGGGCTAGTTTTTCCTTCCTTTTAAAGTAAAGTCCTTGTCGATAAAAAGATCTAAAATGGAGCAAAAAGGGATTGTTAAACACACAAAATGATTTTTAGATCAAATTTTCTAAAAAACTAACTTTAAAATGGATAACAGAGAATTTAAAGACAATAGACTAATAATTTCTATCACATGACAAAGTACCCTTAAAAAGGGTTTCACAACCTAAATCTAATCGAAAAATAATTATGTGATGAAGTATGGCGAATAAAATTAACAAATAAAATTTATATAATTTGAAATGACAAATGTATATAAATTTTATCGGTCAGGAAATTGAGTTGAAAAGAAGAAAGCTTTTTATATTACCTTCAATATACTTATTCGACTAGACTGTCGATGTTGAATTCATAGATCTTTTAGTGTTGAAATGGTCAAAATCAATTTGAAAAAGTGAAGAACTAAATGCCAAAGAAGGCTTTTTAAACCTTAAAAGGCTTTTAAAACCTTAATAACAACAACTCTTCCAACCTCAATTTCCCCAACCTTTTACAAAGTGCTCGACTAAAATTTTATATAGTGAGTTTTGCGTTGTCGTGCAGACACACATGCACGGGTGTGTAAACCCAAAAGTTAGCCAACTTACCAATTTGTATCTGAAAAGTTGATTTATTTTTTAGTTGCATGGCCATGCAACTTGAGTGCTGCAGGCCACTTGCCTGAAAAGGTAAGATTTTACTTATGCATGGCCATGTAAGGCCTTATACATAGGTGTGCAAACCCAAAAATGAAAAAAAAGCTAATAATTGGCCAAACAATGATGATATTTGTGCAAGCCTTTGCACTGGAGTGCAAGGCTTAAATTGTATTTTAAGCCCTTGATCAAGCATATTTCTCATTGTTTAACCCTTTTCTTCCCTCAAGCACCTAAATCAAACACGAAAACACTTCAAAATATTTTAAGAAAAAGGTTTCAACACAGAAAAAACCTTACTATCCTTAACCCATTTTATTTTAAAGAGTAGTTTTCCTCATTAGGTAACCTTAACAAAAGCCTCCTCAGGACCCAGTATCTACGCTTATCCTTGGCCGATCGCTTTCTTCTTGTCTTTCTAAGCCATACTGCATTATCAAGGTATGCTTTGCTTCCTTGACCACGGTAATGTAAGCTTCTTTGGAGCCTTTTTTTTTTGCCTCTTAGAGTTGTCACTCCCTTTTCAATGGGGATCTTTATTACCATGTATCGGATGCTGGTGATAGCTCCAGTCTGAAACAATATTAGTTTTCCAAATATGGCATTGTATACGAATGTCATATCCATTACCATGAAAGTCATCTTACAATTATGTGTTATCATTTTGTTGCCCAGTTCCATGAAAAGCTCTATGTACCCGACTACTGGGACGATGGCATTTCCTAGTCCGATCAACGGTGTCATTACAGGTTTTAATTCTTTAAGGGCAATTTCATCCTTCTGTAAGCTTCGAGGTTGAAGACTTTTACAACACTTTCATTATCAACAAGGATTCTTTTAATGACAAAGTTTTTAATGGCTGATTGGACGACTAAGGCATCCTCATAAGGGATTTTAGATTATCAACGTCTTTTGGGGAGATGGTGATCGCGGGCAATTTTTGTTGAAAATTATACACCATTTTCTTTTGTCCTTTTTTAGAAGTCTTTGTCGTATAAAGATCCTCTGGTGATCATGTTAATGACCTCCAGTCTTTGCTTTTTCCAAGTGAAATCTTTTGGCCTTCTTCTCTCTTTGTCTTTATTGGATCCCGATCTGCTCTCTGCGAGGGTTGGTAGTTTGTATGAATCTCTCTTTACCAGTCCTATAAACCTCTTCAAGGAGCCCCTTTGGATAAGTCTTTCAATTTCATCCTTTAAGGTGTTACGTTTGTCATTGTTATGGCCTATATCTTTGTAAAACTTGCAATACTTGCTCTTGTCTTTTTTATATGCCGTTCAGTCGGATATTTTCTTGGGCCAATTCACCTTACCATGTTTTTCTGAATCCACATGAGGACTTGGGATGGAGAAGAGTTGAGTGGAGTGTAAGCTCTGATCGAATTATTTGAAAATCGGTTGGTCTTGCCATACTCAACTTCTTTCTTCTTGCTTGAGCCATTTGATGATCTCGCATTGTTTGGGCTTTTTTCTTTTGTATCTCCCCATCTGTATAGATGCATTTTTTTCACAACTGAATTCATTCTGCCTCTTACCTTTAAGGAATTATCCAACTGTATGTATTGGTTCGCCCTGTAAAGTCGATCAGGGGATGAGTGGTGATGGATTCGAACAACTGAATGCTAGTGATGCTTCTTGCAAGGGCATTAGTTGCTACATCGTGGTAAAAGTTTTTTTTATTTCTAAAGCAAGGTTCTAGAACTTTTCAATGTAATCCCTCAACATTTCATCTAGTCCTTATACTAGATTGATCAGATCATTGACAGTCTTAGGAGTTCTGATCTATACAATGAACCTTATGGTGAACAGGTTGAGCAACTATTTAAAGCAGTGGATCAATTTTGGAGGAAGATCATGAAATTAATCTAGGGCATCACGTGCTAGTGTGGTGGGGAATACTCGGTAGAATATTCGGTCATCAAAGGAATACATCTATAGTTGCATTAGGTATTCAGAGATATGGCATTTTAGGTCAATTTTACCAACATATCTAGCCATTTTAATTTCTTTAAACCTGCTCAACAGGTTGGCATCCTATATTTCTTTGCTAAATGGGGAGATAGTGTTACCGTCAAACAACGACTTTTTTGGATGCCCCAAGCCAAACTTCTTAATTTGCTGCAGGAACCACTCTTCATTTTGATCAGCTGGTGAACCATCCCCTTTTTTTGCTTTCTTTTTTTATCATTTTTTTAGAGCGCACATGTATCCTAGATCATCACCAAGGTAGGTATGAGGCGAATACGACCTTTTCGAGGTATAGGTTGGGTCATTCTTGGAAGAATAACCCCTATCTAAGATTGATATTTTTCCTTTACCCTTTTTACAAGTGGCAGCTACGTACACCTCGGGTCAAGTATGAGACCCAGCTTCATAGGTGGGTTCTCTGATCCGTAGGGATGTGTTTCTTCGACGACTAGCATCCTTTCTACTTTTGCCTTCTAATTTTTGTGGAAAGCTTCAGGCTTTTTATTTTTCTGCATAGATTCCATTATACTTCTATTGAAATCACCAAGGATAGTTCTCAGGTCCTTCATTATGATAAGGGAAACTTGGATGTCAGGTTCAATCGAGAGTTCCTTGTCAAAGGCGCCCATCAAGTTTCTTTGAACATGCAATCTGGAGGGAATTTTGTCAATATAACTCCTTTGCAGGTTGGATCTGGACCTATCACAGTCGCCATTGGGAGGTTCGTTGTCCCTAAATTTGGTATGCCTGGTTTATCTTTACAAATCTCCCATTGATCTCAATGAAAGCACCGAAATGGTATTCTTCTAATATCCAAAGGAACAGTATGGGATCGCTGAAAACCTGTAAAAGAGAAAACACCCGATCAGATCGGGGAGGGCACTCCGTTGAGCAAGGGATTTCACGAGAAGATGGATGGAAAGAGAATTGGAGTCTCCCAATAATGTTACCTCATTACTTGGAGAAAGAGATTCTTATATAGAGACAAGGATGATTGACATGTGTGATAGGTATTCTTGAGTACCTATTTTATAGGTTCGGCGTCTAGGGTGGTTGAAGAGACAATGCTAGTAGAAGAGCATTCCAATCGGGTTGACGTCATCAAGAAAACTAACGATGTGACTATTTGGATCTTGTATATCTTGGGCCTTGGGCTCAAGATTTTACTAGGAAATGGAGGGTATTATCAATTAATATATGAACTTATTTTAAAATTATTTAATAACTATTAAAATTTTTAAATTGAATCAAATTGAATAAAAAAAAAATTGGACTCGTTGGCATCCTTATTTAAGAAAGAAATCTATATTATCTTCGGCATGCAATACTTTTCAGTTTCTGAATCCGACTACTTTTTTTTCCTTCTCGAAGAAGCTCGGCACGTGGCCAAGTGTAATTAATTAGCCTTAAAAAGATACTCAAACGGGTATTAAGCTAATTCCGAATTCCATGTTCTGGATTATTACATTACAGGGATATAATTTAGTTTTGAAATTTTTATAGCGCAGCCACACTGCTAAATCAAATTCACACTCCAATGGACGAACAAGAATTCAATCGCCTTCTTCATCTCTTCCCTGTTGTCCGATCTCGCAATTACCATGTTACTTCTCTTCTTCATCTCTTCTTTTTATTATTACTATTATTATTATTATGAAATATGAATTTCGCTAACACACACTTTCTTCAATTTCAGATTGACTTGGACCCATCAAGGCAATTCACTTCTCGCCCACCACAAGATGAGGTGAAGAAGAGGCAGGATGCTTGGGAGGACCCACAAGACGGGAATCAAAAGGAGTCGGAGAATCAAGCTACTGATTTACATGGTATTGTATATTGCTTGTATTTCTGCTAATTTTTTATTGAGGTGATTTGGGTCTATTTTACTTATTTTATTTTTCATGTGGGTTTGTTGCAACAGATGCTTTCTGGGAGAAGCTAAAGTTGATTGCGGAGAAGAAGGTTTTTCATTTTGTTTAATTTTTTTAACTTTTTTCGTTCTTTGTTTAAGATTGGGAACTAAACCTATCTTTGATTAATCACTATTAAGGTATTTATACAATAGAGGTAAATACAGGTAGTTTTAATTTTGGAATTTCATAGGAATTATTTTGTGACCTAGTAGAGAGTTTTGAATTTGAAAGGGGGAAGGAGAGGTATGGAGTACACAAGTAGAATTACTTTTTAATATTTTCTTTCTGAAAGTTGCGTAATTTGGTTTAGAAATTTAGAATCCATTATATTTTGCGTTTGTTCAGGATTTGTTATTCCACAATCGATTGTTTTATGCATGTGATGGAGTTCTTTTTCTTATGTTATGAAAAGGACTCTGATAACTTATACATATACAGGACTCATTAGAACTGAAAATAGGTAATGTTCCAAATTGATGGTGCATCTTTACCTTGAACCAGGGTTATACGAACCAAATAGATGTTTAACTTGTCTTGTTTATCCAGAGATTAGTTTACTTTATACCCTTCCTCTGAAGAAAAGCTTCTGAGCTCATATTCTTCTCTTCCCCCAATAAATTGAGAAAAAAATATAAATTACAGAGTTCATTTGTGTATTGAAACATACCCCTCAAGCTGTTATTATTGAGCCATTTCTGGCAAATGTGAAGAACTATGGGTAGATAGTGTGGGAGCATGTTGCTGTTCTTTTACATGGTACTTGCTCTTTGTCACAAAATCTTAATTTTTCAAGACAAGGGATTTCAAATAACAAAACATGGTATTTGGAGCATGACATTGCTATCTGTGTCTGCTACATGCTTACATGATATCTATTGAAATACTTTTTCCTATTGAGGGAACAAATATTCTATTCGGTTGAGACATCACTGATGTACAAAATGCTACTTAAATGCAAATCACAAGAATATAAGTAGAACAGTTTAAGTGAAATATTAAGTTGTGGCTTCTAGTTAATCAACAACTTTATTTAAGTGCAATATTGGGTTTCTTTGGGATGAGTTGTTGGACTAGGCATAAAATTGAAGTTCTGGTTGACTCTTAGTCATTACGTTGTCATGCAGGTGGAATCCTTACATGTTTGAGCTTTGAAGCATATACTAGTGACTGTTCATTAATTGTTGCTCTGGATTTGTTATTGCAATGGCTTTTGGCAAAACTTCTAGCTTGTAGTTTGGAATATTAGTTAAATGGAAGGATATCTGGAACTTGCTTCTTTAGATCTCAAATTTAGTTCAATAGATTAAGGACAATGATTATAATATGCAACAAAGTTAGGTTACCCTCACACATTTATTTGTCTAAGAAAACTTCTGTTACCTATTAAAAGAATCTGCATGACAAAATATGGAGATTTTCCCCTAAAAGAAAACGAATGATTGCTTCACTACTTATGAAGTTTTTGATGCTTTGATGAGCTCTGATATTATCATGACAAATTTTTTATATACCCTGTGTCAATTCATACAGAATGGGGGCAGAAGACGCCGAGAGATTTTGTAATGCTTTTCAACAAGTTCACAAGCAACTGGTACACATGACACGACATTCTTTAGGACCGTGCTATAGTTTATTTTTGTTAAAGTCTCAATTTTGATGTTTGTTGATGGCTATGAAATTTATAATTTCTTATCTCCAGGTGTACAAGGAGCTGAGTTTTGGATGCTGCCCGTAAGCTTTATAAACTCGACAAGCAGTTCCAGATGACTTTTTCTGGCATGTTGTATATTAACTTTTCTTTTTCTCGTGTTGATTTATACAATTGCTGAGTATCGTGATTGTGATCTAAATGTAGAACGGTAACTGGGGATGTACTTGTGACTTTGCTTTAATACTATGCACTGCTTGAAGGGATATTGAGGGAGATCAAAGGTAATTTAGAAGATAATTTTAAGGAAATTTAGATATTTTCAATTCCTTCTTAACTTTTAAAATAATTTCTTACCAAAGAGGTGCGTAAAGGAGAGAAAATCTTAAGTGTTTTATTGCGTTTTGAGTTAAGCAATCAAACACTGCAAACGAAAATAAAATTGTTGATTTCTTTTCTACCTATTTTCTTGATCAAGATATCATGTAAAAAGAGATATCTTCCTTAGCGTTAAAATTAAACCCTAAGTAAAAAACCAACTTTTAAATAAAGCTGCATTATGAATTTACCTACTCAAAATTTTCGATCAATTTTTTTACCGAATTCAATAGCAGTTGTGCAAGTCAACGGATATAAAGAATCACCGAACTTAATTGTTTGCATTGAACATGGTTGATTTTACTTTAGTTTTCACAAGTCTGCTTTGAACAAGGTTGATTTACTTGGATTTTGCAACTTAAAGGGGAGAAATTTGAACTGCTGATAAGTTCAGGGATAACATTGTTCTTTTTAGTCTACTATTTTAAACTCAATATGAGCTTCACTTGCATTTTTCTCATTCCAAATGGACTTAATGCCTAAAATTATTAACGTGTAGGGGGCTGAATTTGAGAAAATCAAAGTTCAAAAGCTCAATAGCCAAAATACAGAAACTTCAGGGGCTCAAAACAACTTTTACTCCTCTTGGGCTGACTTCTGACTTCTGCTTTAGCAATGGGGCATTTATGGAATTTTAAGGGAACAGAAAAATCCTGGTTAAACCCTACTCCGCCTTTTCTATATCATTCGAAACGGTTACAACCCAGGAATTATACAGTTTCTCAGTCCGCGAAGAAGATGGCAAAGCGTTTAATTCCTTCTCTGAATCGCATTTTGGTTGAGAAAATTGTTCCACCTTCACGAACCAATTCTGGGATTCTTCTTACCTGAGAAAACCCCCAAGGTTTTTTTTTTTTTTCTCAATTTTCTGGATTCTTCTTCCTGAGAAATATTTTTACAGTAAAGCAAGAAGCTTTAGTGAACCTCTCCACCTTCGCCAAAATTTTTTATTCTGGGGTGCATTTTTATTTTACTTAGTTTTAACAAAAGCCCATATACTTGTTAAGTTTAACAAAAGCGCATATACTTATTAACACTTTTGACTTTCTCCCCTCTCTCTTTTTGGGGTTCTGTCTCTGTTTTTTTGGCTTGATTGATGTCCTCTTCTTTCTTTTCTTTTGGATTTTTATAATTTGTATGTATGCTTTTATTGGCTCGAATTGAATCCTTATTTTGTTGTTTTTGCAGCAGTAATTGTGTGGTGGATGATAATGTACAATAGTTTTTAGATTGTCTCTGATTGCATCTGGTTGTTCTTGACACTGTGCCACAATGTAAAGTTTTAGTTACCTTCGGAAGTGTGGCTTCTCCATGCCTTGAAGCTTGTTACCCGCTAGTGATCATATACCTAAGTATTGAAAATGTGGCAAATTATTTTCTTTTATGTGTTGCGCAAAATCTTAGTGATTCCTGGAAATTTCTCCAGGTCCCTGCATCACAAATGCATGAATTTAATCATGATCAATCTCAAGTCCTGATCTAGTCTTGCTAAGAAGAATGATCTCGCATTGATTTTTAGCTCAGAGCCCATTACAATTATATCTTATCCTCTAAATAAGCCCTTATAAACCTCAAGTTACTTGCTGGATGCCAAGTTTGATCATAACCCGGTACTTTTTCGTCCTCCATCATTTATAGTTTCAGGATTCAGATTCATTCCTTTTTTTGCCCCTCCCTTTAAGCAAAATACAAGAATTTGAAATTTTCCAATTGCCTCTATTGCTTAGGATTTTGGTGGAGTCAAAATAGGTCTTACCTTAGAATCTTTTCTAAAAACAAAGAAATATAGGAAAATGCTAAACTTTTGTTTCTAGGAAACTGTTAATTTCATACATAAGAATTCAGAACTAACAAATATTATCTACTTTTATGGTCCTTTGTCTTTGTTAGTGCTTTAGTTGATGCTTAATAATGCAGAATTCTTCCTCACCTCTCATGGTGATTTGATTAACATTTATGTTGGATTACGATTCTGTGTTCTATATTATTTACATGCTTAATTTTTGGTTACACAGCCGGTTTACTGATTGTTCGATGTATATTATCACTCTTTAACAATGCTCAACTATTGTAGTTAAACTCTGGAAAAGTGGTTGCTGTGGGTCCTGGAGCTCATGATAAAGATGGAAAACTTATTCCTGTGGCTGTAAAGGAAGGAGACACCATTCTTTTGCCTGAATATGGAGGCACTGAGGTGAAACTTGGTGAAAAAGAGTGAGTTTTAGAGTCTCCTGAAATGTGCTTTAAGTTGATCTGCCTTTTTTTCGGGTGTCTGTGATTTTCTGTTAGTTATTTTGATATTTATCATATCCATGTCTTTTGGGTAGCATATTCATTTTGATTTCATGCTGTACTATGGTTCTTGTAATTCAGTTATGCATATTGGAAGGTTACAGTGTGTTGCTAGAAACTCTAGTGGTCATGTGAAGGGTAGAGTGATTTATTGATCTTTAGTTTTCAATACATTTTTACCTTATTGTTCTCTATCACTGCTTAGCATTCTATTGTCAACTGCTTCTCTTATAAATAAACTATGCATAACGTTTGTTTAATAGTTTAATGTTTGTGATAATATCTATGGATTTCATGGCATTCACTTAACATTTCTTTTTACAGTGAGTTTTTAAATATTATATAGTTGGGTTTAAGGTACCATAAAATTTTTGTTGATGCAACACTTTGGGAGATTTTATTAAATTGAAATATAAAAATATCTTGTAATTTTGAAAGATTTTATTGTTCAATTTTGGTTCATTACTTATATATTGTCATCAACGACATTGTAATATTGAAAATAGATGTAAACACTATAATATCATCTAGAGTAGGTGCTGTTTCTCTAGATTGTTTCATTGGTAAATCATGACTGCTTTTATCATCTTCACGTCATGCAAGACAGTAAGACTACCTGGCTATTTTTTGTTTGCAAAAACTTGTCAATTTGCAAAACACAAATTTCCTTCTCTCCGACTAATTTTGTGAGTTTGCAAATGCCAACAAAGATTTTATCTGATTGGAAGCAATATTTACTTAATTTTCAGGTATCATCTGTACCGAGATGAAGATATTCTGGGAACTCTCCACGACTAGCACAATAATGTCATTACTATGAAAATGTTCGAAATCAATCCAGTTAGATACCTCTCAAGTTGTAGAACTGTTGACATTTTAGTTACTGTTGGTTTGCCAGCATACCAGTTGAAATTTGTACCATTGTTATGTGTATTTGGTAGTCCGGTAGGTGAATGAGACCGAAGTTCATTAATTTGCTGGCACGATGGAAACCTTGAAAATTTTATTACCATTAGATTACAATGCAGTCATCATGGTTAATGACTAATCATGCTTGGTAATTATTGTTATTGTGGGGTTCTAATGAAGAGGCCCCCACACATGATGTGATGTAACTTTTCCTTATTCATGAAGTCAATTTTCAGTGAGAATTGAATTGCATAAAGATAATGATGATGATGATACGAAGTTGTGAGCTTCATAATTTGTAGAATAGCTAGTCTGAGAAATTCTGTCTGAATTATTAGTCAGGGGAAATCAAGCGAAGCAGTATTAGCCAATAATTTGATTAGCGCGTCAAGATTATTTCCTGTTATTATGATTGATATTATTATCATTGCTGTTATTATTATTATTATTTATCATTCTCAAACACATTTGAAAATACATCAAGGTTCTTTGTTGGTCTTCTATATATATGCTCGTCATACTTGCAAAGAGAGCTTGACGGATTGGGAAGTTTGTTCAAAGCATTAGCTCCTTCCCGGCTGCAACCTTTGCCGGAGACTGAATCCATTCTCAAGCCTGTTTTGTTGGCCACATGTTTTTTTATGGTTGATATTTTGTGATTTTGAGACGAGCTGAAATGAATCGTAGTATCTTAACTTTCCTTTAGTACGGTTTTGGAATCTACCAATATGAGAAAAATCTTATCTAAACAGTCTATGAGCAAGCTTACATAGGACTTGCATACACGTTTCAACCACTTCAAACCTTACAATCTACCAAGCTCAATATAGAAACAATGCTCATTCCTAGGGCTTCATTAATCCTTAAGCAGAGAACCACAATATATAGTTACGATTAAAAATGTCACCTTAATCAAACTCGAAACTTTTCTTTTCGCACTTTTAACTCATGTCATCTTAATCAAACTCGAAACTTTTCTTTTCGCACTTTTAACTCATTGCGTTGAATCTTGTGAACTTGTTAGCTTGATATATATATATCCAATTTGATTTTTTTTAAGTTTACGAAAACGACTAATATAGAGTTGGATATTATCGTATTCATTGGAAATGGCTTTTTAAATGTTTGACTCCATAAGTGAGGCAAAAATTGAATCTGAAATTTTTCTTCAAAGCAACATAATTTAATGGCATGCTAACTTAAATTTGTGATTAATACAATAATTGGGGAAATCAATAAGAAACTAGAACACAAAATAGTTAAATTTATAATAAAATTATAAAGAAACCTTTATATTTAGTTTGTTTGAAATTGGAAGATTTCATGTGTTTCAGATAATGATATTTGACTAAATTAGTCATCTATAATAAAGTTAGAATTAGATTAGATTAAATTGACTAGAGAATAGATGATAGTAAAATAACAAGATTATGGCAAAAGAAAATCTAAAGAAAATGACAAGACAATGGAAAGTACTTAAGAATTATTGGGTAAAATTTTCCCATGGAGTTTCAATTATGAAAAATTTAATTGTACAATTGGAAATTTGTATAAATTCTATCGGTGATGAAAGTTATTATCAAATTATTTTTGTGTAAAATGTTAATAAGAACACAAAACTGCCATATCTTGTTGATCAATTTGATATATATTTCCTCCATTCTCTTTTATATATCACTTTTAAATAAAATTAAAATTTTATTTATCTGTCATTTTTATATTTTTAATGTAATTTAATTATTTTTTTAATTTAATTTTCTTTTTCAATAAAAGTTAATTTATTTAAAATCAATTAAATTTAATAATTTAATTAAAATTATTCAATTTAATACTAAATTTAAACCTAATTAATATTTTTTAATTCTTGTGAAAATAATAAAAGTGAAACAGGGGAGTAGAATATTAGAATTCTTTATAAGAATTCTAAAGTTGTTATTAATTAATACATAGAACTCAAATATCATAATGAATTAATTTGACTTGAAAAGTTAGTATTAGTATTTAAGAAATTTTACAAGTTAAAGCTTATGAACTGAGTAGTAAATCCATGAACTGCCGGATTAACATTTTTTTTCTGCGTCGATTGGAACGTGCACAGTAATAGTGATCAGAGCACCGAACATGGAATCACCGCCCATAATTTTTGAATTTCAAAAAAACGTATACATCGAATATATTTATTATTTTCATAGCAGTAATGAAAATCATAAAAAGTAATTATTATCAAAAAAAAAAAAAACATGTTCATTAAAATAAATAAAAGAAGAGAGAGAAAGGTTGATAGATAGTTATTACTTATTACTGAATTACAACCACCAAAAGTGAAAACACCAAACAAACATAAATATTTTTTTCTGGTAGTCATTACAATACCGCCAAAGGGATCATCATGTCCTTTCCTTTCCACACATATATATTCATATTTTATTAATTACCCTTTTTTCATATAAATTTATACATCAAGAAACTACAAAATTTCTTTTCCAATATATATATATATATATATATTACTTTTTTATATATATTAATATAACAAGAAACTACAAAATTTGTTTTCCAAAATATGAAAAAAAATAAAATAAAAAAACTTCTATATGCGAATTGATTGCAAGACTGCAAAAAGATGGCAATTTACAAATTAAAGCATTAACAAAGAAAGATAAATAAAAAATAAAAATAGACATCTATTCTAACATAAGATATATATATATATATAATTTTTTTTAAATTCAAACACATATATATTTATATTTTGAAAGTAAAAATAATAAAAATTTTACTTATCTATTGTGTAAAGGATTGGGACCTGTATAGACTTTCCTCTTTTCATCGCCCAAAACTGAAACATTGTTATCTTCTTCTCCTCCTTCATGGCCACCATGAGATTTAGCTTTATGAAAATGAGAACCGCCATTTCCTTTGAACTTGAAGCTTCTAAAACTATCATCTGACCCATCACCACAAGCTTTTCTTAACAATAAAACTACAAGAATTAGGAACACTAATAATATTTTTCTTCTTGTACCCATTTTCTTTAACACACCATGCATATACTAAGTTTATATTCTTCAGAAACAAGAAAAAGAACAAGAATAATCTTCTTGAGAAGCAAGGACAAAATAAGAAGACGACGAAAAAAAGAGAACTGATTCACTTTCTTGGATCTGATGAGCTCAAAGAAAATGAAAAGAAGTACAAGAAAGGTGTAATTTGGAAAATGGGACACTAAAAAGGTTGGATTTTTTTGTTTACTTTTGGGCAATTTCAAGATTTGAGATGAAGATTATGCATAGGGTTTGGTGCATGAAGAAGAAGAAGCATAAAAATAAGAAGAAGAAAGAGAAAAGTAATAAATAATTTGCAGAGAGTGTTTGGGAATGGTTATTTCACACCCCATGTTTTATATTTAGGGAACCTCTTTGGAACCAAAAATAAAGCACATTTTTGAGCTTTTAAATCATTAATATATATATATATATATACACACACAAATATGGATGGTGATAAGATGCACGGATGCATGTGATGTACATGCATGTACGCTGTTTAATTACGTGCATACATTCAATGGGAATGTAGAGATATACGCATACCATATGTCCAGATATATACAGAACTACCGCTCTGTGTATATATATATTTAAAGATTTAATTTTACTTGCTCTATATGTTGTAACTTTTGCAAGAAGCTTTGTTGAATTTTTGCACTCATAAAAAGCGTTTAGTCAGCTGGAAAGTTTTCTAGTAACTTTTATTTGTTTTGATTGGAGAAAAAGAAAACAAAAATTAAAAAAAAAATCGAGAGAAAATATAAAACCTACCTATAATTACATTAGGAAATAAAAAAAAATATGTTTTTTGTTTTTAATACTGGGAATTTAGGAGCTCTAATAACAAATAATTAATGATGAGTTACAGGTCTAATGGCATATAAAATTCGAAAGTTTAAATTTTTTTTTGGTAATTTTGTTCTAATTTCAAGATGAAAGAAATATATATATATATATATATATATATATATATATATATATATATATATATATATATATATATATATATATATATATATATATATATATATATATATCACGCTATATTGCGAGAATCAGATATAAATATCTCTCGAAACGCAAATTATTAAAACTGAAGCTGAAATTGATTGTTTCATGTTACCAGCAAAGTCTATCACCCACGTATTACGAACTACGAAATGAAAACATAGATTCATGAACTAAAAACCCCTTAAATAAAAAGAAAATATACGAGGAGATAAACTGATATAGTTTCGGTATCTCTAATTTTCTCCCTCCTTTCCAAATGAAGAAACTAAACATTTACAGAGGGCTCTAATTAAAGAATACTTAATTTCCTTAATAATGATCAATTAAATTGGCAGTTACAATATTAATAAGGAAATAATAAATATGACAGTTACGAAATTAATATGTAACTGCCCATATTAATATACACATAAATCGTAAATTCTCTAATTAAGAGAAAAATCAATATGAAACTAATTTCATATAAATTATTTCCGATATTATCTCTATTATATCGGGGCCAATTTATCATTTCGTGAATCATAGACGTATCACAAACTCGTTCATCTCCCACTCACACATGACAAAATAATTTTCAGTCATTCTCTCCTATCATACATGCAAATAGTTCGTGTGATCGGCATACGTCGAGAACACTAATGCTATACACCTGTTAAGAATATATAGCGTCTCGAAAAATAAGATCTTCTCACAATTGTATGCCAAACCCTATATAGTTTTCTTACATTCGTTGTTTTATCTCATTATCTCATAAAAATAATTTTCGTGTTCACTATTGCATCTCTACTTATAAAGATTACAATAGGTATACCGATGAACTACGAAACTACCGAATGTGATCGAAAAATATATTTACCTTTTTTTATATACCTTCCATCATAGTTCAACTCTCTTTTCTAGTTAGATCTGTCAGGTCGAAATTGTTCCATAACCCTTTGGAGACTAACTAAGCTAGCCACACTGAACTGTACTTTATGTATATGTTAAGAGTCTTGAGGGTCGAAAAAATTAGGGTCTCACACTAGAAAAAATTTGAGATCATTCACATAAAATTCTCTTCCCTTGGTCAACTCAAGCATACATGGTATGATGCATGTATTATGGTGTTCTTTCCTTTTCCTTAAAGGAGCACATGTCTTATTATTATTTAACACCATACAGAAGTAAAAGGTTGCAATGCACCGAAGCATTCAACTTTAGTTCTTCCGCTTTAGAACTACTTTTGGCTTTTAAGACAGAACATGATAGTTACGTTTAACTTATCATATGATTACACTTAATCCAGTTTGGACCTCAATCCAAAGCATACAACCTCATATATGTCTTTATCTTGCATCTTAACAAGACTCATCTTGTAATTTCTTCAAGACGGCACTTTTATTTTGAACAGGTTCTCGAGTTCACTTTGTGTTCAAAAATAACCTCATCTTAGTCTTTGTCAACTCATTATCAAAACTAAGGTAAATATTCGTGTGAGTGGGCTACTTTTTTATCCGATATGCTCAATCATATAATAAATAATAGTAAATATTCACATATAAACATTCACACTCATGTATTGCCAAATAATGAACTATATTATTATTCATAAATAACATTGTTAAGGAATCACATAAACAGTACAAATCAAATCCTACGCAACCTTTGAGATCTAACTTGTCTCTCAAAACACATCCTCAATACAAGTTTTGTTAATAGATCTACAATCACATCCAGCAAGAAAATGTACTGTAAGTTCAATTTTCCCAGTACAACAATATCTTCGATTTATTGATACATCCATCAACGACTGACTATCATTGATTCCTCTAAGGTAGTTAATTTCAAATGGTTCATAAACCGTTTCAACCAAAACTGCCTCTTGTACTGCAGCTGAGAAAGCAACAAATTCAGCTTTCAATGTTGATGGGCTACAAAGATTTGTTTCTTGCTACTCCACTTAATGGCACACTTGCCAAGCAAGAATACATAACATGAAGTTAATTTTCACTCATCCACATCACTTCTCCAATCAACATCTGAATATTCTCTCAATTGCATATCATTTTATTAAAAAAATAGAGAATAGGTTGTTGTACCTTTAAGATATCTAAGTATTCTTTTTTCTCTTTTCCAATGTGTTTTATCTAGGTTAGATTGATATCTATTTACTATACCCACAACATAGCATATATCAAGTCTGGTACATAATATTGTGTACATCAGACTATCCATGACACTAGCATACTGAACATTCCTCATATGTTCAATCTACTCATTTATCTTAGGATACATATTTTTGTAAAGAAACTGATTCTTAGTAATGGGGTTGTCAATGGGTTTACAATTTTAAATATTAAATCGTTCAAGAACTTTGTTAATGTATGTCTCTTGAGATAATAACAATAATCTTCTTGAGCGATCCCTTGAAATCTTAACTCCAAGAATATAATCTTTTTAACCCATATCTTTCAACTCAAGGTTGGATCACAACCAATCTTTGATAAGATTCACGTACTTTATGTCATTTTTTATTATTAGTATATCGTCTACATACCAAGTCAAAATGACAGATTTGTCTTTAGAGTTTTTGTGATAAACACAACGGTCTTCATCAATCATATTGAACTCATTTGACATGATTGCTTTATGAAATCTCAAATACCATTGTCTCGAATACTACTTTAGGCTATAGATCGATCTCATCAATCGGCAAACCTTATATTCACTGTCTTTTTTTAATGAGAAAAGCAGTCTTTACATCCATTTGATGTAGCTCTAGGTTCAAACTAGTTGTCAAGGTTAGAATTAACATTATCAACGTAAATCTAACAACAGGTGAAAAAATCTTCTTATAATCAATTTTTTCCTGTTGTATAAACCCCTTAGCAACTAGCCGAGCCTTGTATCTTTCGATACTACCATCAACTTTTCGTTTTATTTTGAGAACCCACTTATTCTCAATTGTTTTGTGTCCTTCAAGTAGATCAACCAGTTCCTAAACATGGTTCAATCTTATGGAAGCTATTTCTTCTTTCATTGCTTTAATCCATTTATCTTTTGCTGGGCATTCTTGTGGGATAATTAAAAAATCATCGACATGGAACACTTTCCTTTTAGATTTTTTGTAATTTCGACTCATGATAAATATGTCTCATATATTCATCATAGTTCAGAATGCTCCCGTTGGAATTAAGCTCTATGCTCCCACTCAAATAAAGATCCTGAATATCCATACTCCCACTGGAGCTAGGCATGCTCATCTTCCCACTAGAAAACGGATCCCGAACATCTAGACCATTTGAAAAGAGAGTTTTGACCTTCTTTTTCAATTTTCCTCCCACTCGGATGGAGAGATTCGATTAGTTCATCTTTTTGAGTTTCATAAAAGTAAAGTCTCAACTTACTTTGCCCAACTTAGGAAACTCATTTTCCAAAAATATGATATCTCGTTATTCAAATTTTGTTACTGAGCCATTTGCTTGTTTACCCATAAATACGTATCCTCTTGATACGTTAGAATATCACACAAAGATACTATTTTTAACCTCATGGTCCGCATTTATCAAATTTATTTGAGATATTATGGATATAAACAACACAATCCTGAGGTCATCAATATCTCAAATCGAATTATCGACCAGTTCACAACTCATAAGAAGTGGAAGCAACAAACTTAGAGGGCACACAGTTTAATACACCATTTTATTATGGAGTTCGAGGAATAGAAAACTGATGTCCACTCCCTTTTTCATCACATAAAGCTTTAAATTCATCAGAAAGATATCCTCGACTACGGTCGGTTCTTAAAGCTTTAATTTTCTTATTCAATTGATTCTCAACAAGATTTATAAAAGTTTTAAAGTAACTCAATGCTTCAGAATTGTAAGAAATCAAATGGACATGACCACCTAATATAGTCATCTATATAAGTGATGAATAATAATAGACCCATGCCTTGCCGTAAAATTTATTAAATTACAGACATCTAAATGAATCAATTACAATGGAGTTTTGGTTCTAGTTCCCTTTTTTTGAATGATTTCATCACTAGTTTTCTTTTCAGAAAATACTCATAGGTAAGTAATTCAAGCTTATTCAAATCACCTACCAATCCTACTTTGGCTAACCGACTCATTCAGTCTTGGCCAATGTTGTATTATCTAGTATACTATAATTTCACATTATTATTATAACAATGTGAAACAGAATAAAAAATTAACGAAAAACTAGTAGTATTTAATAATCATGATCAATATCAAAACAAAGCCAGAACCACATTAAGCATCATCTAAATATAAGCGTGCGTTGTTATCCTTAAAATGTAAATGAAACCTAGTTTCATTAAAGCAAAAATAGAAACTAACCAAACAAAAGAATCTTGATCCTTTTTTGTCACAAGGTTCTTTACTTCTGGATCTATCACCTATAAAGGATGAAATTTAGTAAAAAAAATATAACTAGATACACAGATTTTACTCACTCATGAGTCAAGATGGTGTGCCTATTAGGACACATTAAAGTCTTTTACATAGTGATCCTTTTATTGGAAGTTGAAGAAATATTTCACTCTTGAAATATTTATCCTTTTATTACCTTTGGACCTCATGTAATTCTATTTTATCTTTTGCCTTTTAGACTCTCGAACCTTTCCTTTACCCTTATCATTAAAGCTTCTATTCTTGTTCTGGTTAGAACTTATTCTACCAGAACAGAACTGTGCCATATGCACTATGACATTGATCTTAATCACCGCCATACAGTCTTTTTCAAGCTCTAAATGACAAGTAACATTTCTAAATGTCTCAATATTATCCATATGAGTTAGTTATATCTTCATATGCTCCCAACTCTAGGATAAAGAATGGATAATAACTTGAATTTGTTGCTCATTAATCATTTTATGATCAGGTTTACTAAGCTCACATATCATCTTATCCATCTCTCTTAGATGTTCCTTCATTATATTATCAGACTCTTCTGATTAGTATCAAAATTTGATCACTAATGATCGAAATTGAGTCAGAAACCTATCCCCAAATTTTATTGCAAAGTGATCCACAGATCCATTGCATTTTGACACTTGCGAAATCTTCTTAGCGATATCATCATCCATTTGCATTTAGCAATATGGTACGAGTAGTGGAACATATCTTTTCCATGCCATATAGGCATCTTGGTCGTGCTTATTCTAGACTATGGTGCCATGCTTAGATTCAATCATAATCAAACTTAAGGTTTCTGAAATCTCTTTCTTTTCAAGCATATATTGGATGTACATATTTCATTTGGATCCTCTGATCACTAATGGAATAATCGATTGTTGGGCATTAAGTTCTTAAACTTAATTCAGGATATTATACATAAGATAATCTAAGTCTTAACTCAATTATTATGCAATCATATTACTCATAAAATATTTCTAAGCAATTAACAATAAAATAAACATATTTATAATAAATGATAAATGCCAATATAATATCAAAAAAAGATAAATAGACTCATTTATTTAATCAATTATTAAATATCCAATAATCTCAAAAAAAAAGGAAACATTTAAAATAAGATAAAAATACACTTGTTTTTAATCTAGTAATAAGAACATAAATCCTAACCAAAAATCCAGTAACTATTAATAACTTGATAGTCATGTCAATAACTCAAGGAAACTAAAATGTGACAAAACTAGTCTCGTCACTGGAAATGATTTCTCGATCCATTCAAACAAATCGAGAGGTATGTCATAAAATCGATGATGAAGCCATGGACGATACACGCAACATCCGCTTCTGAGCACCATCTCAGATTTAATGTTGCTTATCAACACTCCTGTTTTAGTCATCAAATACAAAAACTGGATAATAATTTTCTTATAAATTCCATTTTTCTTGATCCAGGCATCAACCAACCAGTTTCTCATATCTAGATGGCAATCAAAAGAGTCTTTCATCACTTTAAATAAGGTTCTGTCAACACCTCCTCGATCCAGGCCATCAGCCCAAATGCACTCTTGCATCTCTTCATGCATATACATAATATAATGCACTATTGCATCAATGTCATCAGCTCAAACCTTCTTATTCATCCTCATTTTGCAAATCATTTTCACTTTTGCTTCGATTTCTATAACTCCTTGAGGAATTTGTGGACATCTAGGAGTCCTTATCTTCACCATTTTTGTAACACATAACAGAAAATTAAACAGTAAGTACACTCATACACAAATATGTATGATTGAAACTCATTTCAATCCAAAAGATAAATACAAACTGTTACTCATAACTTAATATAAATGGTCAGTACACTCATGTACAAACATACATATGATTGAAACTCATTTCAATCAACAAACAATGAAATATCCACAAAAAATATAATTTTCAAACAAATTTGAAAATTTAAGAAGGCAGAAAAAATAAATTTCTCAATTTTTTATCAATTTTAAAATAATATTTATAGGAATAAAATCCAAAAAATATTTTATGATCCTCAAAAATTTTTTAAAAAATGACTAAAAATTAAAAAATTTGAAAAAATCAGATTAAAAAAAATTTGAGCTGATTTGAAGGTCGGAGGAGACTGCACGAGCCAACAAGCGCTGGCGAGGGTGGGCCTCATGCGCCACATGCGCGACAAATGCACCAAGCGCCAGCTGAGTCACTCTGCCATGTGCGCGACCTTACTGGGCCACATGTGGCCATGTGGCACCTACTGGAAAGCTAAAATGGACACATGGCATGACCACAGTATGCCACGTGTCATCCAGCCACTGGCCCACATGTTGACACGTGATATGACTCATCAAGCCATGTGTCTAGACATGCATGCCACATGGCTGCACTACAGGCTGCCACGTGGACGTCAGGTGGCATGACACATCATGTTATGTGGTAGGACCCTTGCCACGTGTCAGCCCCACAAGTTGCCACATTATGCCACGTGTCATCATGTGGTTGGTCCACGTGGTGCCACGTGGCATCATGGACTCCATTGAAACGTCAGCTGACACGTGGCGCTTCACCATAAGGCCACATGTTGCTTCCTCATTGGGCCACATGGTTGAGTGACGTTTCACTCAGCGCACGTGGCTAGGCGCGTGCTGGAGACGTGCCCTCTAGAACACACCCAGCACACTAGTGGTGCATGGCTTCCACGCGCCGCCTTCTCGGTGGTTTCAGGCAGTCGAATTTTTTTCTAGGATGGAGTTTTTGAGGTCCCTGAGTCCAATGGCGTGATCAAAAATAAAAAAAATTCACTCGAAATTGTAATTACGAATTTTTTAAATAATTATTTAATTTCAGTGTCCAAAAATTACAAAAAAAAAATTCAAACCAAAATTAAAAAAATACATATAGAACATATCTAATGTGCATATCAATTCAGCCTATAAACATATCTAAATTTTTACAAAAAAATAAATCTACATTATAGACATGCTGAAATGCAAAAATATAGGCTCTGATACCAATGAAAGAAATATATATATCACGATATATTGCGAAAAATATATATAAATACCTTTCGAAGCGCAGATTATTAAAGCGAAACCGAAAATCGATTGTTTCACGTTACCGGTAAAGTCTATCACCCACGTGTCATGAACTACGGGATGAAAAAATAGATCCACGAACTAAAAATCCTTTAGACAAAGAAAGAATATGCGATAAGACAAACCGACAGAGTTTCGGTATCTCTAATTTTCTCCCTCCTTTTCAAATGAAGAAACTAAGCCTTTATATAGGGTTCTAATTAAGGAATACTTAATTTTCTTAACAATGATGAATTAAATTGACGGTTACAATATTAATAAGGAAATATAAATATAACAATTACAAAATTAAAATGTAACTACCCATATTAATGCACAAATAAATAGTAGATTTTCTAATTAAGGAAAAAATTAATATCAAACTAATTTCGTATAAATTATTTTCTGTTTCAATATTATTTATTATATCGATGTCAATTTATCATTTTGTGAGTTATGAAAGTATTTCAAACTCCTTCACAAGATATATATATATATATATATATATATATATATATATATATATATATATATATATATATATATATATATATATATATATATTTCAATTACTTTAATGCAATTTTTATATTTTACAAAAAATGATTTTTTCCTTATAATTAAGTTGGCAAATTTGCCAATTTGGCCTTTTTTTTAAACTTTCACACACTATGAAAGTTTATTAGTTATATGGTTATACTTGCTAAAAACAAGTCATCAACCTCGAGTCCAATCAAAGATTAAATCAATTTAATGGTCAAATCGGTAGGAGGAGCTGACTACTGGGCCATGGACAATTAAGGAGGAGGGTATATTATATATATAGAGAGAGAGAGAATTCTTTTTTAAAAAAAAAATTCTTGGAGAAAATGATGTTGTCTTCACTCACTTTTTGATTTATGATCTTGTAAGAAAGTTAATACATCAAAGTCATAGATAATTGATGTTATACAATTTTTTAAGTATTAAAATTAACTTTCTTTAATATCTCCACTGTTTACTTTTTCCTTTGTGTTTGTAATTATTTGCTTTTCCTAAAACTGTTATAATTATGGGTATTGTCAAAATATATGTTGGTGAAAATTGCATCAGTGCAATTGCCAGTTGGGTTAGCTAACTTAATTATTTGTGAATAAGGTAATTTTGATTAATGCATAAAGAATAAATGTTAAAATCATTCTCTTTATTTTTTTTTCTTTTTAATAGATTATAATCATAAATATGATTCATAGTGATTCGTATGTGCTTTGATTTAATATAAAATACTTTTGTTAATGATTATAGTTTCGTTTTTTTTTTTTCTTTAAAAGTGTAACTGCTTAAATCAATTCTATTTTCTCCATGTTGGTATTCTATCTCTTCTACTCTTTTATCTTCTTCTTCTTAAGCAAAATATGGTTTTCTAATTTGCTCTAGTTTGATATAATTGGTAAGGTAATAATAATGTCTTGCAAATGGCAGCCATGGGAGATTGGATAATCATTAGAACCAAATTTATCTCAAGTTGTAGTTTGATGCCTTGACCAAACCCTGCATTAGTTCATGCTCAGTTCTTCTTCTGGCGTGACACATTGTTATTGTTGAAGTGACAACTTATCTAATGAAACCTTTCCGGTATAATCAACTTAATGCAGGGGATCATAAAATATAACCATAGATATGATTTGCAATCATATTATATACAATATGATATAATTTATTTTTGTACGTGGATCAAATAAATTGAGATGAAATGTCATTTTAAAAATTTTGAGAGTTTAAAAAAAAAAAAAAGCTAGCTGTAAAATATAATTTTTTTTAAATAAAATGCATTATTGATATAAAAGGTATCTTTAAATATACTGAATTTATATTATGAAATAAATAAGTATTTTATTATAAGATTAATATAAATAAGTGATTCATGTGAACCATCTTGTTATGAAAATAAAATATTTTTTTATTAAAATGAGACGACGCTTCGATTTTCATATCAATAATAATTACACTCTGTTCGATTCTCATAATAACAGGAATAACCATAACTGCATCTCCTCGAATCCCTCATACCAGTTATCAATGCAGTTAATTTCACACACATCAGAAAAATTTGCACCATCCAATTCTTTTTTATCTAATTGCTCGCCTTGACTATAAATATCCCTCTGCCTTCTTCATTTTCACCTTTTTGCTTTCTTGCTTCATTTTCTCATTTTTGGGCATTTAACTTCTTTGACCCTCTCGAATCTTTTTCACTCTAAATCTCAGGTTAGTCTTTTGAATCTTTTTCCTTTTTCCTTCAACATTTATTTTAGCTTCAGCACTTCCTTTCTGCTTCTCTTTTTTTATTGCGAGATGAGTGAATCCTCATATTCTAGCGACATTAGGATCTCTAAAAACCTATTGAATGATAGCCCTTTGAACACTTCTGCTCATAGTTCGTCAACTAACAGCACACCCATAAAACTCCCTGAGTTCCAAATGGCTCCACAAAATACCAACGTAAACCTAAAAATCACTCTTGTAAATTCTCCAAACATAGAATTGCCAGAGCCTAGCCATCCTAAACCGTAGAGACCGTCGAGGCTAAATCCTCGAGTTCCTGATATTAGCTCATCTATAAAAGCGACCAAGCTTGCTAACTTAAAAGTTAAATTAGGAATCCCTTCACATTACAAACCTTTAGCTCCTAGCTCTCATATTCCCACCAATTATAATTTAAATGACAAGAAGAAACTTGTTCTGTATGAAGCCAACATCCAAGCCGGGGTCACCATTCCATTAACCCGCTTTGAGATTGCCTTCTTAAGATATTATGATCTCACTGTGAGCCAATTACACCTAAATGTCTGGCTCACCCTAACAGCCCTATAGATTTGGACAGCAGAGAACGCGATCGATCTTACTGTTCACTTATTCAAAGTAACCCATATGGTTGATCTTAGGAACATGATCGAGCACCATTGCTACATACAAGTACGAGCAGGATACGATGTTTTCTTTAAAAAATCATACTCTCTTAAGAACTAAAAACATCGATTATTTTTCGTAGAGAGCGGATAAGAATTCCCTATTTGAACTTTTTGGGGGCAATTCGTGAATAGGACAAGCAATACTTGATGTTAACCCAAGATGAAGAAAAAATTCTAGCTCGTTGGAGAGAGCTTACCCAAAAGAAAATCAACATTCCTGAGCCCCCAAGCGAGATACGAGGTATATTCACTACTTCTTGTTAAAATAAAAAATCTAATTGTTCTCATTGTGTTACTATTTTGAAGTTATGAATAGAGCCGAGAAGCAATCCTTTGGCGAGAAAGTCAAGGCCAAAAAAGCCAAGCTCGGAGAAGGATCGCAGCTAACTAACACAATTCCTGCTCAGACGAGGAGCATGACTTCTACTCCGGCCTCTGACACCCTAGCTCCAACGATCAATGTGGTGACAAGATCTGCAGCTATTCCTGCAAGCCTATCTCAAGCTATGCCCGCTATGAGCTTGTCGCCCAACAGCCCTTCCAACGTAATTACTATCTCTAACACTTCTTCTACTTCTCCTGTCAATCCTTGCCCTAATGTGGGCCACCCATCAGTTTTACTTCTTGAGCCTTCCTCATTTTGAGCCTCTGAATAGTAGAGATCGGCCTCTTTCTCCCTTGAATGAAGCGAAAAGGTGAACAAGATGATAAAGGAAGTTCGGGGAATGTGGCTCTCTAACTCGTCTACCTATAGCTGGACAAATTCGGAGTTCAAAAGATTTTGCTTCCTGCTAACCTGTCCACTGTCATGAGGAGGCATCAAGTCGAGGTACAAATTTTTGGAATTCTTACCTTTTTTATTATTTTTTTAACGTGCTCTCCTATGCAAAGCGTGATACTCTCCAATACAGTGATTGGCAAGATGAATAGGTTTTTAGGCCTTGTAAGAGAAGAAAAGAAAATTGCCACCGAGCTTAATGGCAAGCTGAAGGAGGTCGAGAAAGCGGCCACTGGTTGAAAGGATCATGCCGTAGTACTCGAGGCTAAGGCCAAGAAGAGGCTACTCAAAAACTGACTAAGGTGAATATCTCTGCTACTAAGGCACAAGAAGAGTGTCAAGCCTCTAAAGACAAACTAGAGAGATGTCAAGTTGAGAAGGTCGAACTAGAGAGCAAGTGCATCGAGCTTGAAAATAAGCTTTTCAACATGGAGGAAAAGATAGACGATCTGGTTACAGACAAAGCTATTGCTTATAGCGATAAGATCGTCCAGATTATGAAGGGCAAATTTCCTCAAGAAGACTTCTCTTGGATGGACAACGTTGATGTTGATGAGGAGTAGTTAGAGTTTTCTCTCTTTTTGTTGTAGCCTTCAAGGCCAATCCCTGTATTTAACTAACAGTTTTAATGAAAATGGTTACCTTCTAACTCACGTTTCATTCTTTGTTTTTATTTTCCAAACTATGTAACAAACATTTCTTTTGATTTCCTTTAATCTGATTTGTACTTCATCGTACTAAATTTATTATTTTTTTGAACAATGTGGCAAGTAGTCCGAGCATTACGAGAACCTTAACTAAGATAAAATCAAAGAAATTCTAAATATTAACGAGTGCCTAAAGTTCTAAAAATGCTCATGGCTTAGGCTGCTAAGCTGAGCTTTCATTATTATTAATAGATGTGCTCGCAGCTTAAACTACCCAACTGAGCTATTACATAAAATCATGCCTGTGGCGAAACTACCTGAGACAAAAATACTTAAGGCTCGTGGCTAAAATGTCGAACTGAGCTGGCGAACATGCCTAATTAAGCTGTAAAAATACAATAGGCTCGTGGTGAACATGCCTAATTGAGCTGAGTACAATATGCTCCCAGCGAATATGCTTGATTGAGCTGAGTACAATATACTTGTGGCGATCATGCCTAATTGAGCTAAAGAAAGCTCGTGGAAAACTTGCCTATGAGCTTTGACGAATTGCTCATGACAAATATTCCTATGAGCTTTAATGCGGTGCTCATGGCAAATATGCTTATAAGCTTGGATAAGGTGCTCGTGGCAAAATTGCGTATGAGTCGTTAATCCCTACTTGTGGTGAACATACTTGTTTGTGCAGGATTACTGATGGTATTTTTTCAAGTTGGACATATTCCATGAGTGTGGCAGTATCTTTCATGCCATGTCTTTGAGCCGATATGCTCCAAAGTTAACTACTTCATGAACTTCGAATAGACCTACCCAGTTAAGGCTCAACTTGCTAACCCCTATAGCTGTATATGCTTCAATGGCTTTTTTCAAAACCAGCTCACCTATAAGCAAAGTTCGGGGCTTTAGTTTGTGATTATGGTATGACGCCATTTGTTGTTTGTAAGTTGTTGCTCGAATCTGAGTTTGCTCCTTTTTTTTCTTCAAGTATATCCAAACAATACAGTAATGACCCCTCACTTGCTTTTTGATTGTGTTGCTCGGTCCTCCAGTTTGACATTTCTATCTCACAAGGAATAACTGCCTCTACGCCATAAGTTAAAGAGAAAGAAGTCGCTCCGCTTGCCGACCAAGGTGATGTTCGATATGCCCATAAGAAATTGTTCAGCTCGTCTACCCATAGGCGCTTAGCTTCATCAAACCTCTTTTTCAACCTCGTTAGCATCGTTCTATTGCTTACCTCGATCGTACCATTCGATTAAAGATGGCAAACTGATGTGAATCTGAGCTGAATGTGCAATTCTTCACAGAAATCCCTAAAAGATTGACGATCGAACTGTTTTTCATTGGTATCTCAAACCTAGTTATTATGGATTTTCAAACGAATTTGATTATGTTCATCGGGGTAATGGTAGCCAGGGATTTGGCTTCAATCCACTTGGTGAAGTGATCCATAGCCACTACCAAGAACTTTTTCTGCCCAGTGGCTAATGGAATTGGTTCATGTATGTCTATTCTCCATTGCGCAAAAGGCCATAAACTGTGCATTGGGGTTTGCCACACTGATTCTTGATGAATTATTTTTTCAAACTTCTGATATTTATCACATTTTTTTACCAACTCCTTTGCGTCTACCTCCACGCTTGGCCAATAACAACCCTGCAAAAGGGCTTTCCGAGCTATTGTCTGAGCTCCTTCATGTATCCTGCAGATGCCTTCATGTATTTCTCTGAGCACATAATGGTCTTCATCCGAACTCAAACATAGTGACCAGGGATGAAAATAGGATATTCGATATAATTTTTCGTCCAAAATTGAATAAAGACTAAAACGCTGAACAATCTTTTTTGCTTTCACTCGATCTTCTGGAATGACACCTATTTCAAGGAATTAGTAGATCAGCAATTGCCATCCATCCATTCATTCATCCATCTATTTATTCATTTGAACTGAGAATGTTTCATAAGAAAGCTGAGCGACGACGGCCCATACTATGCCAATAATAATAATAATAATAATAATAATAATAATGAGGTTGAATAATAGCATTAATAAGATTTGAGTGTCACCCTCCAAGCTAACATTTGTTATCTTCATGTGTTTGTACCTTTGTTGATAGTCAGAAATGAGTAGCCCCTAACTCATGATTATAATTGGAAATTTATACGTGGTAAACCACTAAATAGGTCCTACTTGCTAAATTATTTTTAATTTTCATTCTGTCAAAAGAATTTAAGTTATCAAATCCGGGAATGATTTGATACGTAGCCATACCAAACGTAGGGTTGCATAAAAAATTAAAAATAATATTTTTTTAATATGATAGTTAAAAAAAAAAACTGCATCTTAACTGTAACTTTCCCATTAATTATTAAGTCATACATTTAAGAATTAAATTATCTTCAAATCAACATTTTAACATTTAAACTATATGTTATTTAACGTTATTCTCAAAAATTTAAATTCAATCTACCAATTTATTGGTCAGATCTGAATCAATTCTAAAATTTATGCACTAGAATTAAAAGGCCACGCAGTTATAAAAAAATTTATTCAATTTTATGTGAAATTCATCGGAAAAATTTAGTTCCAAATTAAAAAAGAGAAAATCAAGATCAATACTAGGAAACCAGATGTTGAAATCAGAGGAATTAATAGGTTATAAAGAAGCTCTCAACTTTATAACTGGACAATATGAGATCCATGATAAATAGTGTATCAAGAATATATTTTCCATTCCATAATTTTTATCTACTTTTTTATTTAAAAATTATAAATATAATCGTTAAAGTATAACTTTTTTACTATAACTTTTCTATTTTAGTGGTGATCTATACTAAGTAGTCGGTCTTTTCACAAATTTATTAATTAGTAGATTAATTTCAATTAACTAATATATTGGTTAGATTTTTGTCAGGTTTTTTTGAACTTGTTAATTGATTAACAATTAAAAATTTTTAACGTGTAAATTATATAAATTGTAATTTTATTTTTAATGGTTAAAAATGCTTCAAAACTAGAAAATGCAAACCAAATATAGGGAATTTTTAAAAATAATGCTTTTTAATAAAATATTTAGTGAAATATGATATATCAAATAATATTTGCGGATTTGGAGTCATGTTAGAAGACGTAACAGTATGCTATGCTCTTGTGTCAGAGGATGTCGATAGGCCATGCTAGAAGACGTAGCCACACACTGTGTTTCCATCAAATTAATTTTGAATAGTGATAGCTTGCATATATATATAGAGAGAGAGAGGGAGGCACTGTAGCTTCCATCAAATTAATTTTAAATAATGATAGCTTGCATATATATATATAGAGAGAGAAATAAAATTATAGTCATTTACAATTAGAAGTAGAATTTAACTTTTTAAATCATATCATACATATTTTTTAATTAATTTATACTATATATAAAAGTGAAAATAATGGGAAAAACATTTTTAGACGATAATAGTCTTATATATTTTGACTATTTACTAAAATAAATTAAAATAATATTTTTAATATACTAAAATATATGTCGACTATTTACTAAAAATATACTAAAATATATTTTGACTATTTACAAAAATAAATTAAAATAATAGAAAATGAAGATGGTTGTATTAGGATTCGAACCCTTGTGGGTTAATTAATAATTTTTTTAAATAAAGATATTATTGAATAATTAAATTATAAATTAATAAGAAAATTAAAAAAAAGGAAAAATGGCTCAATGGCATAAATAGATTTCCCGTGCTGGTTCGAATCCTAACAGAGCCATTTTTTTTAAAATTTTCTTATTAATTTATAATTTTAATTATTCAATAATATATTTATTTAAAAAAATTATCAATTAAACCATACGGGTTCGAATCCTAATACAGCCATCTTCTTTTCTATTATTTTAATTTATTTTAGTAAATAGTCAAAATATATTTTAGTATATTAAAAAAATTATTTTAATTTTTTTTAGTAAATAATCAAAATATATAAAAATATTATCGCCTAAAAAAGTTTTTTTCCGTTATTTTTACTTTTATATATAGTATAAATTAATTAAAAAATACCTATGATATGATTTAAAAAGTTAGATTCTACTTCTAATAATAAATGACTATAATTTCATATATATATATATATATATATATATATATATATATATATATATATATATAATCTTATAATTGCAATCTATAACTATTCAAAATTAATTTGATGGAAACCGAAACACGTGACTGCGTCTTCTAGCGTGGCCCGCCAATAGCCTCTGACACAATGACGCAGTACACCGTTCTCTCTCTCTCTCTCTCTCTATATATATATATATATATATAATTGCAATCTATGACTATTAAAAATTAATTTGATGGAAACCGCAACGCTTGACTATTTTTTCTAGCATGGCCCGCCAACAGCCTCTAACACAATGACACAGTATACCGTTGCATCTTCTAACATGACCTCAAACCTGTAAATATTATCTGATGTGTCTTATTTCACTAAATATTTTATTAAAAAGCATTATTTAAAAAAATTTCTCCCAAATATAATATTTATTAAAAAAGAACATGACAAATACAATTTTTATAATTAATTGTAAAATTTGAATATATTCAATATGAAACTAACAATAGAGTATTCATTATACACATGTAATGAATTAATCATTGCAACAAGAAGATAATTCGAAAATTTATTTACTAAAAATAAATATTATAGTAGTATTTTAAAAAGTCATATATCATAATATTTATGAAGTACAACATATTAAAAATTTTAAGTGTAAAATATGAAATATCAAATATATATGAATCGGTTAACTATTAGTCGATTTTTAAAAGTAATAATGGTAATCCAAAATAATTGGTTTGGTTAATCTAAACTAAAATTTTGATTTTCTTTTTTATCAACCCCTATTTATAACCATTCCAAATACAAAAGACGATCAATTATTATTGAAACTATAAAATCATAGTTAATGATATAATATGAAAAGTATAAACTGTAATTAATAAAATAAAATAAAATAGGGTATATTAGATCATTTATAAATTAACCATAAATATAAAAAAAAAAAGAAAGTGAACAATATTTTAGGACAAACAAAAAAATAAAAAGAAATTATAAGATGAAATGAGTATTAATAAGATTATGGCATTACTCAGATTATTACTTATCTCATTAGGTAAGGTTGATATTGAGTTTTTTAAATAAAAATAACAATAAATGTTTATGGTCGTATACATACACATACGCACTATTAAAATAACTTTTTATTTTTGGAACAATTATAAATATTTCTTTTATTTATCACCTAATTAAATTTTGATTAAACTTTCAATGTATAAAATCAAAAAAAAAATTGACTTCTAATCTTATAAGAGGATTATTTTAATTCAAATCCCTAATTACTTTTCAAAAATTAACCGAAGATTGAGTTGACAGGATCATTTTATGGATACAATCTTCTAAATAACTACTAACACATGTACATCTTCTTTTTTTTTTTTCTTTCTTTTTAGTTTTCTTTTAAGGGAAAGAAACAAAGATTGGAAAAGAAAGCATTGTAATGAAGCAAGAGCATGGAACTCTCTAGGAAAATCTTAATGGAATCCATTAACTTTTTGTTTGGTGATTTAGAGAGAGAGGGAGGGAGATGTATGTATAGAAAGTGGAGCATTTATTTCCCAAGCAGATAATGAATAAATGCCATGGCCATGCTGAGTGTTAAGGGAAAGGAATGTCCTTTCTATAGCTTCAACAATTGGTCATCAACATGTCCTTAATTATAATGTTGAGCCATATAAATTAATAATGAGTATAGCTATAACCTCCCAACTATATAAATCTTAATTAGACCATTTCTGCTAGCCCAAAAGACTATGTATTTATGGCTCTGAATCCTGAATTTCTCATTCTTTATATGAAAGTCAGGGCACCTTTTTCATTATGGTAAAAGCAAATAAAAATGAGAGTGTTAGCTATGAGTACAATGGGCATGATGAAGGCCAAGAAAATATATGTTGGTGGGAAGGCAATTAGGAGTGTAGTCTCTTTATTTTTTGCTTTTAGCTTGATGGTCAAAGTCATGGTGATCTATCATCATTGGGATCTCAACTACTTCCATAAGCTTTGACATTTTGTCCCCATGAACCTTTTTTATCTTTATTTGATAAAAAGAGAACATTGTAATTATATATATACATACTGTAATATAGCGAGACAAAACAAGAAAAATATTATTGTTTTATTATTTTTTATCTAACTGTTTATATTTAATATATTAATATACTAAATTTTTTCCTAGAAAGAAATTGGTAAAACTCAAATTTATAATTATAGTAACGAAGGTACAAGCACATGAAGGCTGAAAAATGAGTGATAAGATGGTGGTGAAGTTGTTCAAGTTTGAATGGGTGGAAACTTTAATCACAAGTGTTCATACTTAGCTCTTTAACTTGTCTCTTTAATTTCAATTTTGGGTATCAAAATTTGTGTCTTCTTAGGAGTTGAGGGTTACAAATACAAGGCACCTAATATATATATATATATATATATATATATATATATATATATATATATATATATATATATATATATACACACACACACACACACATTTTCGGGTAAAATTCGAATTATGATCAAATGAGAAATGTAACCAGACTTTAAACCATTTGAACTATAGACAATTTCCTAATTCACCTAATTTTAGTTAACCTCAATTTAAGTTGTGGGGAGAAACCACATACCACATGGACATAATATAAATATCAGTGATTATTAGAAATATTGATGGTTGGGGAACAATAATAATTGTAGTTGTCAAATGACAATTCTGCGCATTACTCATTTGATATTTTAGTAAAATGCATGCACAGGGAAAATACCCATGTTATATATATATATATATATATATATATATATATATATATATATATATATATATATATATATATATATATATATATATATATGAGACCAATTTGACTTCATTTTTTAATTTCTCGTGTTTCTTACAAACTTTGGTACCAAATTATAGCATATTGGGTAGCAGTTCCCTTTTTCTTGCTTAGAAATCAATGGCAGGAATGAAAGACCGTTTCCATTCTATATGCATTTAATATAACCAGTACTGACATTTCACTACACTACCTAACTTTAGCAGTTTCTATTTCTTTTCGTAAGAAATAATGGGAAAAGAATCTCTTCTGTTGCATCTGAAAAAAATGGTACTCTTTTTCCAGTAAGCTCCTCAGTAAAATACACTCGACTCGAGCACAATAGAAGAGATTTTTATATTATGATACATAATATAGGGCTCAGGCTTATTTATTCCTATCTGCGTATATATAATGGCAAACAGGTTATGAACATGTATTAGAAGACAATCCAATATTTCCTCGTTAATGAGGGTACCTTATGCAGAAATAGCATAGCTGTAAACCTCTCATATCTTAGAGGCATCAGCTGTAACTCGGCTCAAGGCGATAGCAGTCTTTGATCCAGACGGGCGACCCAAGTGCTTGGTTATGAAATCCCCAGCAGCAAGGAGCTTTGGAAAGTCCACGTTAGTTTTCACCCCAAGACCGTGAAGCATGTAGACAACATCTTCTGTGGCAACATTTCCTGATGCTCCCTTAGCATATGGGCACCCACCTAAACCAGCTACTGATGCGTCCACAGTGCTAATCCCCATCTGTTAAACACGTCAAATCTACTTGTTAAGATCGATGCACATGTACCAGCGCTTATAATAGACAAGATAAAAAATATTCAAGTTAGGTGTATTTGATTATAAGATCATAGTTGGTCATATTTGAACTAAAGTCCAACCTGGAGAGAAACCAAAATATTTGGAAGAGATTGTCCATAAGTATCATGGAAGTGGACAGCAAGCTTCTCAATAGGAACAACAGCCGTCACAGCTTCAAGCATGGGAACAACAGTCCCTGTTTGAAACAAAACGTAAATGTAGGTACAAGATCAAGGTTGAGCTAACAACTAACATAAGTTATTGTATAAGAAGCAACAAAGATTATATATGCTGCTTAAAATAGTGAACAGATTTTTCTAAACTAGATTTAAAAAAAAAAATTGCTGACTCCACCATCAGCTCTACAGTACTCATTATGCCATTTTCTCAGTACTTGTTACTAAAAGCTCATTACAGGTGTCAAAATGTATCAGATGAATAGCATAATGTATAATAAAAATGCAGAAAATATTGAGATACAAGTGTTAGAGCAATATAAACATTTAGAAAAAAAAAAAAAAAAGAAGCCTTGAAAATGGTCAACCACTTGCTACATAACTTCAATTGCGAAAAAAGAAAGTAATGCCATGCACCCCAAGTATGAAATTATTCCCTTCATTAGTCTTCCTTAGAATTACTTATTGATGTGATGAAAAAGCTGCAACAACAATATATCCAAAAAGGATTTGCAGAGTAATGAAAGTTTTATCCATAATACAACTGAATAAAGTGTGCATGTAAGGTTGAAAATTAAACAGAAGTCAAATAAAAAATTACCAGGTGTACCGACACCAATGGTATCACCAAGAGATATTTCAAAGCAACCCATCTGATGAAGTTCTTTTGCCACATAGGCCACTCTGGAAGGTGGAACTGCTCCTTCTACAGGACATCCAACGACGCATGATACATACCTAACAAAGTGTTCAAAACAAGTGCAAACATTCAATCTGTGTTTCCAGCAGAAGCATCGAAACATGAATCTATGCATTAAGAAAAATTGCTAGTGTGAAATAAAATAAAGAAGCCACCATAATGCATGCAAATAATATTTCACATGGTAAGACTTATGTACTACCCTGACGAAATTATATAAAAGCAATTGGTAAAGAACATCCACGGAATTCTACACACATCTTTGCATAACTAGATGATTCAAACAAAAACTTTGATGAGAAGACCAATGGTGAAATTACTAAAAGATAAATCATCATTCAGAAGCAGGCTTAGCATCAACGAGAAATTTACTTCCAGGAACTGGATTAAAGGAATGTAACTGCAGATATTTCGAAGATGCCTGAGGTGGGAATATGTAAAAGAAGATGCTGATTCGTGATCACATATAAAAATTGATACTTCAATATGAATAAATTTGCACAATTTACTCCACCTATTTCCTAGACTGAATTAGTAGCAAGCAACCATGTTTAGAAACTGAATATTTGGCCGAATATACTCATGCATCTCTTAATCGGTCAGAATTCATCTTTATCTAGTGATGTGGATGAAGCAAAAGCAATCTGATCTCGCAAATGTTTCAAGGCAGAGAACAAGAGATTCAACGTAAAAGGAAAGGACGTACCCACGAACAGGAATGCCAAGCTCTTTAGCAGCATCAGTTACAGCTCGATAACGAGCAAGACTCTCTTCAATGCTACAATTAATGTTTGACTTTGAAAATGACTCAGAAGCTGATGCAAAAACAGCTACTTCCTTTGCACCTGCTGCAACAGCTGCTTCAAATCCCTAGAAGATGCATTAGCATATTAGACCACAATCACATTGTTAGATGCTAGTATATGTATGAGTGCCAGGGATGCACACTTTTAGATTAGGCGTCAGAACAGGCAGTCGGGAGCCCTCCAAACCTCGGACAGCATTCATCACATCTCTTGCATCTGCTAACTGTTTAGGTGCACCAGCAATGGGGTGAGGATGGGGAATAAATGAAATAAAATGCCAAATAATCATACAAAGTTCCATTCAACTTAATAAAGACATAATTAAGCTCAGCATATGCAGTTAAATTCAACTTAATAAAGACATACCTATGCTCAGCATCATAAAACTAAAAAATTAAGCTAGTTGAGCAAAATCCAGAATGAGAATGCTAAACTACAATTAAAATCACAGAGGGTGGGAGTGGGATGTCTTTTATCCTCCAAGTAATGATTACATAAATGAACAGAATCATTCCTTTGTATATGAAAAGAGAGTGGTGCTTTAGGAAGATAATGACCGTGCTCAAAACATCCAAAATTTAGGTGATACCACCAAAAAAATTCAAAATTTGACAAATAGAATATTTAAAACTATTCATGAGAGAGAAATTTGAAAATTGTGGAAGAGATAAGGGAAGTCAAAGTAGTTTTTTTTTTTTTTTTTTGATGGAAGAGAGTGGACAAAAATTAAGTAAGCATACATATTTTAATGTTACAAACACATATAACCTTAACATATTAATCGGTTTGCAAATGACTGGTATGGGCAATGTCACTTAAAGCATTTTCATCCAATTTTCTAAATTTTTGCAATGGTCAGCACTAAGAAAGTAAATAAAGACCATAGATTAAAAAAATAATCATGCAATCCTAGACAATCAAGCCCTGCTGTAGTCTAGTACAGAATCAAAGATAGAAATTTCATCTCGTCGTAATAAAATATCAAAGTTCAAAGAAGCTGAAAGATGCCAGCACCACACAAGAACAACAAGACTATACTGCTTAAACCAGGCTTTTCTTTCCAAGAAAACTTATGTACATCAACTTTTACAATTAAATTATACATTGATGATTTCCAAAAACATAACTTATAAGCAATTGAGGGTCAATATAAAACATGAGATTACATCAGAGTGAGGAATGATTACCTGAGGAACCCATTTAGGAGATACAAAACTTGTAGCCTCAACTACTGGCAAACCAGAAGAAACTAGTCTGTAAATTAGTTTGATCTTTACATTTGTAGGTACAATATTTTTCTCATTCTGTAGTCCATCCCTAGGACCAACTTCAACTATCTTTACAAACTTCGGCATGCCTGTGAAGAACTGCTTTATCCAAATAAAAAACAATAGATCATAATAAGTTTAAGTTGAAGAACCGATAAAATAAATCATTTGGAATTAAAACATAGAAGGTAAAACATTGGACATATCAACATGAACAGGATATCAAAACAGAGATTCTATGACCTAACAATACAAGAACACATTGAAAGTAGATAAATATTCTATTCCCTCAGTCCCACGAAGATAGGCGTACTTCAAATTTCAAAAGATTGAAAGAACTCCACTTAATATGGCAGTGGTAGTTCATATTTACTAATAAAAAGGAGAATTAAATAGGGGCATATGAGAAAAGTCAGAAATCAATTATACTCTCAAAAAGGAGAGTAAACCATTACTAAGGACAGATGAAAAAGGAAAACAAGCCTATCTGTTTAGGAAAAAGGGAATATGAGTTAACAAATTATTACAAGATTAAATCACTATTTAAGGTGTCAAACCACCTTGTTTGTTAATTCTCGCATATCTTTGTCATTGGTTGAAGACTTATGTTGAGTATCTGAAAAGCAACGTGAATCCCAACCCGTTCCACAAGCCATCTGGCTCTTGCTTAAGTTTATGGCCCTTCGATTAAAGGAGTCACCTTGTGGTATATTCCTTGTATGCCTTTTCCAAGGAAAAGTTTCTCTTGTGTATTCTTCATAATCTTCCCTGTACATAATGAAACAAGCAGGACTAAACTAGAAATTTAATGGCCAAAAAGTGTTACTTATGTACAGATTACATAACATTAAGCAAGAAACAAAAATAATCTTAATTATTGGTTCTAAGATGATGCCAAAAATAAAACTGATATACCTTTTTCAATAAAGTAATAAAAATATTTGGAATTTACCACAAAGCAATCTTATTTTTCTTTATGCTATTTGGAAAAGGATAAAAAAATCGTTAATAAAAAATGTAGTTTGCTTTATATATCCATGGAAATGATCATTGAGAATGACAATAACAGTTACGGAGTCAATGACAGTCCAATAATCTATTATTTCTGTAACTCCTTACTAATTAATGCCCACTTACTCACAACTGTTGGATGAGCTGCAACTTCTCCCTTCAATCCAGCAAGTTCCCATTCCCATATCATCAGATCTGGGCCGGCAAGCACCAGATGAGAACCTCTGAATCCTGTCAATAGTGCTCATGCTTGGCAACTTGTCAAGACCGAGTGGCTCTTCCAAACTTGACATTTCTGAAGTAGAAGTGAGATAGAAGAAATTAAGGTTCAGTCCAGAATGATTACAGAGAGCTTTTTGTTATCAGCATTCAACTAATAACAGGGAAATTCAGTAAGTCATGGTCTAACCAGATGGAACATACATTTCTCAAACTATAGTTCACCGACATTACTTCTATGTAAGTAAATTATTCAATATGGCTCCTATTTATGGTGCTTTAGCAAAGTCCACTAGCATGATCAGGTTGTCATTCCAATTCATAGTGATAAAGGAAGCAATTCTTGAGAACAATAATTGACAAATATTGCAAGTCTTTACAATATCAGAAAGGGAATTATTTGAGAACTTGACTAGACATAATGCCAAGCAAATTAGACAAGAAACCTATGCTGCAAATTTCTAATGCATCAAGTTACAGAGTTCTCAAGAATTCAAATTTTCCACAAGTGGAAAATGGCATTTGATCTGGACCATAATTTTCGTCCAACTTCAAATGTATCAAAAATTTATTCCATTGCATAGAAAACAAAGAAAATTCTGTATAACATATTTGACCATTGCCTCATCAGTTCTCCATATTTTTGAAAACCCCTCAGTTTCTCTTCCTACTCACTTTCAGCAAATGACAAACAATTAAGCGTCCCTTAAACTGCAATACAAAGAACCAGGAAGGAATGCAAGTAATTTAAAGACACTGCAAATCACCTACCTATACAGGTTAATGTGAAACATTTGAATATCTGTCCACGCCAATATAAGAAAATTCCATGCACTTGTTTTAAATTTCAATTAAACCAAAGAAAAATTGCACTCCTGCCGAATCAAAATTGAAGTTTAATCCCCGAAAATCAAAATCCGGAATTGCAGGTCAATGTATCAGACACGGAACTTAAAAAATACGAAGCAAAAGAAAGTAAAGTTTCAAAATTCCCTTTACAGATAGGTAGTCCTTTTATTTCCCTCGGATCCAAACAGAACAATCAATTAACCGAAAAAGTTGTGGTGAGAGAGAAAATTGAAGTTACCTGAACTGAAGAGAAAAGATTGAAGAAAGCAAAGTCTAGGGTTTACGAAAATGGAAAATAATCCCAGAGAATTAAGATTCCTGGGAGTTAGTTTTCGGTTTAGAGAAATGCAAAACATTTGGACTTTGAAAGAAATAAAAAGAGAGAAGAAGAGGATGGTCGGAACGTGAGGTAGGTGCACGCTACGTTCTCTTGTTTTTTGTTCGTTTTCTTCAAAAAATAAATAAATAAATAAATATATATATATATATATATAATTAAAATTATTTCGTATTTGGCAGGAAAAATTAAATGGTTGATAAAAATATATATATATAAAATTAAAATTATTTCGCATTTGGCAGGAAAAATTAAATGGTTGATTTAAAAATTCCCACGTCTTATGTAATTTACAAAATAAACCCTAATGTTTAAAACCTCACAAATTGAAGGGGTGAGGTTTTTAGAATGTCCTATTTGCTCCGTCTTGTTTATTAAAAGTATGGATATTCGTAAATGAATTCGGATATTAAAATAAAATCTGTCACTGGTTTAGCATATCGAATACTCACGTATATTCCAAAATGTTATTTTGTGGAATTTGAATAGAAACAAGAAACAGTGACTTAATTGTAAGGAAAAATTAATATTTGAGTCTAATTTGTAATGTTGAGAACTTTGGGCATGCCTCTGAAAAGTAGGTAAAATATTTGGTTATTTAATTAATTCAAAATTGAATATAATATTATGTATATATGTACGGTACACACGTATCATACAATATAAAAAGAATAAAATGAAATGGATAGTTTGGTGGTGGTGGTGGGCAGTTTTCTGTTGGGGGTTAGGTCTCTTTCTTAATATTTTGGAATTTATGTGGTTAGGTCTCCAATTAAATATACTTTTTTTTTTAATCTTCTCTTCTTTTCTTTTTTAAAGTCAGATTTAAAAAAAAAAAAAATTGGGCTTCTATATGACAATATAGATTTAGTAATTAATTCAAGCTTTTTATTTAGTTACCTTTTTCATTCCTTTTTTATGCTTTCATGAATCATTAATTATCATAATTGTGTGTGTGTATATATATATATATATAGCTAAGGACTAAACTAATTCCCAAATTAAAAATAGAAAAATGAAAACATATTTATCAACATAATTTTCATTATTTTTGCATTTTTAATATTATCGATGTATATCAAATTGCATATTAAAAATTTAGCCAATTAATATGATTTTGTTAGAGCACAATTAATGTGATGTTTATTTTTTTAATTTACTTTTAAATCTATATAAATATAAATAAGTAATGCATAATTTATAATATTTTGAACGTGAGGTGGGAATTTTGACTGGTGATTAATAAATACCAGAAAAATGCTCTTTAAAATTAATTATGGGTTTAAATATTTGTGTATATTTTTTTCTTTTTTTAGCATGCTTCATGTGTTTCCTTTAACCAAAAGAAATATAAATATGTTTCCCTTGCTTTCTTCATTTATTTAGATTTATATAAAATAACAATATAATATTCATTATAAGTTTCATGATCAGTATTCTATAAAAATGATATATGTGTAATTATATATTATGCCTTTTTTATAATTTTTTTATAATCAATATATAATTTTATTGTTCTTTTTTGTGAAAGTATATAAAACATTGGAAATTTAGAAACATAAACTGTATTTTTTTTTTTACGTTATAATAAAACTACTGTATGGATTTGGTCTTGATAAAATTCACAAACTAAACTAATATGAAACTTTCCCTTATACATTTTAACCATTATTTTAGGGATAATACATAAATTTCCTCCTAAATTATTATTATTTATCATATTTTACTCGTGAACTAATTATACGTTAGATTACCACCTAAACTTGTTGAAAATATCACATTAGCCGCTCAAATTTTTTTAAAATATAAAAAATATACTATATACTATTGAAAATATCAAATTACCTCCTAAAATTTGTTAAAAATATTAAATTATCATCTTGTTACTGTTTGACCTCTATTTTCATGCACTTTTTATGAACCGGGACATATTTTAGATGAGTAATCTGATATTTTTAATAAATTCAAAAAAATAATTTGAGATACAATTAATTTAAAAAAAATAATAAATAGCAATAATTTACAGAGAAATTTATACATTAACCCTCATATTTATCTTTTGCTGGTATAATTTTATCTTTATTATGTAATTTTGGTTAAAAAAAGGAAGATATAAGAGGGTTCCATGAAAAATGTGGCCAGTAATACTTACGTTACAATTTTATTATTAAATTGCCATATTTGCAAGCATGGTTCTAGAAGTTGCAACGTCAATTTTTAGCTTTTTCTCCTTCAAGGTTGTGGTCACTTCCTCGTTTACCAATGCACATCACGCAACTCATATTTTCTACAATAAATAAAAGGATTAATCTGTAAAAACATCTACTAAATATATTTAAAATAAATAACTTAGTGCTTTTTATTATCATATTCAGAATAAATTCGAATTAATTTAATTAGTAAATTTTAAATACTAAATGAATTATAAAAAAATAAAATTCCTTAAAATTGGCATAATTTACATATTTAACGTCTCCTCCTTCCTCTCTCTTATGGATTACTAAAATAAAATTAGAATTCTACGGCTAGTCTTTTTCGCCTTTCATCTAAATGGTGCGCCAAAGAAAGCTTTATTATTATTATTATTATTATTATTTGAAATTTAATTAAATTTAAAATGTTAAAAAGTAAAGGTGTTAATATATTTTGACAAAAACAAAGGTGCTAAACGCTAATATATAAGAGTTTAGGGTGATTTGAGAAATCATTGATAATTGGATACTGAAGTGAGATTTGAGGTTGGGAGAAATGTAGAAAAGGATAAAACAAAGAAAAAAAAAATCTTAAATTTCTGACCAATAATTAATTGCCAAATTTGCGGACAATAAATTTTGTCGGCTTGTATTTACTATTACCTTCTGAAACCGAATATCTATACATAAAAAAAAAAAAATGCAAGTGGGATTTGGTTTCTATGATGCGGTTGTTGAAAATATAATTTATGATTGCACTATTGCACAAATTACATTTCTGATAAATCCTGAAATTTTGTAAAAAAAGGAGATATATATGGTGAGCAAAATGATATTGTGTCGTATTGATATGAGAACGTAAGGTAAAAATCGATTGGACCTGATGAGACAGAAATTTTGCAAAAAGAAGGGCTTGTCCAGTCGGATAGGGCGTGAGTACTCTGATAGTTAAGTCAGTTTCAGACTTCTAGACAGAGAAAGAAAGAGTACTGAGCATAATGTATATGTATATAATTTTGGAATGTAAATGCACATGATATTTATTGGGAGTGAAAAGGGTCACTTGAGAGACCTATCTTAATATTAGAGTAGGCAAATTGCAATATAATATATGACGGATGGGACATTGGAGTGTGTTAAAGGATTATGACAAGATAAGATCTGTCTTGTTCGATTGGTTAGTCTCATATGATAGATTCTAGCGCGTTTATGGCGATGTACGCATGGGGCGTGGAGATGCTAGGCTCTTGTTAGGCCGGACCTTTCAGTATTTTCGGCCTTCTTCTGGTGGTAGTCCAATTATTAGAAAATGTTGAGTATTATCAATTCATTCTTTTTTTTTTAATGCAAATTAAATCTTTATTAATAATATAAAAATATATTTAAAAAATATAAAAAAATTTGTAAAATTTAAAAATATATAAGATGTATGAAACTAATAAAGTTGCTAAAATATATCTCTGAATTTTTTCGACGAAAACAGTAGATAATAATAACATATTTTGGATAATCTGGCTTTTAGTAAAAAATTCAGTTCATCTGTTATTTACGAAAAAACTCATTTTAGAAGGACAAAAACTTCTATAAAAGAAGACAATAACCTCAAAATATGAAAGATAAACTTGCATTATAAAAAATTTAAATTGTATTCAACATTAACTAAATGAACTAGATCTATAAAAATAAAATAAGATCTAGAACAAAACAAAAATTAAATTTAAAATTCAAAATTTCAGATTTGAGTTTATTGAAACCAAAACATAAAAAGGCCTAATATGAATAAAAAATAACGAATAAAATTAAAATTTCAGATATAAGCCAATATGAGATATTTGAAAAAAAACACATAAAAAATTGAAAAAAAACAGATAAAATTTTAATAAAAAGGCAAAATGATAGAGAAGAGGGACTGTTGCCTATAAATGAATTGACGGTAGCCCCAAAATTAGATAAAGAAAAAAAATCTTTGAATTCAGGAAGAAAAGGAAGCTAGGGATTTTTAGTTAAGAATCTCTCATAATTCAATTCATTCTTTTTAAGTTAATCAATTTAAAAAAAGGTAAAATAATGGAAAACTTAATTATCTTTTTAATTGATTAGAGTTCAAATTTTATCCTCATTCGCTTTAAATATGTATTATAAAATAAAATTAAAATCGTTATTAATATATCAGTTGTTTGAAAGCTCCTTATTAATAATATCTTCTATAACAAATGACTATGCTAACTGATAAAGCAAGATTTGACTTTATCTGTAAGAAGAAGAATTGGCAGCCGGCGATTCGTTTGGATGACAAAGCCTGTAAGAAGGAGTGCTCGATCGGACCCGAACGTTAGTACTCCGAAACTTAAGTCAGTAGCTTTTAGAGAGAGAGTGTTTGGAGAGAGAGAGTCTCAAATAGTCAATACCTGGAGCCATTGTATTTCAGGCTATTTATAGGAGTTCTTTGGAGGGATACTCGAGTACCTTGGAGCGGAATAACCGGCAGTTGGAGCAAGTGAGCGGCGATGTGATAAGGAGCAGGTGGAGAGTATGGTTGCTGGCTTGTGTCAGTGGGCTGACAGGACGTGTTGTCTCATAAGTCCGATCGGACATCACGCCCTCCTGTCTTATCTTCCAGCTCACGTTTTGCCTTTTTGTTATTGGGCTTGGGCCGTGCCAAGTGTTTTTGGACCAACCTGATCGGGCCTTTGAAGATGTATTTTTCATAGTTATCACTTGTCCCCCCTCCAAAGGGTTTGATCGGGCGATTTAAGCCTTTTGGCGGGATTTTTGGATTTTTAGGAGGCACCCATTTGAAGAGATACGTCCATTCAGTTCAAAAACCTGTTTTGCATTTAATACTGTGCATATTTCTAGAATGGCGCTTCGTTCTTCATAACTGAAGTGATGGGTTGAGGACATGTGGCGTCCATTCAATGGGAAGGCTTCGGAATATTTTGGAAGCTTTTTGCCTATAAATAGATGAGTTTTAAGCGATTTTTCTTCACTTTTCAGTGATCTTTAAAGAAGTTCTGCCAAATTTTCTTTGCAAATTTTGCTATTTCAGCGACTTCAGAGTTTTTATAAGATTATCCAAGTAAGTGAACAATCCTTACCTTTGATTTTTCTCCTCTTTCATAATACCATTTTTTACTTCTCCTCCTCCCTCAAAGATGGCTTCAAGCTGTAGCCATTCTATAGATAGAAGTTTTCTCGAAGTTTATAAAGATCATGAGCTCGTGGCTCACCCTTCGAAACTGATGGAAGAGGAAGTGGCTGAGATCCCTTCGCGATACAATCTTTCCGAGGAAATTTCTGTGATGGCTTGCCCGAATTTCACGGCGATGAACGAAGGACCTTTTGGGCATGAAGATAATGAGTGGTTCATTTTCCATATGTAGAGCTTAGATGCTGGGTTGAGGCTTCCTTTCGGAGCCTTTGAACTAGCGATTCTGAAAGGCTATAGGATTGCCCCTAACTTGCTGCATCCGAATAGGTTGAGAACAGTGGTCTGTTTCAAGATTCTCTGCCAGATGGAGGGAGTAATACCAACTCTAGATTTGTTCACTCATTTTTTCTATATCTCAGGCCGGAGTCATGGCATATAATATTTTTGTACCAGCCAACCACAAAGGAAGTTGTTTAATATACCATCATCCCTAAAAGGTTTTAAAGAAATTTTTTTTAGCTGAGATGGCTGGTGGATTTAGAGCGTCACTGACCTGGTCGAATGTAGTTGTTGTTTTGAAAAATCGAGCCGTTGGTCATTTTGCTTATGAGGCCGACATCGAAAAGCTGTTAAGTGCCGTGGCAAGACAAGGGAGACCCTATGACTTTAATTATCTTTTGGGGACTCCGATCGGGCCCTTGAACCCCTGATGTTACCATTGGCGCAGAACTTGAGCACCATAATTAATGGAGGGGGAGAAGTGCTTATATAGATAATCATGCATTGCATGTTCATAAAATAAAATTCAATTGGAGAGAATACTTATCTTTTATTTTTGTGGCGCAACTACGATCGCGATGGCTAAGGGACACGATATCGCTAAATAATTAGCCGATTGGGCTAAGGCGAGAATCGAAGCAGAACGTGCTTCTAAGGAGGAGAGGAGATCTAAAAAGAGAAGACTCGTGCCTTCCTCAGAAGCTCAAGCTTTTGATCCTTCTGCAACTGCTTCCACTTCTTCCTGTGATGCTATGGTGGCTCCTGTTGCTAGTCCTCCTCAGGCACTTTCAACATCCGCTATTGATCGACCTTTGGTGGGGGATCAGTATCCCCTTAAGCATTTGCTTTTGAGGGATGAAACTGATTCCAAGGAAGAACAACTAGCTCATCACCGGAGGGGGTTAATTTAAGCAAACGCGCTCCCAGTGGATGATTCTGCCCAAAAGAGGACCGACGAGGTGGCCAAAAAGAAAGCTGTTGACCTGATAGCCATGGTGGACGCGAGGATTGCTGTGAGAGGTAAGGAACCTATGCGGGATGAGTATGCTCGAAGTGTCACCACAAGAATTTCTAAGAGGCGGGCCACATCGCTAGGAGAGATTTTGAAAAATCAGTTTGGCGACAACTGGTCCACTGATAGTAAGGCGGTATCGAGTTATTTGTGTCGGGGTATGCTTCAAGAGAGTAATTTCAAGGCAATGGAGGATCTTAGCATACTAGCTGGGAGTGTAGCCTTTTTCAGCAGCAGAGTTTGGAGGTATTATTCAAAATTTGCATTCTAAAGGATTTATTTCTAATGATTTTGCCTCGCTCTTTCGTCTATCTGTTATCCCCTTGACCAGCTGATCCTTCTCCTTCCTCTTTTGTTTTTCAGTTAATAAAGAGGGGTTTGCATTTGCATGGCGTGGTCGTTTTTTATCGAGGGAGATAGGAAGATGCCGATCGGGTTAGGAGAAGGCAGAGGCTAAATATGATGCAGCTAAGAGGGAGTCTCTACTTGCCTAGGCTAAGGTTGATAAACTGAAGAAGGAGGCGTATCATCTTTCTTAAGATTTGAAAGCTCGACAGAAAGAGGTTGACCACCTTAAAGGGAATGTAGCTTATTTGACTGCTGAGAGTGTCTTAGGGCAAAAATTCGAATAAGAGGCAACCAGGTTGAGGGGTGAGTGCACATGTCAATCTACTGAGTGCTCAAAGGCCGATTTTGAGCGTGATCTTATGTGTGGGGAGCGGGATTCATTGTAAACTACCCTAGTAGAAAAAGAGATGGCATGGAGAAGAAAACATGAGGAGGAACTTTTCACCCAGATAGAAGATATCATGGATCAATTAGGAGAGGCTCAAGGAAAGTTGCTGACTCGGTTAATTTATGAAGCCGGTAGGCATTTTCCTGATGCTGATCTCAGCTGGATGGATGACCCGGGTGCTCTGCCTGATCCTTCATCTAGTGATGACGATTATGAGACTTCTCAAGACCCTACACCATTTCAACCAGATGCTGGTGGAGAGATTAGGTCGGATGCTGTAGTTTTTTTGTTGACAGAGAATGCTTCTGGTGAACCAGCAGTGTCTTTCTGTCCTCCCAATGAGACGATTGTGGAGCCTTCTTCTACTGTAAAGATAGTAGACATTAAAGTATAGTTATTCTTGTAATAGTTTTGTCTTTGCTTTGTAGTTTGTAAGAATTCTTCATATAAAAGTTGATTTGCCTTTCAATTGCATTTTCGTACTACAATTCTTATGTTAGATAAAATTTTGTCATGAAAATAGCTAAGGAGAATAAACATTATCAACCATGGAGGGTGTATGAAATTAGACATGGAGAATGCGTAAAATTGACTAAGGAGAATACTTCTTGAATTTTGATGTGCTTTTCAAGCATTGCAGTGTGCGACCATTTTGAATCAATGATCATTTAATATGATCGGATTTAATACGCTTTTCAGGCACTGCTAGAGTTATGGCAGGCAACTTTTCAATTTTTAACTTGATTGAAGAATTATCTGATTGAATATTATTTAAAAGAGACAATTAACTTAATTGTCGTCCTTCGCATCTTGGACTTGGGATAAACATCGAGCCTAGTGAAGGTATTCTTATCTTGCTAACGAATGGACTCCAACTTTTACGTCTTCAGTGTATAAAGCCTAGCAGATAAGTAGTGCCCAACGAGGAGTTTTGGCCTTAAAAGGTTTTAGGGAGTTACCCATTTACGGGGAATTATCCGTAGGGAGAACCTTGATCGGGATTAAGATTAAGATAGCGTCCTTCCGACTTACTTATAGATTTTCACATTTTGGGTTCGGGATAGACATCGAACCTAGCGAATGAGTTGATGGCGATCGAATGGAGACATCCTACATTTTCGGTTTGTAAATAACACTAAACCTAGCAGGCTAACTTTTGTCAGAGAAAAGCTTTCGCATTTTAGGTCCGGGATGGACATCGAGCCTAGCAATGGAGCTATGCCAGTCGATAATTAGCCTGAAGTTAAACTGTGTTTCCAACTTTCACATTTTGGGCTCGGGATAATCATCGAGCCTAGTGATTAAGCTTTAAAAAGTTTGATACATCGATTGGGATGGAGCGTCAATCGGAATTAAGCTCTATGGTGATCACATCTGCTCAGGATTTCTATCGACTAGAGTAATGATTGTCGATCAGAATTGTCATCAGTTGGAGTTGATTAAAGACTATAATTGCTATATCGACTACCATCCAGGGAAACCATATGTAGTGGCTGATGTGCTCAACATAAAATTTATGTTAGGTAATGTTAATGCTTTTGAATGAACTTGTATAAGACATTGATAAGTGTAAATGATTAATAGTGATCTTTGCATCTCTTCGGGCAATGAATACTAGTTTAAGTTTGGCAGCAGATGGAGCCATAGTAGCTAAACTTCGAGTAAAACCAGACTTTGTGCATAAAGTAAAAACGGCTCAAAAAGGAGATGATCGACTAATAGCTATTGTAAACAAGCTTCAGCACAGTAGTGAAAGTGATTATTCATTGTCTAGTGATGGAAGTCTTTGTTATAAAGGAAGACTTTGTGTGCCAGCTCAGGAAGATTTGAAGAAAGAGATTTTGACAGAAGCACACCATAGTAGCTATGTCATGCATCCTAGAAGTAACAAAATATACCAGAATTTAAAAGCCTACTACTGGTGGCCAGGCATGAAGCATGATGTGACTGAATTTATGGGTAAATGTCTTACATGTCAATAGGTGAAAGCAGAGCATTAGGTTCCTTTTGGACTTCTTCAACCACTTTTTATTCCATAATGGAAATGGGATTGGGTGACCATGAATTTTGTGACTGGTTTAACCGTGACTCAGTGAAAGTATGATGCCATTTGGGTAATCGTTGACCGTCTCACCAAATCAGCTCATTTCATGCCAGTACGGATGGATTTCTCTTTGACCAGGCTGGCAGAACTCTACATAAAGGAGGTGGTTAGATTACATGGAGTGCCCGCATCCATTATGTCAGACAGGGATCCCGGATTTACTTCCCATTTTTGAAAGAGTTTTTAGGATGTTCTGGGTACTAGACTTCGTCTTAGCACAACATTTCCACCCCCAAACTGATGGCCAATTAGAACGGGTGATTCAGATATTAGAAGACATGCTCAGATATTGTGTTTTTGAGTTTGGCACCAATTGGGAGAAACATTTGCCATTAGCCGAGTTTGCCTACAACAAAAACTACCAATCCAGTTTGAAAATGGCTCCATTTGAAGCATTGTATGGTAGGAAGTGCAGAACTCCTTTATGCTGGACTGAATTGAGTGAGAGGAAGCTTTTGGGTTCAGACTTAATTCGTGACTCTGAAGAAAAGGTCCAGATCATTAAAAGCATATTGAAGGAAGCAATGGATCAACAGAAGTCATATGCAGATCTAAAGAGGAAAGATATTGAGTTCCAGGTCGGAGATAGGGTCTTTCTGAAGGTATCTCCATGGAAGAAAGTTATGAGATTTGGAAAAAAGGGCAAGTTAAGCCCTAGATTCATTGGTCCATACGAGGTACTTCAGCGAGTGGGTCCTGTGGCCTACAGGTTGAAATTGCCATCTGCTTTATACATGATGTCTTTCATGTATCTATGCTCCACAGATATAGGTCTGATCCGAGTTATTTGATAGCACCAGAAGAGATACAGGTTCAGACTGACATGAGTTATGAGGAAAGACCAGTAAATATTTTGGCTAGGAAAGTCCGACAACTTCGAAACATACAAATTTCATTGGTGAAAGTTCTATGGCATCACCATAATATTGAGGAAGCGACATGGAAACTCGAAACAATAATGAGACAGCATTATCCTCTACTTTTCAGTTTAGGAAAATTTCGAGGACAAAGTTTCTTTTAGTATGAGAGAAATGTAATGGTCTCAACACCGGGTCAGCAGTGAGCATTACTTTTCGATGGTGAATAGTACTTTTCGGGGCTTGAAAGGACACCCGAAAGTCAAAAATATTTTATTAGACCATCGAAAAGTATTGGTCATGGTGAGTCCGGGGTTAAAATTTGAAGTGAAATTGAGATCAAATGGGCCTTCAAAGGTCAAAAATACGAAAAAGGCAGCGAGTCAATTTTCTTAGTAGAGAAGGTAACTTGATTTTGCATAAATTGTTAAAAATAGTAAACGAACTCAGAAAATTGCCAAATTTTGCATGCCTACATGAATTTTTATGTAGAATATTTTAGTGATGAGAATGAAATTTTTTGGTGACACCGGTAGTTGTCAAATTGGACCGATAAGTTTGAATCAGACCGATAACAGACTCCGATTGAGCCAAAAATTTTCGTGCTAGCTATTTTTGATGTGATAAGAGTGGTGGAACTATTTTTTGGAGTGATTTGATGACTGAAAAAGAAAAAAGGGTAAGTTGGATCTTGAAAAATTAAATGATTTAAATTGATTCTTTAATATTTTTCTATAGATTTTGAGGTGTAAAATTTGATTATGAGCTTGGATTTTATATTTGAGAACAAAAAGATAAGGATATCTAAGGTTTAGTGGCCGACCCTATGTAGGTGAGCAAGAAGAGGAAGGTTTTTCAAGGCGTAAAGGCAAAGAAAAAGGAGGCTTAGGCTTCCTAAGTCAAGTGAAAACTGTAAGTGGCAAATTAATCTTTACATTTTCTAAGTTTTTGAATTTTATTCAATTATGTAATTGGGGTAAAAATTTTTAAAGTGGTTAATTGATGAAATTTTGTTAGGGTAAATGAAATTAAACATTAAAGAAGATAAAATGAAAGCTTAAATGGGAGAAAGAGGATTTTTAGGTGGATTTTCTATAGGTGGCCGAAATGTTCCCTAAAGAAAAATGAATGAATTTTGCATGAAAATAATATATATTAGCCTAAATTAATTATAGAAATAATGTATAGTGTCCATGAATTTTAAAAGAATATATGAAATTTATTTTGGAATTTTTAAGGTTATGTAATGTGTATGTATGTAGTAAGAATTGTGAAATTTAGTGAAATAATTGATTATTTTAGTAAAAAATGATAATAAATAATAAATAATGCATAAATATATTTTACTGAAATTTATTGGATTTATTATAATTTTATTAACATTTTAATGTTAATATGTGTATTGAAAATAATTGAATTATTAGTGAATAATTGCACAAAAATGTTGAAAAAGGTGTATTTATAAATTAAATTATAATCAATGAAAAAAATAAAAATTCAACCGATGAATTTTTTGGGAATTAAAAAGATTAATAAAGTAATTATTACTATACCCTTAGAATTAGTCTGATAGTAAAAACTAGTTCTAGATATAGTTAGTTAGCCATAAGAACACCCTTTACCGAGGTGCAAGTCATGGTGACTTGCTTTGTTATGGGTAGGATCTTTGATCTCCATAGCTTAAATGTAAAGTGAAAGTGAAAGTGAAAACTGCAGTGTTATGAGAATGGTTTCTTGGGAGTCATTTTCCTTTTAGTGGGACTCATGGGGTCCATGTTTCGTGTATCAAGTCTGAGATTTTCTGTCGGGTCTGTGCTAGGGGCATAATGAAAATAAAATGATAAAGAAGTGAAAAGACAATGAAAAGTAAGAATAAAGAGTGAAAAAGGACTAAAATGAAAGAAAAAGAAAGTTTAGAGGCAAAATAGTAATTTTTTCCAAAAGTATAAAAAGTAAGTAAATTATGTCAAAATTGTTTAATTAAAGATAAAACAGTCAGATAATAGTTAAATTGTTCAGAAAGTGGATTTTATTGTTAAAAAGGACTAAAATATAATTTTGCATATAAATATCAAATTAAGTGTATAAAAACGTAAAATGCGTCAATTATTAATTTAAAGGTCAAAAAATAAGCTTTTATGGACAAAGTTGTAATTACGCGATTAAAATGAATAATATTATAGAAAATATTAAATCGATGTTTAATAAGTAATTTAATGATTTATAAGTATTTATATAAGTTATTATTTAAGAATAATGATGATAATTAGGAAATGTATCGATTATTAGTCACCACTGAGCATGTTGAGTGCTCAGCGCGTAGTTTTTACTGCATGCAGGAAAGCAGGAGTAGGAGCAAGAATACAGATTGCAGGACTTCTTTTAAGCATTTTGTTGTATGGATTTGGTATGTATATATGTATCTAAACCTTACTTTTGGTTATGTAAATATTAAACTGGAGTTATTTTGGTAAAGCTGTAATTTGGATATGAATGTGATGGAATGGATGATGATTATTGTTATTGATTGTTGTGCCTCTGAGAAGCTGTGTGAATTATCTGCATTTCAGGGGGCTTGTACTATGTACAGCCGTCATATTACAAAAATTTTATTTAATGCATAGTAAATAGGACAATTATAGGTCATCGGCAAAGTGTTATCAAAATGATTAAGTAAATGTTAATGAATCGTAATGATTACGTGACAAAAAAAATTTCGATCTTTGGTTCAACGGTACAGTGTTAGGAGTGATAAGGGTGTTACATACATGGGCCACCGACCGACTTTGATGTGCGTGTTTGCACATTGAATTGAGCGATGAACAACTCTTTGAGTTGCCCAAATGAGGCGATTGATTCTTGAGGGAGTCCGATGAACCATTTCAAAGCAGGTCCTTCTAATGTGGTTGGGAAGACTCTGCAGGCAATCCTTTCATCGTAGGTGTAGACCTGCACTTTAGTCAAATATTTCGCAAGGTGAGTGGCGGGATCAGTTTTACCTGTATATTTGTCCATTACCACATCTTTCCACCTAGGAGGCAACTCAGATTCTATAATTTCTCTGCAGAAGGGTGAGGGAGTGTTGTTGCCAGTGTTCTTCTTAGGCATCCCTTTCATTGCCTCTATCAAGCCAAACTTTTTGAGTTTTTGTTCAAACCATTCGTCCTCCCTGCTCATCGTCGTAGAAATGAACTCCTCTTTTGTCCTTTGGATGCACCTGCGATTTGGCGCACGCATACAGGTCAAGTCATCATCAAAAGATGAGGTATATAATCTACTGAGGATATAAGGAGCATCCCTGCTTAAGGATATTGTCTCCTTTCCCTTATCGTATCTGTTTGTGATTCTGACATCTGCGCTATTTTCATCATGGGCGCTTGGCTCGTTGAGGAAAATCCCCTTGTTCCTTATTCCAAAGTCTTTGTGACCTCTTTCGGAAGTTCTGGGCATCCTTTCTCTTCCCAGGGCTTGGACTATGCTCTCAGTGAGGTCACCAAGAGCAGCACGCATACCTCAGATAGTAACAGGGGTGTCCTCCTGCTGTGGTGCAACCACATCATTGAGATTTGAAAGGGGATTACTCCTGACTGGTGATCTGATAGATCTCTCTCTTAGCCCCAAGGGTTCAAATCTGTCCTGGTTGCTACGATTATACTCCCTAGGAGCTACGCGCTCGTTGGATCTTGAATCTGCCATGTCTCTCAATGAAAGCACCAAATGATAAAGCAAGATTTGACTTTATCTGTAAGAATGAGAACTGGCAGCTGACGATCTGTTTGGGTGACAAAGTCCACAAGAAGGAGTACCCGGACGTTAGCACTCCGAAGCTTAAGTCAATAGCTTTTAGAGAGAGAGAGTGTTTGGAGAGAGAGTCTTAGATAGTCAATACTTGAAATTATTGTATTTCAGGCTATTTATAGGAGTTCTTTGAAGGGATACTCGAGTACCTTGAAGCCCGATAACGGGCAATTGGAGCAGATGAACAGCGATTTGATAGGAAGCAGGTGGGTAGTATGGGCGTTGGCTTGTATCAGTGGGCTGACAGAAAGTGCTATTCCATCAGTCCGATCGAACATCGCATCCTCCTGTCTTGTCTTCCAGCTCACGTTTTGCCTTTTTGTTATTGGGCTTGGGCCGTGCCAAGTGTTGTTGGACCAATCTGATTGGGCCTTTGAAGATATATTTTCCATAATTATCACTAATCGATCTATATATTAAGAAATGGAATTTATTGATAACAACATTTCAAAATTTTAAACATTACAATTAGATTGATTTGGGTCCATTTTTGGAGGGAATTAGAATTTTGAGAGTAGAAAGAAAAAGAATAGAAATTAAATTGATTTGAATCCTTTTTTTTTTTGGTAGAGGAAGGGATGATTTTCCAAATATTTTTTTAGAGTTGCGAAAGATTAGATTTTGTGTGCAAAAGATTTTGGAAGATTTGAACATTTAAAAATGTACTGTGTTTTGTACTGTTCAAGTTTAGTAATTTATTTTATCAAATTTTGGCAGTTAGAGAACTCAACGAAATAATTTATAATATCAAATACGATTGGCTGATCTATCAAAACAAATATGGATTGAAGTGATTTAGCACATATTATTTTCAAATAAAATCTCGAATTTAAATTTTTTTAATTAATGGAGAAAAATAACAATTTATAAGCTTTTCTTATATGATAGTTTTATTAGGCTCAAACTGAATTAATCCATATCATTCCTTTCCCATATATATATAGAGAGAGAGAGAGGTGGAAAGTAAAAACTAGATAGTAAGCAAGACCGACTATATCTCGACCCATCATGGAGGATTATATATAAAGAGTTTTATACGTTATTAACTAACACACTTAAGTTTTTGAAGTGGTTCAAATATGCCATTCAAATATTTTTTTTTTCTTAAAAAAATGGCATTGTTATTAAATAATAGGTCCAATTTTGCCACTCTAGTCCACGTCAACAAATAAAAATCTTAGTTGGCACTAATTTGATCAACATGTTAGCAAAAAATGAATACGTAACATTTGAATTAATCAGATTTAAATTAAACCAATCCGACTTAAAATCTTAAACCCTAGTTAAACCAAACCCAAAAAATGGACACATGGATATTGTGTGTGTGTGTATATATATATATATATATATATATATATATATATATATATATATATATATATATATATATATATATATATATATATATATATATATATATATATGTGGAAGTGGCAAATTTTCCTCCATTATTTATGACGGAATTATTATTCCGTCGCAAAATACATATTTTCACCAGATATTTTTTCCTACGAAAAACATTTTTCCGTCGGTAATTACCTACGGAAAATGTTCCGTCGGTATTTGAGAATTTTCTTGTAGCCTGAGGGAGGATCATAAAAAGTTTAATGCGTTATTAACTAACACAATGGTATGTTAGATTAAATCAGCCACAAAAATACATTTCCTATAAACAAGTCTGATAGAGCTGAAACAAACTTTGAAACATTAAGCATTGGCAGCTCTTCTACTTTAAAGATGTAACCTTAAAGTATTATATTCTTTAGTTCATTTAGTTTCTGTCTGATGTCTTCAATTTTCTTTTAAAACAATACAATTAAAATATATTCAAACAAGTTAACGTGATGGCCTATTAGCTCAGTTGGTTAGAGCGTCGTGCTAATAACGCGAAGGTCGCAGGTTCGAGACCTGCATGGGCCAGAAGTTGTTTTTGTTACCATTTCCACCAATTTTACAGTTTAATCTCTACTATTACTATTTTTTCATTTTTATTTTTTACTTTTTTTTTGCAAAATAATTCAAATCTAAAGAAAATATTCAGAACTAAAGAAAATTTATGGTCATGTTACTAAAAATATTAATGTTAACTAACAACATTAATTCAACCAAAAAAATACCGTGCAACATATGTGAATCATGAATATTACTCATTATGTTCTTTTTTATCTGTCAATTTTAAGTAAAATTTAAATTCTATTTATCTGTCACTTTTAATGTAATTTAATTTGCTTTTTTAATTTATTTTTATTTTTCAATAAAGTCAGAACCAATCAAATTTGATAATTTAATCTTTAATCACACAATTTAATACTAAATTTAAGTCTATTTATTACTCCCTCCATTTTTTTATCTATCATTTTTGAGTAAAATTCAAATTTTATTTATCTGTCACTTTTAGACTTTCAATGTAATTTAATTTGCTTTTTCAATTTATTTTTTTTCACAATAAAGTTAGAACCAATCAGATTTGATAATTTAGTTTTAATCACGTAATTTAATACTAAATTTAAATCTATCTATTATTTTTTAATCTTAGTGAAAACAACAAAAGTGACTGATAAAAAAAAATGTAGGGAGTATTTCTTAATCCTAATGAAAACAACAAAAGTGACTGATAAAAAAAAAACGGAGAGAGTAATATATACTAAAATTGAATGGTTTGATTTTGATGATGAAAACCAAGGGAAACATAAAAATCCCTCTTTTATATATGCATAATTAACTACTAATAATTTTAAAAGTAGGAATATTATTCATTGATTTGAGTTCATTTGTATCTTTTCCACAATATAGGAAATGCTTTAGAAAATAAAAATATTGACATATTATACAAGTACAAAATTTTCATATATAGAGTTAGTTAAGAAAAAAAAAACCAATTATGACTGACAGTCTAATAGAAAAAATAAAAATGAAAGAATGGACTAAATAAGAGAGTGAACAAGTATAAAGTATACTGTATACTGCATGTATTATTTTGTTTCCCGTAAATTCTCATTATTTAGTATTATTTTGTTTCACGTAAATTGTCACTATTTTACCCTTAATTATTAATTCATTTAATTTTATTATAAATAATACTCTGTACGGTCAAAGTTTATGTTAAATATTTATGAAAATAGTAAAGAACTCCTTTTATTTAATTTAAGGCAACAAATTTTAACTCTTTAACATATTAAAGAAATCATTAATTAACTTTAAATTTAATTAATATTTATTATAATTTACTAAAATATCATTCATTAATTGTCTATAGTTATATAATCTCATACTATTAATTATCTTTCATAAAATAGAAAATGCATAAATAATATTTTTTGAAATTTCAAAAAATTGTCATATTAAATGGCACAAAAAAAAAAATTGTCTTGATGAGTGGAATACATGGAATGACAATTAATGAAAATATTAATGCAATAAGATGCTTACAAGGGCAAAGTTAAAATCAATGTTATAATTTTTTTTTATTAATTTTATAAAGTGACATTTCAGATGTAACGAATTTTTTCTACAAAAAATGATAATTAATGAACCTATTTAACATATGTTATAATTACAATTAATGAACAAGTACACAGTATTTCATAACTCAATTCTGGTCGCTTAGTGAACTGGCAGAAAGGCGCAAATAAAATAGGGAAAGCGAATTTTCCGGTATATCCATATAGAAAAAAAGATGGCTAAAGTATAATTTTAATGAAGCATTAAGGTCCATTACAAGCAAACTCAAAGTGCATGAAAAGTGAAAAATACCACTCTTGTGAATCTCCCCTCTATCTCTAAGGCACATCAAGAGCTCAAGAACAATACATGCTAAAGAATTCCAAGATTTCGAGTTCAAAGCCATTTAAATTCGGAAAAAAAAAAGTGTTTCGGACACACTCAAAATCCATCAAAAGCTATACAAATGCTATATATATTGCTGATGAGAATCATAATCTACGGTACAAAACCAATATCCTTGAAGTATTCGTGCTCAAGAGCGCTCCTGGCTGTAATTCTTTTGGTAGGATCCAAGCACAGCATTTTCTGGCACGTTAATAGCACAAACATCAACATATGAAAGGACAGGAATTGATTCTATGCATTGTAGGACAAGAAGCCGGGGACTCGAGTATGATCACATTAATAAACCTTATAGTTGATGCATTTTTAAGCTCAAGAAAACACAATTCTAGATCAAGGAGAGAGAATATGTGGTTTCATGAAATGAAAATAGAAATTCGAACTTACAGAAAGAAGGTCAATGCCAACTGCGTCAAGAGTTGGGACCACAGTTGCCAAGTTCTGCAAAGCATGAATACGAGCTGTCAAAAGAATCAGAATTGAATAAGTTACATGAATTCGCATCATAAATAAAGAAAAGACCTTAGGAGGCCACTTAGGGAAGGCAGATTTGAAGTCAGGCAAGGAAGTCACTCCAGGCCAAGTGTCCTCATTTGGAGTTCCCAAGATTCTGCAAGGTTGTGTATAAGACATATGAATGCTAAGTTACGCACATTAATTCAGTAGTACTGCTCTTTCCTTATATCTTTCATGACAAGTCATTATGATGCCATGTATGAACGCAATAGCAAACCCAGCAACTCCAGTGTAATTAAAATACAAATATTTCACGTGTATGTGGGCATGTTCAGAAAGTTGCAATAAGTGCACCCTTGATTGTGTTTACTGATTGGTACTTATTCTACAACTATGCTATGCTTGATTTAGCAAACATATACAATAGGTATAAGCACCATATCAACATGTAATAGTTTCCATGTTAGGATTACTAATAGTTTATCCAAGAAAAGCAGTCCAAGAGGATGTTAACTGTGGCTGTCCCGAAGAGGATGTTATATTGAACCAAACATAGAAACTCCAACCATCTGAAACTGACCAACTAGCTCCAAGAATATCAGTTATTACCTTTTTATCCCATGTTATATCCACATTCTTCTACTAGATCATGAATGTATGGAAAAATTTTAGAAGTCAAGGATGGACTTTAAATGCAGAATATAGGTTACTAATGGCTAGCATAATTCGAAGTGACACATAAATATAAAATCCAGGGAACAAAATAGAAGTTGAAAAGACATGGTACTTGAAAATCTTGAACAGTTCATCAATCTCAGAGTCCCCAGGGAACAATGGTCGCTGGTTCACCATCTCAGCAAATATACATCCCACTGACCACACATCAACAGGGGTTGAGTAATGCCGGGATCCAAGCAGAATTTCTGGTGCTCTATACCACAGAGTTACAACCTAGAGATATGGCCCAGCAAAGTCAAACAGGACAAGTATCAAAAAACTGCAAATTTTTTTACTATACTATTGCAAATCTTTCACATGCATTAAAATTTACAGCTAACAGCAGTTTATATTTAGCATCTCAATTATGAAAGTGTCATCATATCATGACTTGACAAGCAACAAATTTAGGCCAAACAGCCCTTAATCATACACAGAATGGCTATACTGGACCATGTTACACTACGATCAGATTTTTTTCTTTTTCTCTCTCATGTACTTTCTTATCCTTGATTCAGCAGAAATACAACTAGGATCCCATGCTCATTACAGTTCTCAAACTCGTGAGATTGCAGATGACCTTGTGCTATCAAATTCCAGAGAAGCATGTCCTTTTACATATATCTCTATGCCTCTTTTGATAATTCAAAACTGTAATTTTTGAACTATTAGCACTCAGATCTCAATTTAAAAGCATGTTGCATTGCAAAGTGTACCAACACTTTTAAAGAAAACCTAGGACTAAATAGCATCAAATCACACGTCCTTCCTGCTCTCTTATATTCCATGGGAGTCAGACAATGCATGTATAGTTATACCTCGTGTGTGAATGTCCTAACAGGTATACCAAATGCTCTTGCCAACCCAAAATCTGCAAGCTTCAGTGCATTCGTACGGCGATCTATAAGCAGATTTTGTGGTTTCAAATCTCGATGAAGAACCCGATGAGAATGGCAGTATGCAATTCCACGTAGTATTTGATAAAGGAATGTCTGCAAATAACAGAAAAAAAGATGATGATTGGTTGTGCAAAGCCAAATGACCTTAGACTATTCAATCATCAGTAACATACAATTGTCACTTTGCTTAGAAGTATAAAGAAGGAAGGCCAACATATAATACACCTATGTTAGCAAGCACCTATACAGGATTGCACAAAATGAAAGTGCACATAGGGGGTGACCAACCCTTATTTCCATCAGGCTAGAAAATAAACAGGTTGTTTATTGCCTCGTTTTTGAAGGATTAAATGGCATGGTATAAAGGATTGTTTCCAAAGTTGAAAATAAAAATGGTATACCACATAAGTTAAACTCAAAACCTGTTGACATGGACACACCTCCACAGGGGTAAAGATATATCTCACTCACTTTAACAAGACGAGGATCCTTGGAAAATTCAGGAGAAGAATCCATGTGCTTCTTCAAGTCCAGATCCAGATATTCAAAAACCAAATACAAGCGCTTCTCACTGTGCACAACATCCTGCAACCTGTCACCACTTTCACCAGTCAGATAAATTGCTACAAATGTAAAGGTAAGAGAAGACCAAAAAAAAAAAAAGGCAGGAGAAATGAGACCAAGTGAAGCTATAATTGCAAATAATTAAACATCAACTTCATAAAAATAAACAAATTACTTGACTGGGGAAGACAATGATGATCAAGAGTGCCAATTTTCCGTGGCTATTGGCTATTGCAGGTTAAGATTCTGGGAAGTTTTCCTATGAATGATCGATGCATGTTTGTAGTATCCATGCAATGTTGATACTAGTTAACCCACAAACAAAAGGGGCCTCAGACAGTGGAATACTTGAGGAATAAAATAAAAAGATACTGAGAAGTATAAAATAATATCATTGAAAATAATTCACTTAACCAATTTCATTTCTTGAAAAGGTCACGTCACAAATATAACTGAAAACGGGCTTTGGCTAAAAGAAGGTCAATGGGGATCATACCAGCAACCAGTACAGCCTAGATCTACTTGAAGGTATCATATTACATTATGATACTTTTTGAGGATGCAGCTTGATGAAATGAAGGTGGCTGACAAAAAATAAATGGTGATAAAGGAGAGTAGATGATCAATTAACCATCCACATTATCGATGCTGACATATAATGGATGCAGACCAATTGCACAAACATACAAGTATGCATCACTTTCCCAGAAAACTTCAGAAGAAGTTGAAAGGAGCTTTCTGCCTGCTCTAGACTATTTACAATGTGCAGTTTATTTGGAAAGGAAAGCCAGTTAGAAAATGAAATACATATGAAGTGCAGCAAGAAGGATAAACAGAGGGACAAGTATCTGATATGGGTGTTTCCCTCAGTGCTGGGTTTTCTTAGTGTTGTAGCTTATCCACTATTTTGAAGTTAAACTTGTCATACTCAAGTCCAACTATCCTTATCTGACCCATACCTATGTACTTGAGCGAAAATTGAAGAGTTGAAGTGACTTTGCTTCAAAGTTAATTTGACCAACTAGATGAACAAATTACCTGACAATGTTCCCATGCTGCATCTCTTTCAAGAGGGAAATTTCTCTGATTGCAGTGCTAGGAACACCTTCATCTTCCTGCTCCAAGCGTATTTTCTTCAGAGCTATAGTCTCATTGGTAACTCGATCACGAGCCTTGTAGACCACTCCATATGTCCCCTCACCAATTTTTTCGACTTTCTCATACTGCCATATATTAATATTATAAACCCAGTAAAATTACAAGGAAAGTATCAGATGTCCAATAGAAAACTATAAATATGCAAATTCTTAACTGACCTGTTCCATTCAGTCCAATACAAGTAATATGTCTCTGCAATGTAATGCCCATAATGAACAACAGATTTTAGAAAAATTATCAAAGTCGTGATGAGTTATTCATTACTGGACCTAAGTAAATTAAAGCAAACAAGTTAAGATATGGGTACAGACCACAATCTGATGAACAGCCATCTTAAAAGCTAATTCAAATCAATTTCCCACTATGGGGAGCTAGAACACAATTCATTAAGTCAATGTGTATTTGTATATATTATCCAATATTAGAAACAAAATAATTCAATCATTTGCACAGAAGGTCCATTTGTGCAAATTGATGTGCATGCATATATCATAACAACCACATTACAAACCAACAGACAACTCATATATCACATTGAATTATACGCTGTACAGTATAAACCATTTCAAGTATCCAAACATTATAATAACACATGATTCAACTCTGAGGAATAAATGCTAAAAAGAAAACAAAACCTTCAGTATGCATATGGCTAAAAATGCCATATTTGTTTTTTCTTATGGTGATGGCTAACTATTCATTTTAAACAAAAATAGGAGAGGCATGATATAATTAACCAAACATCTTCACGTGATCAAAGTTTAATGAAACTAAAATCCAGACTCTAGCTCCTTATCAGCAAACAGCAACCTAGCTCATAACAATTTTACCAAACAGCTAGAAGAAAAATCCTTACTGTAGGATGCCAAAGAAAAATAAATAAATAAATAATAAAATTTTCCATGAAGAACTTAGCTTATATCAATCCTGACGACACTCAACTTTTGTCAAAAATTATGCTAGAAACGAATAATCATGATTTGGTTGATAAAAGTACAAAAGAAAAAGGAAAAAAAAAACAATGAATAGTCCAGCAATCATGCATATGACTGCCCAAAAAAACGCACATGACATCTTAGAATTGAAGCCAAACAAGAACGCAAGATGGAAAAGGTCGAGTCAAATGTGAAACCAAACCCTGCCAGGACATGGTAGAGAGTCCAAAATAACAGCAATCTACTAGATAACAAACCTCATAATGGTCACAATAAGCTACACCAGGGTATTCTAAATATCTTAGTTACCCACTTTCCTCCTTTAATCTCAAAGGGCATTAATTAAAACACTCATGATTACAAAATGACAGACAATACGAAATGAGTCCATTGATCAGCACCCAAAGTCTATTACATTAAACTTGAGTGCAGCGGCATTTGTTCCAGTATAAACACTTGGTAAGACAACAAGTAGAAATGAAATTGTTGTCCATCGATCAGGACCCAAAACCGCGTACATTAAGAGAAGAGTGTAATGACATTATTCAACCATAAACACTTGGTGCATCACAATGAATATGTTGCATCAAAATTAATGGCTATCATAACCGATTATGAATTTACTAATCTCAAACACAATTGACTTTCCGTTTAGAAAATATTTATAAGCTCAAGTTGCGTCAATGCAACGATTACCAAATTGATTACGTAGCTTGACAGAATTTTATTTTCAACAATGGCATTGATAGACAGAATTAAAACTCAGGAAATTAAGGCCAATAATAATAATAATAATAATAATTTATAAAAAAAAACCCAGAGAATCCCCAAATTGACAGCAAGCCAAAATGCAATCACCGAGAAAGAAAAACCTCAACAGGTTATTTGAATTTAGGCATAATCATATATAAGAGAAAATGAAAATTCCAATATACATTGTTGAGAAGGTAGTATTGAGAGAAGGAGAAGTGCAGTACCAAGTCGGAAATGAAGAAACCCTAAACGAAGAATCTGATCGATGTAGGGGTTCAATGAGAAAAGAGGATGAAAGGCATTGAGATTGTTGAAATGGACTTAGGTCAGTCCAGTAGAGCTGCTGCTTCTGCAATTTGTGAAGGAGAATGAAATGGACTGCCCTTTTACTTCCTTTTACCCTCATTTTTTTTTTCTTTTTTGCCCCTTTTTTTACATTGTTTCAAAAAAGAAAACAAAATTATTGAAGTGAAAATAAATAACCTAAGTATAATTTGTGGTAGAGTTTTACATTATTGCAATCTTTTCAATTTTGAGTAAAAATTAATTTAAATATGATATAATTTAAAAAATATCTTTCGTCCGTACAAATGCACTAAGTACATCTTATGTTCTAATAAAAAAAACGTAAAAATGTTTATTTTGACAAAATAATTATTTAGCAAGAATTTGTTATTGTTGGGGTTGGTATGGGCATTTGCGTGAGCTTTTTCCTGAAGCCAAAAAATTAAAAAGCATTTTTCAAGAATTTTATTATATTTCTAACAATAAAAAAATACGACCAACGAACTCAGAATAGGTTAAATCAGTGTATAAACAATTTAGAAAAATCTCATAAAATTCCACCAAGTAAATGAATAACGACGAAATTTTACAATTGAAAAAAGAGTTGAAATTAAAAATTAATATTATAAAATTTAAAACGTTACACATAATTTAAATCTTAATTTGTAATTAACCCTAAAGATAAATTACATAATTTAAATCATACAACATAATATATAAAATCTAACCGCATGGCATTTCATCATAAAATGGGCCAATTAATTGCGGACGTTGGTTTCCATGTAATATTAATAAATGAGTTAGATGTCAGATGTTAAATTAAAAAATAAAAATTAATATACTTTCTCATATTGAAAAATAATATTACTCCTGATAAAGTAAGTTTTGATTTTACCTGTAAAGAGGAGAGTTGGCTATTGTGGATCCGATCGGATAAAAAGACCTACAAAATGGAGCGTCCTGTCGGATCCGAACATTAGCATTCCGAAACTCAAATTAGTAGTTTTTAGAAAAAGAGTACTTAAAGAGAGAGAGAGATAGTTTTAAGTGTTCAATATCTGGAGCCATCGTGTTTTAGGCTATTTATAAAAGTTTTTTGGAGGAGTACTCAAATACCTTGGGGGCGATAACTGACAGTTGGAGTAGGTAAGCGGTGATGTGACAGGGAGCAGGTGGAGAGTATGGACGCCGGCTTGTGTCAGTGGGTTGACAGGACGTGCTGTCCCATCGGTCCGATCGGACATCAAGTCTTCCTGTCTTGTCTTCTAGCTTACGCTTTGCCTTTTTTGTTATTGGGTCTGGGCCCTGCCAAATGTCGTTGGGCCACCACGATTGGGCCTTTGAGAATGTATTTTTCATAGTTATCACTTGTCCCCTCTCCAATGGATCCGATCAGGTGATGCATTACTATATTATTTCGACGAAATAGTTGAATTTTTGAGAGGCACCCGCTTAAGGAGATGCGTCCGTTCATTTCAGACAGCTGTCTTGCATTTAATGCCACATGCGTTTCTAGAATGATTCTTCATTTTTCACAACCGCAGTAATGGGTTGAGAACACGTGGTGTCCATCCGACGGAAAGGTTTTGGAGTATTCTAGAAATTTTTTACCTATAAGTAGACGAATTTGCAGCAAATTTTATTTACTTTGCAATGATCCTTAACGAAACTCTGCCAAAATTTCCTTTTGAACTTTGTTATTTGAAACCCTTGCCAAAAGATTATATTGAAGGAAATATCTCAAATTTCGGAGAATTTCAGAGTGTCCGCGAGATTACCTAAGTAAGTAAACGATCCCTGCCTTTGATTTTATTTTTCGTTCGTCGCATATACTCTTTTACTTCTCCTCCTCCACCAAAAAAAATGGCTTCAAGCAGTGGTCAACCAATAGACAGAAGTTTCTTGGAGGATTATAAGAATCGCGAGTTGCTTGCTCAGCCCTCGCGATTAATAGAAGCGAAAGTGGCAAAAATTTCTTCTCGGTACTGCCTTCCTGCAGAGGTGTCGATGATGGCCTGCCCTATTTCCATGGCAATTACAGAGGGATATTTTGGCCATGAAAGGAACGAATGGTTTATTTGCCATTTATGGAGTTTGAATGCGGGGATGAGACTTCCCTTTGGTGTGTTCGAGTTGGCACTGCTTAGGGGTTATGAAATTGCCCCTAACCAATTGCATCCGAACGGATGGAGAATGGTAGCTTGCTTCAAGATCTTATGCAAGATAAAAGCAGTGGCCGCTACTCTGGACCTTTTTACCCACTTTTTTATATTTCTAGTCGGAGTGATGGGTCAGAATATTACTTTACCAATAGACAGCATCGAAAGCTTTTTACCGTCCCATCCTCCATGAAACATTTCAGGAAAAGATACTTCTTAGTGGGGAAGGCTGGTGATTTTGGAGTACCATTAGTCCGATTGAAAGGGCCCACGATTTTGAAAGACCATGCTGTCGGTTGGTCTATGTACGAAACCGACATCAAAAAGTTAATGGATGTCGTGGCAAGGAACGGTCGGCCATACGACTTTAAGTACATTCTCAGCACTCTGTTCGAGTCTGCAGGCATTAGCATAGAGCGTGAGCATTAGTATTGGAGTGTGGAGAAGGGTGTCTATTTTGCTAATTCATACATGCATTTATTACATATGCCAAATTTTTAGTGAGGTACGTATCTTTGTTTGGTTGTGCAATGCAGTAGCAATCGAAATGGCAAGAGGAAAGGAGGCCGCAAAGCAATTAGCCGATCAGGCTAAAGCCAAAAGGGAGGCCAATTATTTGGCTAAAGAGGAAAAAAGGGCTAAGAAGAGGAAAGCGTATAAGAAGATTAAAGAGGTAGCAAGGAGGAAAGCTACCAAAACTATAGCCACTGTCGATGCCCGGATCATCGCAAGAAGCATGGAGGTAGCTCAAAACGAGCCAGATCGATGGTCTTTAGGGATAACTTAGGAAGGTTGGGCTCCGTCTTTGGAAGATATTCTAAAAGAGTGGTTTGGCAATGATGGGTCCGTGACCAACAGGAGCATGCCATTCTTCATTTGCCAAGGTCTTGCTCAGGAGAGTGACCTTAAGGCGATGATGGAGCTTAATTTGCTCTCTCGGGAGTATGGGTTATTTCAGCAGCAGAGCCTAAAAGTAACACTTGTGTCTTTCACTTCTTCTTTTTCTTTTTTTTTTCAATGAGTTTCCCCACTTCCTTTTCATAGCTAATAAAAGGGGGCTTCGTATACATGGCATGACGGCTTATGCTCGAGCGAAATGGGAGGATGCCGTTCGGCAAAGGAAGGAAGCTGAGGCCGCCAGTGATGTGACGAAGAAAGAAGCTGAGATCCTGAGGTCGGAGGCAGAAGAGTTAAAGAAGGAGAAATCTCGATTGGCTCAAGACCTCAGGTCTCAATAGAGTGAGGTGGACCATTTGAAGGGAGATGTGGCGCACCTTGCTATTGATAGCACCCTGTGCAAAAAGTATGAAGAGGAGTTGGACAGGCTGAGGGACGAGTGCTCACGACTGAAAAATGATTGCCTCAAAGCCATCACTGACAAAGATAAGGCGCTTGCGGATAAGGATAAAGCTTTATCAAAGCGCAATCTTCTCCTGGTAGAGAAGAATTTCATGGAGACAGTTTTGGCAAAAAAAGAGGCAACTTGGGAGAAAGAGCTGGATGCTCAAAATGAGGAGGTCATTGACCAATTTTCTTTATTGAATGCGATTTTTGTTACACGATCATACATGGTACTTCTTGAGTACTTCAACATTCCAGCTTCTGGGAATATCCGACCCTTCAAGGGTTCTGAGTTTATAAGTGCTGGAACTTAAAACCTTAGAGATTTGATAGGGGCCTTCCCAATTTGGCATTAGCTTCCCAACTCTGGCGTTTCCCACGTTTATATCTGCCCTTCTGAGCACCAGATCACCCACATTAAAGGTTCTTACCCTTACCTTCGTGTTGTGGTATCTAGCGACTCTTTGTTTGTAGGCAGCAATTTTGACATAAACATCTTCTCTCCTTTCTTCTAACAGATCCAAATCTTGGCATTTATCTAGGGCGTTCATCCGGTTGGAATAGAATGCTATTTAAGAGGATGAGAGGCCAATTTCTATTAGTATCATTGCCTCGGAGCCGTAGACAAGAGAGAATGGGGTTTGATGGGTGTCGGCTCTTGGAGAGGTATTGTAAGACCATAAGACGCTTTGCAGTTCTTCAGTCCAATTGCCTTTTGCTGTGCCAAGCCATTTTTTCAGACCCTCTAGGAGTGTCCGATTGGAGACCTCGGTCATCCCATTGCTCTGAGGATGGGTGACAAAAGTGAACTTAAGGTCGATATTGAGGCTTTGGCAAAATTTTCTGAACACCGAACTGTCGAACTGCTTGCCATTATCTGTAATGAAGACATTAGGTAGGCCATAACTGCAAATGACGTCCTTCCATGCAAAGTTTTTGACTCTCTTCACCGTGATTGCAGCCAGAGGCTGTGCTTCGATCCATTTGAAGAAGTGATCAACGGCAATAAGGAGGAATTTCATTTGCCTTTTTCCTTGGAAAAAGGGCCCTAGGATGTCCAGGCCCCATTGGTCAAACGACAAAGAAACTCCGATCGGATTATGATATGCTGTTGGCTACCTGATCACTCTCCCATAGATTTGGCATTGTTGGCATCTTCTCACCTTTTCTTGGGCATTTTTCAAGATGCTTGGCCAGTAGTACCCAGTTTGGAGTGCCTTCATTGCCATGGCCCTACTAGCCTCGTGTGCTCATTAAATGCCTTCATGGATCTCCCTCAGGATATAGTCTCCTTCCTCCTCCGTTACGCATTTGAGCCAGGGGTGACTGAAAGTTTTTTTAAACAATTCATCGTTAATAACCGAATAACTTAGGGATTTTCGAGATACTTTTCATGCTTTCGCCTTATCTTCAGGCAATTGCCCTGTTTACAGGTATCGCTTGATGGAGCTCATCCATGTTTCCTGAACTGGTTCAATTTCCATCATTTTTGGTTCGTCTAAGGAGGAGGTTGGTTGGTCGATGATAGTTATACTTTCTTCCACTACCCCTTGTTCGGAGGCAGACATTTTGGCAAGCCGGTCAGCTGCTAAAGTTTGATCTCTTGGCACCCTTTATAGGACCCATTCGGATCCGCATTCTTCTAGCAACTTGAGTGCAGCCTTAACCTTTCCTAAATATCGCATCATGTTGGCTTCTTTGGCCTCGAAGGTACCTAAGACCTAGCTCGTTACAAGCTAAAAATCGCTTTTGATGATGACCGAATCTAGTCTGATGGCATGGAGTAGTCTCGACCCTTGCAGAAGCGCCTCGTATTCTGCCATATTATTTGAAATTTTAAAGCTGAGTTTTATTGCGTACCTTATAACAATTCTCAAGGGGCCCATTATTGTGATGCCTGCACCTCCTCGGTTGTCATTCATAGCTCTATCCACAATCATTTCCCATTTTACGGGTTGCGGGTGACTGGTCACTTCTTCGCCAGAAAATTCGATGATGAAATCCGCCAAAGCTTGAGCCTTGACTGCTTTCCTGGGTTCATACCTCACGTCCCACGATTAGAGCTTGATTTTCCATCCCGCCATTTTTTTCTCCAAATTCGGGGTCTGAAGAATTTTTCTGATCAGTTGGCCCGATCGGACGATTATCGTATGTGCCTCAAAATATTGTCTTAGCTTCTTTATGCACATCATGAGGGCAATGATGAGTTGTTCGACAGGACCTTTTTTCAACTCTGGGCCTCTGAGCACTTGACTCACATAATAAATAGGCAATTGCTGGGTTTCTTTTTCTCTGACCAGGACACCTACAACAGCTTTACCAGAAGTTGATAAGTATAAATATAAATTTTCACCTGAAAGCCGTCGGTTGAGCAACGGTGGATTGGTGAGGAATTTTTTTAGTTCATCGAAGGCTTGTTGGCAATCAGCATCCCAATGAAAAACTTCATTCTTCCTCAATTTCTTGAAGAAGGGGGTGCATCGTTTGGCCGAGGAGGAGATAAACCATCAAAGAGTTGTTATTCTGCCGTTTAGCTTCTAAACGTCCTTTACATTGCTTGGTGGCTGCATCTTCAAGATGGTCTTTATTTTGTCGGGGTTGGCTTTGATGCCCCTTTGAGAGACCATAAAGCCCAAAAATTTACCTGAGGGCACCCCAAAAATGCATTTATCAGGATTGAGCTTCATTCGAAATTTATTCAGCGTGTTGAAGATTTTTGCCAAGTCGACAGGATGTTCCTCGGGGCTTTTGCTTTTGACGATCATATCATCCATGTTGACCTCCACATGCTGCCCGATTTGATCATTGAAAATTTTATTCATTAAGCGCTGATATGTGGCACCCGCATTTTTCAATCCGAATGGCATGGCTTTGTAGCAGAAGGTGCCATTATTCGTGATGAAGCTGGTTTTCTCCTGATCCAACAACCACATCATAATTTGGTGGTATCCAGCATACGCATCGAAGAGGGTATAGATTGTGTGACCCGCAGTGGCGTCCACCAATTCATCTATGCTGGGCAAGGAGTAGCTGTCTTTGGGATATGCTTTGTTAAGGTTTGTGAAGTCAATGCACATTCGCAGCTTCTCCGATTTTTTTTGACCAGAACAACATTGGCTAACCATTCGTGATAGTCAACTTCTTGGATTGTTCTCACTTTTAGTAATCTGTCTACCTCCTCGGAGATAAATCTCCTATGATCAAGAGCATGCCTTCGCAACTTCTGCCTAATCGGCTTGCAGGCTGGATTCACATTGAGTTTGTGGGTGATTACGTTAGGGTCGATCCCGATGATGCCTTCCAACTTTCAAGTAAAAGATGCCTGGGTGGCCATTAATACCTGCATAATGGCTTCCTCAACTTCCATGCTCATGCTTGTACCAATTTGAACGGTATTGCCTTTCTCAAGCGTCCTTGTCTTGGTTTCTTCTGCAGGATCCATTCTCGGTTCCTCCGACTGCTCTAGTCATTCCAGACCTGATTCCACCAACATGGCTTCTTTATGGTGCTTGATCATGGTAATATAGGCTTTCCTTGATGCCTTTTGATCGCCTCTTAGGATGGCAACGTCGCCCGTAGTCGAGATTTTTATTACCATGTAACGGATGCTAGTCACAGCCCCGGTTTGAAATAGTAGAGGCCTGCCAAAAATGGCGTTATAAGTAAAAACCATATCAATAACCATAAATGTTACCTTGCAAGCGTGGGCGAGAGCTTCTTGGCCAAGCTCGACGAATAAATCAACGGCATTGCGTTCGGCTTGAGCTCTTCGATCGGCAACCCCATTGCTCTGTAGGCTTGTAATGTAAGCACATTCACAACACTTCTATTGTCCACCAATATCCTTTTTACATCAAAATTGTTAATCCACACCCTGATGATAAGGGCGTCTTCGTGAGGGAACATTACATCTCGTGCATCCTCGCAGGATATGGTGACTGGAGTTGGCCGTTCGGACGTATGGGAGACATAGATGCCCTTACCCTTTCTTTTTCTGGAGAGGTCTTCTTCGTAGGATGACCTGTCGGTGATCATATTTATAACACCGACATATGGTCGACGTGGATCTACATTTTTGGGTTTCTCCGCTCATCGTCGTTGTCGTCATCTTCAGAATCTTCTTTTTTATGGTTCGATTGTCTACAGGGACTTGTCCCTCAAGTCGGACCCACAAACCTCTTGAGGTACCCCCTTTGCAAGAGTCGATTGATTTTCTCCTTCAGCTGATGGCATTCATCAGTCATATGACCGATGTCCCTGTGGAACTTGCAATATTTATTATGGTTTTGGGTTCTTCTGGTCTTTTCATCCATCTTTCTGGGCCAATTCACCTTTTGGTGGTTCTCTTTGATCCACATCAACACCTGTGCGGGGTTGGCCAGCTCTTCGATCGAACCTCAATCGCTCTGCCTCCTTTCTTTTTTCCAAGTTTCTCGAAGTGGAGGCTCTCTCGAGACTCCTTGCGATCCGTTCGGACATTGGAGCTCGGTTGAATGACCATCCGTCTAGGTGCTATAGCCTATCCATGATGTTGCTCCTTTTGCCTCGGCTGAACCTCAGGGCGTCATCCAACTGAATGTGTTGCCTGGCACTTTCCATCAAGTCGAAAAAGCTGACTGGCTGCCTTGTTGTAATTGACTCAAATAATAGCCTATCAGCAGTGCCATTGGCTAGGGCGGTGGATGCCATTTCTACACTTACATTCCTCACCTCCAATATTGTAGCTTGGAATCTATCGATGTGGTCTCGAAGACTTTTATCGATCCTCTGATAGAGGTTGCATAGATCACTCATAGATTTTGGCACTCGTATCTGTACAATGAATCGTGTGATGAACAACTCCTTTAGTTGTCGGAAAGAGGTGATTGACCCCTGTGGGAGCTCATGGAACCATGTGAGAGCGTCTCCTCCTAGCATGGTGGGGAATATCCTACAAGCAATCCTTTTATCATAGGTATATACCTGCACTTTGGTTAGATATTCCACAAGATGAGTAGCAGGGTCAGTCTTATCTGTATACCTGTCCATTATCACATCTCATCACCTGGAAGGTAGCTCTGACTTCGTGATTTCCCTACAAAATAGCGAGGCCGTGTTACCGCAGGTATTGTGCTCGAACATTCCTTTTTTGGAGCCTGTCAAGCCAAATTGCTTGAGCTTTTACTTGAACCATTTATCTTCCCTGCTCATCGCTGTCGAGACAAATTCATCCCTTCGCCCCTTCGTGCGGCTACGATTCGGGGCGCACATAAAAGATAAATCGTCCCCTATGGACGAGGTGAAAGATCTACTGGGGATATATGGAGAATCTCTGCTTGATGACATTGTGCTCTTCCCTTTGTCATATCTGCCCGGGGTTCTGGCCCTTATCCTCCTACCATCATGAGCTCTTGGCTCGTTGATGAAAATCCCCTTATTCCTCCCTTTTCCGAAGTCTTCGAACATGAAATCCATTTCATGGCTTCTTTCATGAGTTCTGAGCATTTTTTTCCTTTTTCAAAGTTTGGACTATACTTTTAGTGAAATCACTAAGAATGGCGTGCATGTCCCTAATGGTAATAGGGATATCTTTCGATTACCGCATGACTACATTGTTGAATTCTAGGAGGAGGTTACCCCTAAGAGGGGATCTGGGAGACCCCTCTCTTCTTTCCGGGGGCTTAGATCTTCCTTGACTATGGTGATTATACTCTCCCGAAGTTTCATGTTCATTGGATCTTGAACCTGCCATTCTCTCAACGAAAGCACCAAATGATAAAGCAAGTTTTGGCTTTACCTGTAAGAAAGAGAGCTGGCTATTGTGGATCCGATCGGATAGAAAGGCCTACAGAATGGAGCGTCCTGTCGGAGCTGGACGTTAGCACTTCGAAGCTCAAGTTAGTAGCTTTCAGAAAAAGAGTGCTTAAAGAGAAAAAGAGTCTCGGGTGTTCAATACCTGGAGCCATCGTATTTTAGGCTGTTTATAGGAGTTATTTGAAGGGGTACTCGAGTATTTTGGGGGCTGATAACCGACATTTGGAGTAAGTGAGTGGCGATGTGACAGGAAGCAGGTGGAGAGTATGGATGCCGGCTCGTGTCAGTGGATTGACAGGACGTGCTGTCTCATCGAACATCAAGCATTCTTGTCTTATCTTGCAACTCACGCTTTGCCTTTTTTGTTATTGGGCTTAGACCCTGCCAAATGTCGTTGGGCCACCACGATTAGGCCTTTGAGAATGTATTTTTTATAGTTATTAACTCCAATTTTAAAAGTTTAAAATAGCACTAAATTGAAGGAAAAGAGCTTTCAAAGGCTGAAAATTAATAAATTTTAATAAATATAATAAAAGGAACAACTTTATAAGTTCACCCAATTTTTAAGTGGGTTGATATCCATGCATACACGAGACAAGTTCAAACACAATAAATTCGGCTGTTAAGCACAGAAAGGAAAACTCTTTCATGCCTTGGAGATCAGGTCCAAATCAAGAAATCCCATCTCCATTTGCTTCAAACTTCACCTCTTCCTAAAAGATCCTCAGTTAGTGCAACTTAGGTGCCCAAAAAACACTCCGAAATCACAAGATTTAAACAGATTTGAGGTTTAGAAGTCAGATATAGTCTTGGATTAAGAAAGATAAGAGAACCAAAATACCAAAAGAAATGCAGTTTTGGGAGGCACTAGAATGAATTAAGAAGGGAATCAAAATAGCAAACTCCTTCAAGGCACAGTAAAACATGTAAACGCAAAATTATAAATGTAAAAGCAGATATATGGCATACACATAAAAATATGCCTATGCCCAGGAGTATCCCCAGGAATATTACCTATACAAGGTAAATTTATTGCCTTATTTTAGTTGAAAAAAATATGATGAGTACATGAAAATTAATACGAAGGCTTCAAAAATTGAGCAAGAAAGTCCTAATTTCCATTGGTCCAAGCTCAACAATAAGAGTCGAAGTATCAATAGGCCTGCCTCTAACAGGTGAAGCTTCATCTCCACTATCACCTTCAACTTTCCATTTCATCTTCTTCATCTCTGCCTTGTACTGGTTTGCTGACAAGCTCATTTCCTTTACATCCTTTATCTGAAATTTTCATTTCCTTCCAAAGTTAATTCTATTTAAAAGAAAAGCTGAGGAAATTAATTGGAAACATTGATCGTTTCTGATATAATTTCATATGACTAAAGCCTGTCTTAAAAGTTAGTATAAAACAAAATCTAGACATTTTCATGATGTGCATTTCTCCAATACTGATAAGATAGTCTCTAACCACTTTTCCAGCAAACATTTTCTTGAGTTCAACTTTAGCCATTACAGAGAATTTGGCACCTTCACCCCCCTGATCACATTGCCAGCATTGAGTCAGTTTACATAATCAAGCAATGTAAACAAAATACTATTAATATAATATATTATGAATAAAGAATTCCCGATCACAGAATCTCCAAGTTTAACACCGATATGATTTAACAAGTTGTCTGAGAATGTGAGCAAAGAGAATTCATGTACCTCGTATAAATGCGCAAGACGAAGAAGTACACTACCATCATCAAGCTCCTGTAGTACTTCAGATTAGGAATAGAAAAGGAAAGATCAAACTACATGTTTTGTATAATCAGTTGCATCCTGACCTGAAGAGTAATCAAAGCAACATTAAAAGGCAAGCTATAGCCTGGATCCATGACAGTTCCTTTGGTCGCATGCGATGCTTTCCAAGTCTCCACTTTCTGAATAGTAAATCATGTGAGCATGATCTAACATTTAATGTAGAAATGCAAATGAAATAAAAACCTTACCTCGTGTGTAAAAGCTAAAAGCAGTGGTGAGTAAATTTCTTGACCAGTTGTTCTGCGCCAGGTCGATCCAGCTCCAAGTTGGTTGATGCTCAAATAATAATTCCCTCGAACCTGAATGAAAGATGTGGATTGAAATTCTTGAGAAGACCAGTTACTGAAGACTTGTTAAAGTAAATACTTTGATTGGATGCATACTGTTAGTCCTTCACATTTATTGTCAATACAAACACTTTCATCAAGGGGTTCACCAACTCCTCTCAAATCATCATCAAGTGTACGTCTTGCAGGTATAAGGAATAAAAAGAATAAAAAATCAGTATAGCATGTATAAAATTAAAAATTCATATAATTCATGAAAGCTGAGAGAATGCAGTTTGAACCTATGAAGCATAAGTTCTATTTGACCATCCACAATGCTGGATCCTCCAACGGCACGATCGACCAAAACTGACAATTCAGACTTTTGATCCACTATATACAATCCAAGGTTTAGCTGGCAAAGTTAGAAAGATTAATGTCAACAAAAGATAAAGTACAATCAGTTACATAGTTTTTGAAGTGATTGTAAGATCAGAGAATGTTTTCCTAGTTTAAATGAAGCATCTATTTGTCGTCTAACTGCCATCTAGAAGTTAAATCCGTTATTCAAAGATCGGATGGGTGCATAATAACAGTAGAATTACTTTTACAGGTCTTTCTATACTTTGTCCACAAACAGTCCTGATTTGCATGTTTTCTACAATTGCACAGAAACTAATAATATTGGTTATTTTAGATTAAGAAAATTACTGGATAATAGTTTCCTGATTGAGGTTGATTGACTGAGAGGTTCCAATCAGCTCTATAATCTCGAATCTGCAAGGAACAGAACAACACTGAAAGTATGAGTATTAACCTATATGATGTAAATAACTATAAAAATATATAATAGATTGCAGATAGCTTCTGCAGGAGCATGTTTCTGCGAGAATCTCAATAATCATGCCATATACATGCTGATATAAATGTGAAAATTACAACATAATTTGTCTGAATTTTCTACACTACATTCAGCTGCATAAAGGGCATAAAACTTTATGTATCTTCTCGAGACATAATCAACCAGAAACAAAAGTGCAGTCTTTAGTTAAGACCTCTTGCAAGTGTTTGGCATCTAATACTGCCCTGTTGGACTGGATCTTTTAGATTAATATAAGAAAAAAAAACTATACTTTTTAGTGATTCTACAACAAAAAGAGAAGAAAATGAATGATCATAATGTGCTATCACCAAATATAAATGGCTTCCACCTAGCCTTGAAATGTGTCGTTTAATCTCCATCATAAGATTTAGTACAACTGCATGATGTTCTTCCATAAGAGATGGTATATAGCTTTTTATGATAAGGAGAGTAATCATGTTGAAAGTTACCCGCTTTAGAAAGTCCCTCCCATTAGAATCAGTGTAGAATGCCTTGTTTGTAACCATATTAGATGTCATTCGTGTGATGACCTCTTTCCCAATGCTATCTTCTATGGGGATTGGACCAATCTTCAGAACAAAAGATTGTCATAAATAACAAATATAAATCCTGATAAGTGCACAAATTTGGGTTACACCTTGTAGATGTGGAAAAAACATAACAGCACCAAGGTGATCACGTTTAGCAGAGTTAAACTATTTGAAAGTAGATATCACTCTAGAGGAAAGAAAACATAAAATTCAGATAATGAGACTCACAGTGAATTCAATTTCAGCATGCTCTTTGTCTTTGTAAAGTCTTGTGACCTAATGAAGAAACACAGACAAAGTTCGAGAAAATGGTCAATAGCATGTCAGATAGTGCAAGCAATTGAGGTTTCAATATCTCAAACCTTTTAAAGGTTTTAGATGAACAAAAAGGAGGACAAAAGTACAGAATTCCCTGAAAGTAGTATTGTCTTGGTCATACATGGATAAATTTTAATTCTAAAGCCTATCACAAGCAAAATTTATTTTTAATGCATACTGTACTTTGAAACTTGTGATGCACATTTTCATAGAGAGACAGACTGGTAATAACTCATGTATGTTAAGTTGATGACCTGGTGGATCCATGAATTAAATTGTTGGTGGACCTCATGAACTATAGAGCCATGATGAACCTTCAAAGGCACCTGCAGATCATAAAAACAAATTTTAAATAGGGAGGTAATGACAAATTTCAACTCAAATGTCTTGTCTGAAACAGTCTATAGCAGCCGATGCCAAAAATAAAGCTAGTAGGTGCAAAGGGTTAGTATCAAACCCCAAATCTGATGGGAGAAGACTCCCTAACAATTAACAATTCACGTAATGCCAGAGCAACAAATAAAGATACAAGACATATGGTGGATTAAGCGGTAACAAAAATAGAAGCCAGAACAAACGTCAAGCACATCAGTTCATGATTAAGCATAATTAATATTTTGATTTTTCAATGATTTATTGAGGAAGAATCAGTATCCAGTTCTTTCAACTTAATTTGCTTGTGTTTCCACTCTCTCCTTATTTTTTTTCTTTTGTGTTTTAGTTCTCTTTCTTATTCTCTCTTTACCCTTCTTCTCCTTCCTTATTTCTTACTACACATGCTTTGGTTCTTGATCAGAATAGTTGAGCAATCCTGTGACCACATGAAAAATACTGAGAAAGCAAGGGAAACAAATAAGGGAAAGAAGAACTCACTGATCTTGCAACAATATTGGGAGGGGACCCACTGGGTCTGAAAATGTATGCACCAGAAGGTTGCTGAAAATATCACTGATAAGTCAGCTCCTTGAACTTGAAGTCCAACATAAAATCCTAATTAAAACAAGTAATTTACATACCGAGGAATCAGAACTTGATGCATACCAAAGATAGCTTTGCTGAATTGGCAAATCAACCTAGCAAAAAAGTAACCAACCAAAATTAAAGACGATCTCTACTTTCACATCAAACCATGTTCGTGGAAAAAATCAGTAAGATTCTTCTTCTTCTTCTTCTTCTTCTTCTTCTTCTTTATATATATATATATATATATATATATATATATATATCCGTGAAGAAGTGTAGTAGATGCTGAAGAATCACTAGTGGATCAACAGGTAAATTTTCACTCATGCCAGTGAATTGAGGTCCTCAGGAGGAAAGCCTCCTACATTGTCTAGTTTAAAATAAAAACAGAAAGCCAATAGAAGTAACCATCAACTCAGACCAGCTATAGAAGCGGAAATGTGAAACAGCTCACCCCAGTTCTAGAATTGTACATTCGTGTGAGTTGGCCGGTGGTGCAAGAAAAGGACATTTTCAAATTTCCAGGTCCAATTTCAACCCTATCCTTTTTTGGATTTTCTGTTACTGAAAGTCCATTTCTCCTTTTCCCTGCATTATTTTAATATCCAAAAAAGGACATAGGAAGAAAGAAGAAGAAGAAACTGTTTAAACTTCAATTTTTCTTCTCTAATTGAAAGACAAATGTCAGAACAATAGTCTTAATCAGCAAGCAAAACCAGAATAATACGAAAACAATCTAGCAGGACAGACATTATACCGATGCCAGGCGCATTAGCAATGAAGTAAGTTCTCCACCCAAGTGGCGGCACTGATACTTGAAAGACAAGCCAGTAGTTAGGAACTTGATCAGATGGCTTTCCTATGTACGCTTTCAAATAGAAGTTCCTTAAGTTGCTTGTAAAATTATCCATTAGCACATATTGTGAGGCAATGATTTTCCCCGCAGAATCGGAGACAACGAGATTGGCATCATTAACCTGATTGGTCATTTCCATATAAAATTGAAAAGCACAACTGTTATTTATTAGAACAAAACAAAGGACAACAAGAAATTCCAGATTGACATGGAACATACCAAAAGAACTGGTGAAACATTTGAACCACTGAACTAAAATTTACATTGGCGAAACAACAAAAATTTTTACTTACTGGTATCCTAATAATGTCAGTCCTATTCCATCCAAGAGGGTTGTAGGCTACCATAACCTGAAATTAATCAATTTCACATGGTCAGGAAGAACCTAATGCAGTACACAAATATCCAACAAAAGAGACATGAAAATAGTACCAAACTCTTTCCAGCACCAGTTTCCTCCGTTGGTGGACAGTAACTGATATTTAGCAATTGGCACTGCTCAAAAATGATAGGAAGAAGGAAAATAAGTAACTTGATTAGGTGAGGAGAAGGAAGTTGATTATCCAACTACACACATGTAAACGAAAAAGGGAATTAGTAGGAAAATAAAATTTTCAAATATTTGCCCCATCAATAGTAGATTCTATTCAATCACTTTGCAGGATAGCAATTCTGGCAGTTTATGTTGCTTTTGGCAAGGCACATATGGCATTAATGAAACTTATAAAAACATGTGCCATTTTCTTTTATCAGAAAGCAGATAAAAACTCTCTTATCTGGACAAAGAAAAAATATAAAAGAAAATAAGAAAATACCTGAGTAAAAGCCACTGCAGCTACTCCACATTGACCTCCAGATTTCTTGCTAACTAAGCATGATAAAGCAGAATTTGCCATAGCTTCAGCCTATGGATTAAGTTTTTAAGAAAATTTAGCAATGATAAAATTTGTGGTGCAAATGCCACAAAAATAAAAATTAATTGGTGAAATGTCGAAGAAATGCCCACTTCAGATGCTCCAATTGCTAGCCGTTTTGCATAGTCATCTGTTGTATGTTGTTTGGCAGTTCCAGTGACAGCATCATGATGCTGTGCTATTCCTAAAGCATCTCCAAGGCTACAAGTGCTGGGGCCAGAGGATTTTTTTCCAACTAAGAACTCAAGCTGCCGTGCTGCCTGGTTTCAGCCAAAAAAAATATATATATATGTTGCAGCAACAATAATGAACAAAGATTTTTTGGGTCATTTGCATCTACAGGCATGATCTAGAGGTTAATGTATTAAGAAATGTGACATATACCCTAAAGATCATATATAAACTAAGCTGAAATATTTCAGGTTTGGTTGCAGCTAGGGGGTGGGAAAATATGTTTTGAGTCAATATAACCATCAAGGCACAGTACTTGTATGTAATACCAAATAATATCCACTCAGCTGCCGCACATATCGCTTCAAGCCAGGGCGACTTGTAAAAAATCCAGTCCAATAAGCATTTACCCTATCTGCATACCTACCAGTAAAAAAGCAACAAAAATATATGTAACAACCTTGGTACAGAACTTCTTTTCATCAAGAGGTTAAGAATAAACAGAAGAGAAGAATCAAGCAAAACTCACGGAAAATAATCATCGGTTTTCAGTGGCCATGATCCGTTTGCTGCATTTTTCACATCAATGTAGATAGATGGTGTGGAATATAACGCATTGACTCGACCATCCTGAAAGATGCATGGTTTATTTGAAACAAAGTACCAAAAAAAAAAACTTTTTATTTCAAACTAAGGCATAACTACAAATCAAAGATCAAGTTCACATAGATTAGATACAAATAATTTCATTACAAATGCAGCTACGAGTTCATGGAGGATGAATAGTTAGCCTCACAGAATGTCAACTGCGAATTCTTCAAGGATGAATAGTCAGGGTTAGAGAACACAAAGAACATACACTGATAAGACTTAGCTTCAAAATTCATGCATTGCATCTAACACCAACTATAAAGCGTGAGAAAGATAGAATATGAGACCAGCATTTTCCCCTAGCAGGTGTACCATACTCTAGTGAAAAATCCAGTCAGAATCAAACGTCATTACTTCTCCAAGTTCACAATGAGTGGTTATAAATGTCTATTTAAGTAGAAACTATATCAACTATGCATGTGAGAATACGAGAGAAAGATCTTATATTAAATTCAAAAAAAAAAAACTACCGTAGCCCTCCAACAAACAATGGAAAAACTATTATGATACTCCTTGTTTTCATAGAAGCTGCTGCAGCTCTTCAGTTTTTCTGAAGTTAATTATTGAGAGGCATTTTCCATATCTGGAACAATCCTGCAATGCATATCTAATAACAGGACCAAGTAGACACAGGGATAGATTAGAGTGAAGAAGGTATCTCATCAGAGAGGGAGTCTCTGAGATTTTTGTCTAGAGTGAGATAATAGGGCTTCTCGATATCTTTTTCTTTTCCTTCTTCTGGACATAAAGCTCTACCTTGTTAACATAGTGAATCAATTTGTCCATTTGCTTGAACCAAGACTCAGCATATTGGTACTGGAAATCATCACCCATTGTCCACATGATATGATTTGTCCTTGTCACATTTGCCTGTGAAAGAAAGATCAAATAATAGTTTTGGTATTATTAAATAATTATTCTCCAAGACACCATAACCAAAAAAATAAATAAATGATAATGAGGGAGAGAGAGAGAACTTAGACTTTACTTGTATGATAGCAGCATTTATAAAATCATTAACCCGCTGCTCAACATTGTAGTCGAATAGCAGAGGGTTGTCCTACATTTGAGATGCAACAGATTAGTAAGAAATCAACAAGAGAATCCCATAGTAATTTAAAAAAGCAATTCTTGTGGACAAAAGAACCTGAACCGGCTGAAAATCATCAAACACTTCAAAATGGAAACCAGGTGGAGGACTATAATGTACAGGAAAGGCATTGGCAAAGATCTGAAATGGCAAAGAAAAGGTATATATTAAAACCCAGAATAGCATTTGTAAGAAAATAAATGGTCAAAAGTGCAGCAGTATTTTGCTTGGAACCTGGGAGGAAGAGCCAAAAGTTTTGGACCCACGCCATATCACTTCTAAAGACTTATGTGCTTTGCGTTGTGCTCTATCCTGGTAATCAATCCTTGCAAAATGTACAGAATCAAATCCCAGCTGCAAGACAGAGAATCAGAATATGTCACTCCTAGCTGGAAAACAAACCTGAAATGCTAGTAAAGCACTGTCATTGATGTGCAAAATGGAGCAGTGAAGCACGTATCTAAACTCTAGTGCAGAATTATAAAAAGAAATATGTATCAACCACCCATTGGGTGACTGACCGCTGATAAGATCATGTACCTCTGCTCCTAGCAGGTAAGCTTGCACTGCAGAGTGTCCAAATGGATCGATTTGCCATCCAGCACGAGGGGTCTTGTTAAACTGTGCCTTTATCGCACGATGGCCAAGAGTTGTCTGGTCAATCATGTCTACATAATGGCATGTTGCCTCATCATGCATACACCAACCACCATTTCTGCAATTGAGAAGTAAAATGCTTGTTATAGATAGGAAAAGAACTACTAGCTATAAACTTCTTGCTTTATTCCTCTCTCCGAACGCCAGTTCATTCACATTACAAATTGCAATATATTTGCATACATGAATTCCAATTGGCCAGCATCTACAAGTTTCCTAACTTGCTCTTGTATTTCCTCATTTTGTTCTAGCCACCATCGTTGGAAAAAAGCCTATCATTAATTTAAAAATCATCAGATAATGGTAACATAACAATTATTGCCTCTTGGAAAAAAAAAATTATAAAAAGAAAAACAAGAATAAGCAAGAATTAACATAGCACTCTCAATCTCAGACATACTGCAATGAACTTAATGGTAGAAGAATGAACATCTTGACATGAATACTGGTCATGCTTACACTTGCAATGTCACATATTCTTGGAAAAACAAATCATTATGCAACTCATAATAAATTCTCATGAACATCATTATGTCCTCCTAATTGTATCATGAAGTCTAAAAATTCAAACCTTTCCATTTACTGAATTCCGAGATATATTGAGAACGCTAAGAATAGTTCTGTCAATATCATAACACTTATTTTTTATTTCTTTTTCTTTTTTTTGACAAAAAGAAGAGGCAATCAATTCATGCCTCAATCGTACAGTATAAAAATAATAATTGTCGTTAAGGCTTATGATCAACTTGTATATCAAGGTTCAAGAATGAAGTAGCAGAGTGTCCGAGCTATGCATACCGTGCATATCATGTAAGATCAAGTCTTAGAATATAGAAATAACAAATAATGCATGATTTTACTTGTCAATCTACTACTAAAAGGAAAATTGACTGCAAGTTTTGAAATTGTAGACATGCAAAATATTTATGAGAAGAAACCAAATAAGATATGTAATAAATCCAATATCAAACACTGAAAACAGAAGAAAAAAAAGATAATAATTACCATTTCAACGAACACAAATTTCCTATTTGGATCTCGACGCAGTGCTTCCACAACTGAGTCCAGCACATTCTCAACACAAGCACCCTACAAGAAAAGCAATGAACAAAATAAGCATCTCTCTCTCTCTCTCTTTTTTCAAACGTTGTATACAATCTAAAAGCAATATTAAATAAAAGAAGAAACAAACAACAAAGCAAAAGACCTGAATGCTATTATTTGATCCAACATAGTACTGATCAACAGTCTTTAACCAACCAACATCATCATGGGAATGTGGTACCAAATGAACATTGAGTTTTCCTAGGACAACACCACCACCAGTGTTGTACTTGACATAACCACCGTTAACTGCCTCAAACAAAACAAAACCAAGATCAAAGAAAGAGATTAAAAAACTCAGAAACCTGCCCATTTCAAAACCCATAACCAGTTATGGCTTTTGCGCATGAAAGAAGAAAAAAGTTAATTCCTTTTCATGTTGTGACTGCTCAATTTATATTAGACAAGTTGAAAGTAGAAAATGGCATGGGAAATGAAACAGGGAAACGAAGATCAATTTTACCGACGGTCACTCAACTTTCGTCAAATCATCCAAAAATAATTAAATTATTTTTTGTGACATGTTATGACATGCCATATCACGTGGAACCCACATGTCAATCCGGTTTGACCATACATGGAGAACCAACTCAATCAACTTTATTGGAGGTGGGTCAAGGCAACAAGTGACAACACTTGTCACATACCATGACAACTTAGCCAGGAGTGGAGCCCCCACACATATAAACCCATCTCCCTCCCTTTAGATATCCGATGTGGGATAGGGAAAAACAATGATCTCTAGTTTTTTTGCTTTTTATAAGCTTTAATCCAATCAACTAAGCATACTTTTCACTTATCAAATCATTTATTTTATTTAGTTTGAAAATGAATTTTCACTTATTGAATATCTCACATTTATTTGGATGAAAAGAATCAAATTAAAAGAATTAATTATGTATTATATATTCTTATGAATTGGTGGGAATTACTTAACAAAATGATTAATCCAATCAACTAAGTATACTTTTTCACTCATCAAATCGTCATTTCTTTTATTTAGTTTGAAAATGACTTTTCACTTATTGAATATCCCACAATGATTTGAGTGAAAAGAATCAAATTAAAAGAATTAATTATGTATTATATACTCTATGAATTGGTGGGGATTACATAACAAAGTGGAAGTAAAACAATAGATTTCCCATATCCCACATTGGATGTCTAAAGGGAGTAAGATGGGTTTATATGTGTTGGGGCTCCACCCTTGGCCAAGATGTCATGGCATGTGACAAGATGGTCCAACCCGATTGACATATGGTATTTTCCTATTTGTTTAATTATTTTAATTTTGTGGGGCATGCTGATGTGGACTCATTTGCTGACGTGTCTTTATGATGGGTTCCACGTGTGATGTGGCACATGACATGGCATGGCACGTCATCATTCCAGTGAGGATTTCGCCGGAATTCGGTTACTATGACTTTTATGCAAATATGTGATAAGTTCAGTGATATTTATGTCATAAAAAATAATTTGGTTACTTTTAGGTGATTTGATGAAAGTTAAGTGACCGTGGGTAAAATTGACCCTGGTTTCATCTCTGGCTTTTTTATGCCGGCCAAAGAATAAAGATTTTGTCTTTACTAGTAAAAATTGAAAGGGATAAAAGTTTTTACGGTAGCATGCTTACTGGTTTTCTATATTAGATTTTGAGAATCAAAATTCTCAAAAGTTTCTTACTTTTTGGATTCTCAGTTAGGAAACAATGGGAATGGGCGGGACAAAAGTCATTAAATTAATGTCATTAAACCCGGATCGGCAGGTAAGCAGCAGGCATTTCGGTTGGTTTGACTAGTAAAAACCGGGTTGGACCAGAAAAATCAAAGAATTGGGCAAAACACAGTGTTTTCTAATTCTTCCAAAACGTCATCTTTTTATAACAAGGGCTGAATCTTGTTTTACCGTTCATCTGCCATTTTCACTTTCATTTCTCACTTTACATATCAGTGGCCACCAATTGCATCTCCCAATGCCGCCACCGACTGCATCTCTGATTGCCAACAACAACCCTCGCTTCCTCCCTATTCTGGTGAGTCTATGAGTTTTTTTCTATTCTTTTTTTTTTTCAAACAACAAATATTATAGCCATGCCCTATTCTTTTTATTTATTGTTTCTTACTTTGTTTCTTGAATTTCTTTCAACATTAGACTTATCTTTATCTTTGTCTTTATCTAGAATTTGTACCTACCTTTAGCACTAATTAAAGGTAATCCAGTGATGTTTACAATTACATAAGAAGAAGATAGTTTAAACCAAAAAAAAAATATTTGTTTAACATTTCCACTAGCAATTGGTAAGCATTCTTTTTTCAACTATTCATCTTTATTTCGTTGACATTATTTTTCCGATCATCATTCAATCACTTTCTTTATTATGATATTCACTATTAATTCTTTATTATATATAAGACTTCGAATTAAGCTAGCTAACAAAAATAAGAAGAATATCTATAGAGATTGCAATTAACTAAAGAAGAGACTTAAAATAGTAATAATCAAACATTGAATTTGATTACAAACTTACATGTACATGCTCTTACCGTTTCATTTGAAATAATGAAACTACATAAATCAACAAATTAAATAATTAATATATTTTTTTTCAATTTCTTTAAATTTACCCTTATAAATAATTGGATTATATAAAATAAAATTTCATTTTCATGAATCGAAAATCATGTAGGACCAAAAAGCCAAGAAACAATTAACATTATTTCTAACATTTAAATATATATCCCCTTGTTAAATAATTTCATATTATGATCAGGTCATTTGTTATCATTTCAAATATGTATAACGTAAAATGAATCTGTTTGAATATTTAAAATTTGTATTTGATAAATGTTTAGTATATTTTGTAATTTATTGTTAAAATATTTGTGACATATATTTAACGTTTGATGAATGATTTTTTTAATAAGTTTTTATATAGTAGAATTTATAAAACAATATTAATTAATAATATTTTTAAAAATAGAAAAAAATTTGGTTGAACTTGATCGGACCAGTTGAACAACAAATTTTTCATCTTCATTTAGTTTACATTATAGCTTTTGTCTCAATATATCATATAGGTAGGGATGGTGGTGATTAGGGGTATAAATAGGTCTGAATATTTCTGTACCAAATCGTAGTACCGAATAAAAAGATTCAGAATCGAACTATATCGTTGACTTTTTTATTACAACCGAATCGAATTGTACCGTTGACTTTATTTGGAATGAATTTGGATATTTTATTTAGAACCGAATCGAAAACTGTATTGAACTATTCTAAAACAAAATTGTACAGAAAGAAACCGCATTTATTAATTATTATTTATAATACTAATAATTTATATATAAATATTATTTATAATTTCTATTTTACATGTACTATATAAATTTAATTTCATAATTATTTGTATTATATATTTTAAATAAATTAAGATAATAATTAGTTAATAAATTAAACTAAATATTTTAATTATTAATAAGATAAATTTAATTATTATAGTAATTATTGTGTCTATATAAATATGAATACATAACTAAAATAATTTTTATTTAATTTAATTTATCTTTAATATCTCTCAACTACTACTTAATTTTTTTTTTATAAAAATATCTATATAGATATGTAAGATAAGCAATTTATTACATAAATACATTACAAATTAATTTCATTTATTTCTAACGTCACTCAGCAAGTACTAGCTCATCTATTTTTTGTACAATAACTATATAAGTATATAAATTAAAATTAAAATTAAAATTATATATAATTATTATTTATAATGAAATTTTATCGATTAATATAAATATATGAGTATATAATTACCTTTCCAATAATTTCATTTACTTTTAGCATTACTCAACTATTACTCATCTATTTTTGGCATAATAATTGTATGAGTATTCTAGTATGTAAATTAATAATATAATTATATACAATTACTATATTAGTAATCAAGTATATAAATTAATGATGTAATTATATATAATTATTATATATAATGAAATTTACCAATTTATATAGTTATATTAGTATATAATTGTTCTATTAATTAATTTTATCTACTCTTAATATCACTTAATTAGTACTCATAATCTATTTTTAGCACTATATATATATATATATATATATATATATATATATATATATATGAGTATATAAATTAATAATGTAAATATATATAGTTATTATATATAATAATATAATTATATATAGTATATAATTATCTTATCAATTAATCTTATTTACTTTTAGCGTCATTCAACTAGTATTCATTTATTTTTGACACGATATCTATATGAGTAATCAAGTATGTAAATAAATAATGTAATTATATACAATTATTGCATATAATGAAATTTATCAATTCATAAAATTATATGAGTATAAAATCATCTTATGGATTAATTTTATTTACTTTTAGTATCACTTAACTAATACTCATATATTTTTAGCACAATACTTGTATGAGTATATAAATTAATAATGTAATCATATATAGTTATAGTATATAATAAATTTTTATCAATAAATATATAATTATATGAGTTTATAATCATCTTATCAATTAATTTTATTTACTTTTAATGTCATTCAAATAGTATTCATTTATTTTTAACTCAATATGCATATGTATATATAAATTAACAATTTAATTTTATAGTTATTATATATAATGAAAATTTAGTTTTATATTTAAAAATGATAAAAAATAAAAAAAAATTAAATTATTTTGAGGAACTTAAAAATTAAATTTAAAATTTTTTAGGAGAAAGTATTTTTTTTTTCAATTTTTGGAGGGAATTAAAAATTAAATTTAAATAATTAATAATTTTTAAAATATTAAAAATTAAATTATTTGAGGTAAAAAAATAAAAGAAAATATTAAATTTAGGTCAACTTTTTTTTCCTTTTCCTTTTTGTTTTTATTTTTTTGATTATGTCCTCTTTTGCCTCTCACCTGCCGCTTTGCCTTTCGCCACCTTGCTCTTTCTCTCACCACCACTCCTTTTCTGCTCTTCTTGGTGACTAGTGTGATGTTTCTATTCATCATTGCCAAATTTAAGTTAGCAAATTGGCTTTGCCTCTCGCCATTCCATCTGATTATAGTTGAGATTCTCATTTATTGCTAAAACTGGTTAAGATCGGCTACACTTTTGGTTTCAGAAGTATCAACTGAAAATTTTAAAAGTTTGAATTGATAACTACTATATTCACATAAATTTTTAAATTATGTATTTAATATTTAGTGATAATACTGGATTATTTTTAGGCTCAAGCAAGTCTTAGCCTAAAACTTATTTTCAGAGAGGCTAGCACGTGACAAATAGACACTGGAAGGCAACCATGTGCTATCCGATTGGATTGATAGGACCTTTAGTCTCATTAATCCACTTACACACTGCAAAGCCTATACCTCCAACCCGTTCCATGTCATGTCGCCGTCCACCTACTCTGACACTTCGGTAGCCATACTTCAAGCACTCAAATGCACTCTCATACTTCTTATAAATAACCCAATGTATAGTGGCTACAGGTATGAAAATCTTAAGACTTTCTCGTTAGATTTATCTCTCTCTAAGTCTCTAACTTAATCTTTAGAGTGCTCATAGCCGGTCTGACCAAGCAAGCCTCTTCTAGGTACTTACCAATTGATCGGATCACGCATCTATTAACTCAGGCCTTGACGGTGCTTTCATTAAAAGTTATGACAAGATTATGATCAATTGAACGCACGACATCCGAAAGAAATGACCAAGCTAATAATGGTCAAGGAGGATCCATGCCCATTAGGACAGGACTCGCAAGTCCCCTAGATAAACCGATCTTCTTGCTTAGTTTAACAATGCAATATTGTGACAGGCTGAAAGTACTCCCATTACCGTGAGGGATATAAGAACTCTTCTTAGCGATTTCATCAAAAGCATTATCTAGGGGACTCGCAAGTCCCCTAGATAAACTGATCTTCTTGCTTAGTTTAACGATGCAATATTGTGACAGGCTGAAAGTACTCCCATTACCGTGAGGGATATAAGAACTCTTCTTAGCGATTTCATCAAAAGCATTATCTAGACCATTTGCAAAAGCAAGATGCCCCAAACCTCTGCGCGGAGCTATGGGAATGACTTGGTAGATAAATAGCCAAAAGGCATAGGAATAAAAGGCTTTCCATCAACGAGCCATAAGCACAAGGTGGTGAGAGAATGGGCATGTGCTCTAGCATACGAACCCTAAGAAGAGGTGACAAAGGCAAAGGGACAATGTCCTCGAGCAGAGATCCCACTTACCATCCAAGTCGATCATCTACTGCATCCATAGGATATTACTTGTCGTTCATGTGTACTCCCACTAGGAACTGCTAAAAAAGGACTAAGGATGAGGATGAATCATAGGCAGAGAGCAAAGAAGATAGGTGGTTTAAGCAAAAGTTTAAACAATTTGACTTAGGACACCTCAAAAAAGGCATGTTCGAAAAAAATACTTGTGGGAATATTGCCTCTCCCTTTTGCCAAGATATAATAGATTTCGAATTGCCTCCTAGGTAGAGAGATATAATTATGGATAGGTATACAGGCAAAATCGATCCAACCACTCATATGGTGGAATATTTTACCAAGGCGTAAGTTTACACCTATGAGTAAAAGATTGCATGCAAGATTTTTCCCACCACTTTAGGAGGAGATACATTAAATTGATTCTATGAGCTGCCTTAGGAATCGATTACCTCCTTCAAATAATTAAAATATTTGTTTACGACAAGATTTATTGTGCAGATGTGAGCATCGAAGCTGGTTAGCGATCTATGCAATCTTTATCAAGGGCCCGATGAAAAGTCTTAGAGACTACATTAACATGTTCTAAGCAATAATGTCCGAGGTTAGACATGTGAGGTTGAAACTGCAATCAATGCACTAGTTGGAGGAATTCATGATCGGCCCTTATTTGAATCGTTCACCATAAGACCACCTATGAACTTTTTCGATTTAATGGAAAGAGCCAGGTAACACATCCAACTGGATGATGCCTTACGATCCAACAGAAGGAGAATGACGAATGTAATAGATAGATTACAATATTCAGATGGACGGTCAGGCAATAGGATTTCAGTATCTGAAAGGATCACAAAGAGTCCAAATAGAGCATTCACATCCAGGAATTTAGGTAAGCAACAAGAGGCTACACAGGGAAGGTTTGGTTAGCCCATTACAATCCATCTTGAACCTTCACAACACTTAACTCTAACCCTGCCCAAGTCCTAATGTGAATTAAGGAGAAGTATAAAAAGGTGAATTGGCCTAAGAAAATTTTCAAGTGGTTACGAAGTAAGAGAGACAGAAGCAAGTATTGTGAGTTTCACTAAGACGTCGGTCACATGACTGATGAGAGTTACTCACTCAAAGAGAAGATAGAATGGCTCCTACAGAGGGGGTAATTAAAAAGATTTGTAGGCCTTGCGAGAAAGATAAGTCCTTGCAAGCTATCCCTTGAAAAAAAGGATGACTCGGGCTCTGATGATTATGACAATCATAGAAAGCCTAGAAATACGAACCAACATAGACCATATACTGGAGTGATCAATATGATTACTGAAGGATCATCTTATAAAGAAACATCTTTAAGAAGAAAAAAGGAAAAGGTGTCTACTTTTCCCACCAGTCTGAAATATTTCGTCCAGTTTCTATATCCTATGAGGATGCAAGAGACCTAAAATTTCTTTATGAGGACGCATTAGTCGTTAAGCCGAGGGTTAATAATTTCCTCATTAAGAGAATCCTTGTGGACAATGGAAGCACAGTGAACGTCCTAACCCTCGTGGCCTACAGAATGATGGGATTGCCAATCAGAGAATTGAGGCCAAATGCTACTTCATTGATCGGGCTAGGCAATGCCACCATTCTAGTAGCAGGATTGGTTAAGGGTGTTCATGGGTTGGTTTGGGTCAACAATACAAAAAACCCAACCCAAACCAATATATAAAAAAGTGGATGGTTTGGGGCGGTTTGGAGCAATTTTTTATTATAATTTATAATGGTTTGGGGTGGTTTTGAAACGGTTTAAAAACGATTTGAGGTAAATTAACTACTATATACTAAATTGCACTAATTTAAAATACTAAAATTTAAAACTAATAAATACTAAAATTTAAATACATCTAAACATTGTACTGAAATTTAATATTAACAAATTTTTACTTAATCAATTACAAAATATGATGGAATATATTCAGCACAAAAATATTGACAGGTGCTAATGGCTCTGGATTTCGTTCACTCTCAAATTGAAAGTGCACGCAAATTTGGAAAATCTGTCAAACAAAATAAGTTAGAAAAGTTGATTTCATTTGAAATTATAACATAAAAACTATAACTTCAAAAATAAACAGCACCTGATTCAATCTCTTCATATGTTTCCACATTGTCCATTACTTCTCAAAGATCAATTGGAGCTGAATCTAACCAAATTTGGCAGCAGATGAGTGCTTCTACCATTAAAGGTGACAATACACTTCTAAAAGGATCTAATATCCTGCCTCCAGTACTGAATACTGACTCCGACACAATCGTTGACACCGAAATAGCTAGGACATCTCTTGCTAATAGTAAAAGGTAGGGATACTTAGATGCATTAATCTTGCACCATCCTAGGATATCAAAATTTTTGTTAATTTCTTCACAAGTTTCAGATAAATACTTTACAACCTCCAAATTACTTTCTAAATTTTCTTTTTGTTTCCTATGCCTGGAGTATTTATGCTGAAAACTAATGACTTGATCCTCCTCAACATCATCTAAATTCATATCATTAGAGAGTTGACTACTTGAAATAATGACATTAGCTGAATCATTAGTCAAATAATAGGCATACAACCTAACCAATGCATCATAAACTTTATCCCCCATCTCCTTAGCCTTTGACTCATCATACACTTCACCAAAACAATATCTCACATAATCCATTTTGTACCGAAGATCTAAGACAACCCAACAAATAATAAAAAATTCGTATTCTCATCATTTTCCCAATATTTCTCTAATTTCTTCTTCATTTGTACAGCTATTAAGTACAAGATACTATCCTCACTTCCCATCAATGTACCTAACCTATCTATCAATGCCATAAGCAAGTGGAAAAAAGCATTCAAGGTTACATAAAATGAACCCAAAAATCTCAAAGTCACGACATCAAAAAGTCTTAAAAACTTGACAAACACCCTAGCACTATGCCAATCTTCTCTAGTAGGAGGACCTATGTTATTTTTTTTTGTCAAAATAAGAAACATAATGCGGGTCTTCCTCCACTAGCCTAGCAAAAGCCTTCTCAAACTTTTTTGCCACTTCTAACATCTTGTAGGTAGAATTCCACCTAGTTTTTATGTCAAGACATAGAAGACCTTTGTTCTTTATCTTAACTTTCTCTGCACACATCTTAAAAGTATGAGACCTAGCAAGAGAAGACCTCATATACCTTATGGCATTTCTAATTTTGACAATTGATTGATCAAGTTCATCTAAAGCATCCTTTACTATAAGATTTAGTATATAAGCACAACATCTCACATGTAAAAACTCATGCTCTAATATAGTGCCTCTCCACTCTTTAGTTTATGTCTTTAAATATTTAATAGCACCATGATTGGAACTTGCATTATCAACTGTTCGTGTGAAAATCTTATCAACTCCCCAATCTAGCAAGCAGGTTTCAACTATCTTTCCAATTGTTTCCCCTTTATGGCTATGTACTAGACAAAAATTCAAAATCCTTTTATGCAAGTTCCACTCCTTATCTATCCAATGGGCTGTTAAACACATATAATTTAGGTTTTGAATAGATATCCAACAATCTGTTGTAAGACATAAACGTTGAGATTCTAAGACACGTTTTAACTTTGATTTCTCCTCCTTATAAACTTTCAAGCAGTCTCTTTCCACAGTAATGTGAGGTGGAATAACAAACCTAAGTTCAAAAGCATAAGAATAATTTCTAAACCCTTTCTTTTCAACAGCTCTAAAAAGAATGAACAAACCAACTTCTCAGAATGATCAAAGCCAAAATTAGATTTAAACAATTCAAGATTAAATTCAACATTTAACAAGAGCACTTAATAAAATCATGACTAAAATAAACTAAAACAAGAAGATAAGAATCTGTTTCTTTATTGTAAGACCAAAACAATTTAAACAATTTTCAAAAACAAAACACCAATGCTTCTCATAATCAATCTTTAAAATTGAAGTATACTAAGCACACTTAAGGTTTCGCACTTGAAACTCAAAAAATACTATAGGCCTCTCCTTTAGCACCGGAACTTGAAGGTCATCTCCACTAAACAACTCAAAGCAAAACATAGAATCACTTAGGTCTTAATTGGGTTGTAATGAGGTTCAAGGTATTGGCTATTAAAGAATGGTCAAAAGATAATCAAAGAGAATTAGCCACTCTTTACTTGAATAAATCACATTTTTATTTTTTTCAAAATACTAAGCATAATTCCCTTGTCAAGCTTGCTAATTTGATATTCTTAAGCATTGAACAAACCCAAAATAAAAGTAATAAGATTGAAATCCCTCTCTTTTTTTATTTATGAGAAGTCCCAATTTCTTTCCCTTTCTAACTACCCCATACTTAAAATTTTACCATATGTTAGCTTTATTATATTTTTTTTCTTTTTTTTCCTTTTAGCTTCTTTTGCTGGCAAATTACAGAAACAAGGGTAAATCAAGGATATTTATACAAGCACTTGACTTTATTACACAATTCTTGCTCCAAATGATGCAATCATTTTCATTACACTTAATTTAAATGCCCAATAAATGTAAACCTATCCAAATCTAGAGTGGCCAATTCTAGAGGGTAGATAAAAGCTTTTAGGCTATATGATTTATGATGAGTGTAACAAAAACAATAAACATGGTACACTTTAAGCATACCTCATTAAGCTCAAATTGGCTAACAAAGGTTAATTGCATCAAAAAGGTAGGAAAACGGTCTTTTTATTAGCTCAATAAGAAAAATCTGCCTAGATCACTTTCTAAGTTGCTTGAGTTATTTTTATGCTTCGAAGGGTGATGAGGAAGGTTCTAATGTCCTAAAATTCCTTGCTCAACTATTTTAATGCACTGGTTTTTCTAAAGTTCAAAAACTTGTCTTTTGTGCTTTAAATATGCGAAAACTAATAATTATAAACCAAGCTGAGTAATAGATTAGCTCAAAATTTCAGTGAACAATGTACTTGCCTTACCGCTAAATTATAACCTTGATTATTGCACAATCTAATTTCAATTTCAATTTGTTGAAATTCCAAGAAGAACTGGGGCAAACTAAACTTTATGTAAGCTAAGTGATACATGCTAATTAACTATGTATTAGAATGCTCTAAAAACAACTAAGTAACTACGAACTAGCAACTATTCATATCATCAGTGAGTTAGTTACAGCACCAAGTTGCTCCTAACGTTACTATTACACACCAAAAAGTAAACTAAAAATAAAACAAAACAACATAAAACAAAAGAACATAAGTGTTTTCATAATATAAAGGAAGAGAAAAAGTAGACTTCCTGGATTTTAGCAACACTCTAGAGCTCAGAGAAGCGCTACCCTCCTTACAAAAGTTGTTGCTGTCCACAGCAACTCAAACTTGATTCACTCGGATGGCGGAGGTGGTGGTGGTGGTGGTGGGAAGATCCTCCAAAACTCAACATTGAATCTTTCAAAGTCTTTGTGCAGGTCACCAATATCATCTCACATATTATCTAGCCTTCCTATGACCTGATTCATGAAAGTCACAAGTATTGGAGGAACTTCTGGCTGTGTATGAGCTAGGGCAATGACTGGAGCAGGAGGCTGTTGTTCTGGACCGGCTGGCTCGGGTGCATCGTCTTCTGGTTCCTCATCGCTATTTCAACCAATAGTGATTAAGTGCAAATACTTATCCCGGGTAGACCAATGTCTCCTGGGTTTCAACACTAAAATTTTCATTCGGGTTAGCATACTATAATCAATGAATTTGATCTTACCGAGAGATTTCCTCCTGTCCATGTGCCCCATATAGTCAGCCATAATTGTTGCTACCCATCCTAAAGATGTCTTTCTGATTTTGGGATTCTTCTTTTGTAACTCTTCAATTTTGCGGCATAAAAGCACAACACCATTGATCTTGATTCCTTCCACCATACACCTTAGAAGCATACATTCTTCAGAATTAATTGCACCCGTACTGCCAAGACAACTAAAGAATGTGATAGATAAAAATCTATGTAAAATTCTCAATGCATGGCTACCTAAAGCACATGTTTTCATTTTACTTGTCCTGTATTCAATTGGATTGAGGGGATCCCGAATAAATTCCCAGTTCTCTTGATGTGTAGCATTTGGTAACTCTACTATGGCATTGGTTGGGAAGCCTAATTTCTCAGCAAAATCAGAAAAAAGCATGTAATGGCGGTGCCTACCAAGCTTAAAGCTTATAGTGCCTAAATCCTGCTCATCTTCAAATGTTAGCGTAAAAGAAGTGAAAAAATGTATAGCGATATAAGGGTGAACCTCAGGTCTCTTGAAAATTAATCGCTCCCAGCCAATGTTCTGGATAAGAGGGTATATTATTAGTGTAAGCCCTAGCCCCAATGCTTTGTAATAAAACACTTTGAATTAATAAAGTGAGGCATTTGTTTTATCTATTGTATTCATGTGCATATCAATTGATAGAACTATCCAAGAATGTTGTTTCAGTTTAAGTTATCATGTGTGAGGAATATGGTTGTAAGACCTTGAAACAAATGAGACTTCATTCTAAATATCCCTAGTCAGTCATTGTTATGGGAATAACAAATAAATTAAGATTAGTATGCTCTCTCTGATAAGTTGAGTTCTGTCTTACGGATTATAAGGACAAGAGTGTCAATCAGAAATCATAGATACATGTTTAGAACATGGTATCTGGATTCGATCCACTCATGAGAACACTACATGGTACAAGTCATAAGTGTTTCTCATATGCAAGTTTTGTATCGGAGTTTTTAGACCTAAAATCTCTATAAAACTCTTTATGAATTACTGTGTGCTTTGACATACACCTAATGTGCTCGTAATAGAGTGACAAGTACGGGTATGCTTGGGTGTGCATTGATTCATGTTAGAGAGCATGAGAGAAGTGAAGGGATTACCTCTCTCTATAAGAGAAAAAATATCATCGGCCACTTGATCAGTGAACTGAGAAGTGTATGGCCATACCGAGATGAAATAATGAGTAATCATTATTTATCTGAGAGTTCAGTGTCACTGGAATATCAAGAAAGGAATTAATATATATAAGGATGACTAGTTCCATGCCTTATATTAATTTTGATATTTATGGATAAAGGACTATGCAAAATTGCATTAGGTCACTAAATGCCATTTGCATTTTCATTTAATTTGGAATGTTATAATATCTTGCTAGAGAATATATATAGCCTTTGAATTAATTTATTAATTCATTTCTAATATTAAATGGACCTATAGGATCGCACACAAAACATTGGGCTTAAATATTTAAATAGTGTATTGAAAATTAATTTGGATTTTTATTTAAAGTCAAATTAATGCATAAAATGGGAAAACAGATTTTTGCCTAGGCAAAACTGTCAAGCTTTCATTTTGCTGTTTTAGGCAAATCTGTTCAGCCACGATTTTGCCCAAATCTGTGAAACAAGTTTTTTTGCCTAAAATAGCTAGCTGTTTTAGGCAAATATATTGAACTGTCATTTTGCCTAAAACAACAAGTTGTTTTAGGCAAATCTGTTAATAGTTGGTCACGAGAGAAATTTGTTGGCATGTGCTAGGTTTAATTTCAATTGATTAATTATCTATGTATAATTAAGTTAATTGAGTATTAAATCCTAATTTGTATTTAATCAAAATATAATACTTGAGAGGGAATTAAAGTAGCCAAAATTCAAACTAAAAATACTAGTTGAATTCGGCAACTTATCACCTTAAATAAGTAAGTTTGTTTTGATTAAATGACTAATGCCATTTGAATTTAATGTCTAATAGAATTTAAATTAAGATATATCTCTTAATTAGGAAGTGATGGAGGCTAAAATTAATACTTAATTTTTGGCACTCACACTTGACGTAAATTAAGTGATATATATTAATGAATTAAATGAATGAAAGGATATGCTTTTTTGCTTTTTTTTTTCTCTCTTGGCCGAAATACTCAAGGGGAAAGAACTCTTTCTTGTTCTTTTGTGTTCTTGGGCTGAAACAGTAACCTAAAGGAAGAACAAGATCAGATCTTGTGGCTTCAAATCATTCCCATTGTCGAATACACAGTCACAGAGCTAGCACTATTGATTTTAAGCTATCTTTGCAAGTGTGTGTGTGAGAATAAAGAGGAGTGGCATAAAGGCTGTTCCTTGGCAATGGTGGTGAAGATCTAAGGTGGACATATCCTTCTTGGTTGCTGGTCATCATCAAAATCAAGTTTTAAAGGCATTTAAAGTTGTAAGTTTTAAAACCCTAAAATTGCATGTTTCGATTCTTGCCATGGAATTGTATGGCATGTATGATCAAATTTTTATTATTTTCCACTGCGTGATCTTTATGTGCATACCATGTCATATTCCATCATATATTTCATCCTAAAGGTTGCCATCTGCAATATCCAGGAAAAACTTGCGGAGGTATACCGGCTTCTCAAATTTCATGTCCTTGAAGTACTCATACAATTCTGCATTTTCATCATCAATGTACGCAGGAATAGGCTTTGCTAATGATGTGGATGCCTCCTCAGTTCTTGCCTTTTTCGGTGCCAGTACACAAATATAACCATGCCAAATTAAATGATAAAGCAAAAGAAATCACAGCTAAGGCATTTCAAACCATTGAATGAATGTAATTTCAATTGTTGTGCAAATGAGAAATGCAACGAATGAGTTAATAGATAAATGGTAATGAGGTGCAAATATGATGGGTTGAGAAAAAACAAATGGCATAATAATGAAATGACGACTTAAAATTAAACAAATAGTTAAGCTTTTTTTTCTTTGAAACATTTTATCGAGCACGTTGTATGCATGATTTTATAAAGCTCTAACCAATGTAATTTAAACTATCTCAAACCCAAATTGATATCAAAATACTCTATTACATGCACTTAACTCAATTACAAGCATAATCATCTCAAACCATGTCAAGAACAATGCAAGATCTCATTGCAAAATAAGTATGAATGCACAACTTTGGGGAATAGATTAAGAACCCAACAAAGAAATTGAACAATTTAAAGGCACAAAGGAACTTACTTGAGTGATGATGGAATGAAGGAGGAAGATCTAGTAAGCAAAAGACTCACTCGGTGGAGTAGAATTTAGAGAGCCAAAGTAAACACACTTAGCAATAGGCAAATTTAGCAAATAATAAAGCGTGTGTGAAAAAAAATGAAGGAGAGGGCCTTATAAAAAGCATTTACTTGGTGGAATGAAGGGCACTCGGTGGAGTGTCCTTACACTCTACTGAGTGTGATCCCTCGGGACACCAAGACAAAATGCAAAATTTTATTTTATTTTATTTTTTTGAAAATAAAAGACACTCTGTAGAGCAAATAGACACTCTACCGAGTGTGATTCCACTCAGTGGAGTGTCATTTTACTCCACAGAGTGGTAACACACTGGACACAAAAGTATATAACATGATTTTTTTATGTAAATTGATAACACTCTGTAGAGTAAAAACACACTCTACCAAGTGTGATTTTACTCGGTGGAGTGTCAATTTACTCCATAGAGTATTAGGACACGACACATTAAAATATAAAATAGGGAAGCTTTAAACAAAAACCAGAGAATAAATTATGTTTAACTTTGCAAATTTTCACCTAATTCTCACTAAAAATCATGCCCTCTCCTATAATTAAGATCAGTAATACTCACCTGATTGAGATTTCTAGTTGAACAAAAATTGAAATCAAGAATGTACCTTTCACTCAAGGTAATTTCCTTGAGTTTTGCTTGAGTTTGGTTTTCCTGCACTCTGCTGCTGCTGAAATTCCAGATAAAGGCTATTAAAATAAGGAGATATACATTCCTTTATAACATGAAACACTTGGGATGCTTAAAAACTTAAGAAAAATTTTAAATGGCAAAAACTTTAAACAACCCAAACAAAATCTATTGTTAAAATGAAAACCTATTACAAGAAAAGGGAAGAGAAATAGTTTTAAGTTTTTGTTAGTCCTCAGCTCGACTTTTAGGACCGTTGTACTGGTTAAGAAGTACCAGAGTACTGAGGGTCAGTCAAATGTATGCTAATGACATATTGAACAATTTCACCCTCATGAAAAATCGTCAAGCGATGGCCATTTACTTTAAGAACTTGACCGATGTCCAAGCTTTTAATTTCCATTGCACCATAGGAAAACACATTAGTAACAACAAATGGGCCAATCCAACGAGAATGGAACTTACCAGGCATAAGCTTCAAATGAGAATTGTATAACAACACCTTTTGACCAATCTCAAATTGTTTCCTAATAACATTTTCTTGGGCAAGAACATCCTGCACAATATAATCCATTACATCAATTTGACAAAGAGAATGCACATCATTACGATATTTCATGGCATCAAAAATATTAAACTTAACAATCTCTCCATCAAGTTAAACAGATAGGGTACCCTCATCTACATCTATTTTTGTCTTTGCCATTTTCATTAAAGGTCTTCTTAACAAAATCGAAGCCGATTTCGAAGAGGGATTACCTTCCATCTCTAAAATGTAAAAGTCTACAGGAGATATAAGCTCATTGACTTGCACCAAAACATCCTCAACAATCCTTAGGGGGTGAATATAAGAACGGTTGGCCAATTGAATAACTACACCAGTTTTTTGTAAGTTATTTAATTTCAACTTTTGGTAAACAGAAAGTAGCATTACATTAATTGAAGCTCCTAAGTCTAACATAGCATGCTTAACTTTATTTTCACCGATCACACATGGTAATGAAAACATACCTAGATCATTGCATTTTTCTGGCATATTTCTTTGCAAAATTGCGGACACATTCTTACTTACCTCAACCTTCCCATTTTCTTTCATCTTTCTCTTATTGGTACATAGCTCCTTCAAGAACTTTGCATATTTCAGAATTTACTTGACAGCATCCAACAAAGGAATGTTGATTTGCACTCTCCTAAATGTATCCAAGACCTCCTTTTCTTGCTCATCTTCCTTTGGTTTAGCTAACCTGCTAGGAAATGGAGGGATAAGAGTGTGAGAAGAAAGAAATAAAGGAGGATCGAATGTTACCTTATGCTTTATTCTAGAGGGAGCTTCTTCATCATCATCCTCCTTGCCTATGTCAGCTTCTTTTGATGGGGTGGATCCTGAAGGAATTTCTTTTCCACTTCTTAGTGAGATTGCACTGTAATTCTCCTTTAGATTCACTTCTGGTTGTGAAGGCAACTTTCTAGAATTTTGGGCTTCTAATTTACTAACTGAAGTGGCCAATTGAGTGATTTGGTTGCCTAAATTCTGAATGATTGTCCTTGTTTCCTGAATGTTGGCTCTTGTTTCCTGTTGAAATTAAACAGTATTATTAGCAAGATTTTTAACAATATCTTCCAAAGACATACCTGAGGTTGGAGCCTGAATTTGTGTAGGGACTGGAGGTGGTCTAGTAAAACTTTGAGGAGGTAGCCTTTGTTGTCCTCCTTGATTTCTATAGCTAGAATTAGGATGATCCCTCCATCCAGGATTGTAATGATTAGAATAGGGATCATACTTCCTTTGAGGTAGACCAAGAAATCCTCCTACAACATTGGCTTCTTGTGTGGAGTGTTGTTGTAATGTAGGGCATATATCAGTAGAATGCCCTTGAAGTGAGCATATTCCACATGCCTTTGTTGTTTGTAGTTGCCCTACAGCCATTTGACGAACCAAAGCAGTTAAATCAGAAAGTTGACTTTTAAGTTCACTTACCTCATTAACTTGCTTGGTAGATCCTCCACTTCTTATACCGAATTTCTGGGAATTCTCAGCCATGTTTGAAATCAATAATTTGGCTTTTTGAGGTGTCTTGTTCACTAAGGCTCCACCACTTGCTGCATCGATCATACTCCTATCCATTGGTAGTAGTTCTTCATAAAAATATTGAATCAGGAGTTGGTCGAAAATCTGATGGTGGGGAAAACTAGCGCACAACCTCTTGAACCTTTCCCAGTATTCATACAATGTTTCTCCTGTGATCGGTGTGATGCCATAAATCTCCTTTCTAATGTTGGCAGCTCGTGATGCAGGAAAAAATTTCTCTAGGAATAACCTTTTCATCTCATTCCATGTAGTGATTGAACCAAAAGGAAGATAGTAGAGCCAATCTTTAGCTTGATCCTTCAAAGAGAAAGAAAAAGCTCTAAGGTTGATTTGCTCCTCAGTCACGCCCTGCGATTTTATTCCAGAGCAAACAATGTGGAATTTCTTCAAATGCTTATGGGGATCTTCACCTGCATAGCCACGAAAAGAAGGAAGTAAATGAATCAAACCAGATTTTAATTCAAAATCATTTGCAAGGTTAGGAAAAGTAATGCATAAATGTTGTTGATTCAAATCTGGCGTAACCAGCTCCTTGAGAGTTTTGTCAGCCATTTTTTTTAAATTCTTCAAATATAGAAATACCACCAATTGTCGATTCTATCTCCAACTCTTCTTTGAGGTGTTTTTTCCTTAATATAGCTTTTTTTTCTCAATCGACACGCTGTCTTCTCAATTTCAAGATTATATTGCAAATCAAAGGTCTGAGAAGAACGAGTCATAAACAAAAATAGACAAATAAATAAAATAATGAGAAACTGAAAATATAGTTCCTTGGTAACGGCGCCAAATTTTGGTCGGGCTGTCGAAGCCCTTCAAAATAAATACTGATTCGCCTTAACTAACTTGTAGAAATAGTGAAACCAGGTCAAATCCCAAAAGAACTATGTGATTAATTTCTCAATGTTGAAAAGAAAAATATAAAGTAAATAGGGGGTTTTGAATCTTTGGATTAAAACTAAAAGTAAATTAACAAGAAATTAACAGAAAGTAAAAATATTAAATTAAATGAAAATCAATCTTACCAAACTTTCAATTCAAAGATATAATTTTCATCCAATTGCAACTTTGATCATAGACTTAAAGATTAATTCCCCAATCCAAAAGAACTTAGTCCACTTAATCGAAAAAGCCGTAGATCAAATCCTACCATTAATTTAACTGGGCACGATAGCATTCCATATCAATTCAATGATAGCATTAAGAATTAATGAGAATGACTAAGACAAAAATTAATTGATCGAGATAGCTACAATTCAATTAACTTTGCACTTTTATTTTCCTAGAATCTATTATGCAAGCTATGTAATCGAAAAGCCGAAATCACACACACATAAGCCAATTCCTTGCTACTAAAATCATAATTCATGACAATTAAAAAATCAAAAACTCATGGATAGTAATAGAAAAATTAATATTGAATTAAGGCATCAAGTTAATCAATATGAATAATTCATATAAAATAAGAACAAGGAAATAAAAATTTCTTAGATTGATGAAATCCCTGTTGAGTTCAAAGCCTCACAAACTTACAATTGGAATCGATTTACCCTTGAATTGGAATTGAGAGCTTAGCCACTCATACTCTTAATCAAAAGCATTGTAAAGAGAAGAACTAAAAGCTAAGAACTACAAAAATTTGCCCTAAGAAGTCCAAATGCCTCCTTTTATATCTTGGAAAAGAGAGTTAGATCCAACCTTTGTTTCCTTTTTTTGTAGACTTCCAATATAAGCAAAAGACTTCCTATTTAAGATCTTTGGAAAATCCTTACGTGCCTTGGAGAAGCCTTTTGATCGGTGGAGTGAACGGCACTTCCTATTGTTCTCACTCCGTGGAGTAACATTGTTACTCCACCTAGTATTTTGACACTCGTCGGAGTGGATTTATACTCCACAAAGTGTTTTGCTTCTTCTGGAAAACATGAATTGCTCTCTCTCTTTGCAAGGCTATCCCAAAAGCCAAACTTCATTTAAGCCCTTCTAAATTTCTTTTCTTCTTTCAATTAAGTCCTAAAAACATAAAAAAAATGCTTAATTAGATAATTAAAACATCAATTGAAGAAACTAACTATTAAAACAACAAAATTAACATAAAACTATCCTAAAAATATAGTAAAAACACATTAAAAACATAGTTAAACTCACATTTATCAAGAAACTTCATCTAATATGACATACCTAGCAAATTCTTTTCTAAGTTCCTCCACATCAAAACCCTTCACTCTAGGACTTTCACTCATACACCCTGAACTAGAACTAGAACCCTTTTATGATGCCTTAATTATTCTATAAGGATACTCCTTGCATTGGTTATTTAAGTGAGCCCATAGAGTACTAGTTCCATGTATCTTCAATTCAGAAGCATATGATTTCTCACAATATACACAAACTGTCCTAGTTTTATCTCCACATTCTACCAACCTAAAATGATCCTATATAGCAGAATTTTTTCTAGAACCCAAACTACTACTTTTTTTGAGGGATGGGGCGAGGAGGACAAGAAATACTTATAGTCCCAAAATCTTCATTTTCAACCTCCATTGATGAGGTTGGATTACATTTATCCATTGATGATTAAACAAAGCAATGAAAATTCCTGTTCTAGCACACATTAATAAATGAACAAGAGACAGAAGGGGAAAGCCATTAATGACATAATTTATTAGCAATATTGAGCAAGTTAAACAACTAAATATACAGCAAAAGATCTTGAGTTCAGTTTTGAGTGTCATCAACTAAATATAACATTTTAATAAATTTAGAAAGGTAATGTGATGCTCAATCAGCTTAATGTGTAATCGATAAATTTAGAAAGGTCAAGAAGGTGGCTTCTTATCGGTTTACACAAGTTTGGCTGGTTGTTATTGTCATCATCGAAATTACTATATATGTCAATCCACCATGTTAAACTAAACAACAATAGTTTGACTATATATCTGCTTGTTCAAAGTCCGGCAATCAATTAAATTTTCTTCAAATTTAGTGGAATTTATTTTCTTAATAACTGTAATGACAAAAAAAATTAGTAAATATATGCAATTTCCTTCTTACAAATTGCTCCAAAATATAAATCCAATCAAATTCGTGATAAGTTTACAAATGGTGTAATTTTAAAGCTTATATGGAAAATGGTATAAATCTGAATCTAATTGGGTCTTTGGGATTTTGTTAGATAAGCAAGAAAGTATATTGGGTATCAGACATAGGAGAATTTGGAATTCTGCTGGATATCCAGGAAAGTACATTGGTATTTTTAATAACCAAGAAAGTACAACCTAGCTTACTAAATACTGGAATATTATATTTGTTAATATGTTTTTAGGTATAAATTTATTTAAACATCTTCTTATGAGCTTTATTTTTTGAATGGGTTTATCTTAAAATGGTTTATTATTAATATTGTTATAAAGATATGTGTTTAAAACAAATTAATATAGTAGCACAGTGTGTAGGAAAATTTTAATTTGAAAAAAAAGATAAAATATTTTAATAAATTGTAGAAGAAACTCAGTTGGTACTTACTCTTAAGATTTGGACTTAAAATTTTGTAGAAGAAACCTATATTTAATTCTGCTTCTAAGTGCTCCTAAAATTAATTTAAAATTCGGACTGAGCTGTTACCTAGTTGTTAAGAACATGTTACAGTATTTTTGCTATAAATATTTATTGAAAAGCCGAAATCCATTGAAACAAAATTCTGGTTAAAATAGACTCATAGGACCATATTTTTCATGAAGGAAGGTTGTTTAAATTCTGTACCTATTTTATTATATGAATTTATTAATTGGTGATAAAAACTGAATTGCGTGCAGTAAAGTGCTGCCTAGGGAACGGGAATGGACTTTAGTAATTTGAGTCTATCTCTTGTTATAGAGGTTGAAATGATATGATTCCAAATTATGATGAAATTATACTTATATATATACAACTTTTATGAAGAAAACATAATTTGATTCTATTTCTTAATATGTCAAAAAATTACTTGAATTCAAAGCTGTTGACAGTACTTTTCAGAGGACAGTTTGCAGTGTTTTGTGTATAATTAATTTTATATAGGTCAAAATGATATGATTCAAAATTATGATGAAACTACACTTATATATTTACAACTTTTATGAAGAAACCATGATTTATTTATGTCTCCAAATATGTAAAAAAAAAAAAAACTTAATTCCGGAATTTGCTGATAGCACTTTTTCAGCAACATATCTTAATTTTTTTTGTAATATCTTAAAAAGTATAAATGATATTGAAGTTATTTTTAAAGCTCCTGAAACTAGAAACAAAAGGGATCATGTTTTTAGAAGATTATTTCGACATAAAATGTCTCTAAATAAGTCAAATATAGCTTTCAAAATGAACCTTAAATTCTATCTCTATGCAGATTTGTTAATGAGTTTGCCAAGAACCACCTTAAACCTCTCTTGAGTATCTTTGTATTATAAAAGCAGCAATAAAGGGAATTAAATGGACGAATTATAATAATATCTTAATGAGAAGTATTAAGCATGATTATGTGGCAAAGAATGTGCATGGTGATTGCAATGCTAAGGTAAATTATTATTTACCTGTTTGAGATAGTATGAATATAGCATTATATGAGGATTATATGTTATACCTATATGTTGTGTCAAAAGTATAAATGAAAAGAAAATAATGGATAAAGCATGGTTACATGGAAGTATACTAATTATCGATAATCGAGCAAAGTGCATGATTGCAATTGTTTATATTTGATGAGATTGTGTATACATGTATGTACACTAATAAAGGTATAACTTTTCATCGATTATTTACATGAGCAAAAACGTGTGGATTGTGCTATATGATGTGTTTACATGCTTATACACTAGAGATTTGGTATTTTTTTCATCAATTACATGTACAAATTGTATAATTTAGTACAAGCATGATATATGAAATGTTAAACATGATAAATGAAATTTATATAAATAATATGTGTTTAAGAATATATGATGGTATTGCATAGTTAAATGAAACATGTCATATAATAAAAGTATGAACTAATATACTTATTATTTAGTTAAGATAACGTGTACATGCTTGCATATTTTATGAATATGAATTGTTATGCTTATAAATAAGAGAGCAATTAGGTATATTTATTTATAAATACTTGAATGCCATATAAGATGGTATGTGAAAGAGTTACATGTTGTAAAGCAAGTTTCAAGTATTGTAAGGTATTAAACCCAAGGTGTGCATGATATGATATGATATGATATGATATATATATATATATATATATATATATATATACACACACACACACGTATGTATGTAAGATACATAGATGTATATAATGACGAAAAAGTAAAGTATGGAACAAAGATGTTTAATATGAGCATGATATAGTGTTATAGAAAATTATTTCTGCACATGTATATAATTATGATTATCCTGCTCATAGCCATGAATAGATTTATACTACTATGTATATAAATGCATGATGGAAAAAGGGATCATTCCTTGAACTAATTTCAGGTAGAAAATAGCAATACTCAATAATGTGTATGATCACATGTTTAAAGAAAGTATTACATGAACATGGATATGATTATCTTGGACATCATTATACATGGTTTTCACATACACATATGTATATGATTGAACAAAGTAAAGCAACATTTGGAAAATAAAGTAAAGAGGTATATTTGCCTGCTTTTAGAGTTCAATTGTGGATAGATAGGCGCCTATAGGGATATTGCAGCTACCACCATTGACCTTTTTAGGTCTAAAGTTTTGTTGATCCTACTAGATCATGCACAACCCCGTTTGGGTTATTTGTTGACTCCGTTTGGGTTCTTAACCGGTCCACCGTACAGTTGTCCCTATTTGGGTCCACAGTTTTGATATCTTCGGATATCCACCGTTTTGATACCCTCGGGTATCCCCCGATCCCGTTATCCACCTTTAGAACTTAAGCAGGCTAAGTTACAGTATAATTGCATCATAGTCTACTTCAATATAGTAAGGCATAAGTTTATGAGTTTTTCTAATGCATGTATTATATTTATGCATATACTTATATATATGTATGTAGATTAATATTTGAAAATTAGAAATTTGTGGATGCTAAATTGTACATTTAGGAATGCATGATACATGAAATTGTACTTATAAAATGTGTTGTTTTGCTAAAGTGCTGATAGGTAAAGGTATATCACCAACAATACATGATAATTATTGAGTTTTGAGTAAATGAGATAAGTGATAGGTATGACTCACTATACGATAATAATTAGTGAACTATGAACTCATAAATTGTGAATTTGATTTATTTGGAGATCGAAATGTAAGAGATATGTATAAACATATATGTTGGTGATGTCTTTTAAAAGTTGTATGGTCTTGTATGATTATCTTATTATTACTCATTTAATTGTTTCCATTGGGAAATGATATGCAATATCTTATATGTAACGATAAGTCACTTATAAACTTGTAACTGGTGAACTGTATATGATTTAGATTTGAGATGTAAGTAAGATAATAAGTCAACACATGAGTAATATGATAAATAATCAAGAAAGATTGATAAGTCAAGTGATTAGACAAGAATAACATACAAGAATCCAAAGTAAACTTGATGTGTAAGACTTTAAGGGTTAAATGAATATTAATAAGAGTAAGACCAATAAGCAGTCGAAATATTATTAGGCAATTTGTAATGGTTATATGGATAATGTGTATAATATAGTACCTAAAGTAAAAATATTGTGAACACAGTTTAAATAATTGGTTCATATGCTTAAGGGTATAATTGTATGTATTTGCATTTTGACGACCTTTAAAAGAGGTCGTCCTCATGTTTTATTTTCCCCACTAAGCTATATAGCTTAGCACGAGTGTTTCATCCATGTAGGTTTTTGAGATGATTTCCAAGTTCACGCCCAAGTACTTATTACTTCTTGGGTTGTAATTGCTATCTTATTAGGTTCAGCCATTGTAGCTGTTCGGAACCCCCAAACCATTCCAACTGGAGGTCAGAATTTCTTCGAATATGTCCTTGAATTCATTCGAGATGTGAGCAAAACTCAGATTGGAGAGGAATACGGCCCATGGGTCCCCTTTATTGGAACTATGTTTCTATTTATTTTTGTTTCTAATTGGGCGGGGGCACTTTTACCTTGGAAGATCATACAGTTACCTCACGGGGAGTTAGCCGCACCTACGAATGATATAAATACTACCGTTGCTTTAGCTTTACTTATGTCAATAGCATAAAGGAAACCCTTTAGCCATTTCATTTATTGAGTGATCTCTAATCCCCTTTCTTTTTGTTTCTTTCTTTTTGTTTCTTCCTTTTACAATTACAATCTCTTTCGATTCTTCAATCTGATCGAATTGTTGAGACAATTGAAAAGGGTATTTCCTTGTTCCAGGATCTTTTATCTTTGTCTTGAATCGTTGGGTTTAGACATTACTTCAGTGATCTTTAATCGTTTCAAAATGGCCGCAACATACCACTTTTTGTGATTTTGTTTTATCAAAGAATCAGACTAATGATTGATTCTTGCATGATGCACTTTATTTTTTAATCAAAATAATTTGGTCAATTCTAACAAAATTCTTGGATTTGAAACTTGCTTGAATTGTATCCTTTCTATTTTGATATCGAAAATATACTTACGAAGTTGTTTCAACTTATTGATTAGGACTAACCCTAGATTCTTGCCCCTAAGAAAAAAAATTAATACTTTCTACTCGAGCTTCATCATGTACTATTTACACTACAACCCAACAAAAAGCAAAAGTATATCTATTGCAAGAAGGCCAACTCAAGTCATCTGAAGAGACTATTATAGACTTTTATTTTGGACTCTTTATATATAGTAAAATTTTTGTGGTATAGGAGATGTTGTATATAAAGATGTTAAATAGTTTTTGTATTTTGTAAAGAGACTTTAATGTATATTGGAAAGTATTAATAGTATAGCACTCTTAGGTATTAAGTTAGAATATAAGTTCACTATATAGTTGGTTTATGTTTAAGTTGCACTATTAAACTTATGTAATGAGAAGAATAAAGTGATATGTATAGGTTAATGGATAAGGGTGCTACAACTCCCTAAAGCGCTCCTTCAATATGTCCTTCAGGGAGTTGGATTTTCGATCAGCCACCTATAGTCCACCTACCTCCTTTTCGACCTCGCGACTCGACATTGCCTCCTTTCCTTTGACCTTCCCAACCATCTCAACAGATTCTCTTTCGGTAGGTCCTTACACCATGAGTATTGTAGGAGGGTTTGACACCGAAAGGGTATCCTCAGATGGCAATTCATATCTAAGTCGCAACCTCCGGAGATAGGTATGGGCCTCGATGCTGGATTTGGCAGGAGCAGTAGGGGCCGTGGTGACACCAATGGGCTTTACAGCATAAGCATTAGGACCCTTAAAAGAGACTCTACCCTGAGCAGATTCACTCGGGGCATGCTTCAGCCTTTTAAGGTACTCGACCTCAGAAGATGACATTAGCATCTTCTTCTTGCTATGCCTCTCTTCCTTGGCAGCCAGATGTGCTTAACACTACTATTTGGCGACCTCAGCTAGTTGCTTTGTCAAATCTCCTGTGCCATTCATTATAGTTGTAAAAAAAACAAGATAAGTATTTTACATTAAGGTTCACATTAAATACACATATAATGTATGATAATCAACTAGCAAGTTAGGTCTTTTTTGATATTTCTTAATGCTCACATTCTGCATCTTTAACCTCCGAAGAGCTTGACGATCCATTAAGGTACTCAATAGTAGAGTCGAATTTCATAAGGATCTCCCTTCCTTTGCATGGCTGCCATTAACTTGGTAATATTAGTTGTGTACAGGGCCTCATTGGCGGCGTTATCTTTTAAGAAAATTGCTCTATCCGATCTGTTTAATGACACACCAAATCCTCCTAGCATTTCGATAAGAAAAACCTCTCTTTAAACCCCTTCATCGATTTAGGGATAGTGAAAAGCATCGTCTTTGCCCTTCTAGTAAAGCAATACTCTGTCCCATCCACCCGTCTGGATATGTAAAAAAATAAGTAAAGAGATCTAAAGTCAGAGCGACTCTTTTGTTCTTGCAGAGTATTTTGAAGCATGCTACCGTTCTTCACCCATTTGGGTTCAACTGGTTAGGCACAATCCCATATCCCCTAAGCACATTGATATCGAAAGCACCGAGTGGGAACCTAAGCCCCGCATCCAAACTCCATAAATGACAGATAAACCACTCATTATTATCCCTGCCAAATGGCCCCTCCGTCATCGCCATGGATTTAGGGCACGACATCATATATACATTGTCTAGTAAACCATACTTAGACTTTATTTCTGACACCTCACTCGATGTCAATCTAAAGCATTTTGCCATAGCAGATCTATTCATATACTCCTTAATAAAACTCCTATCTATAGATTAATTGCTGCAATAGGCCATTTTTAGAGGAAAAAGAGAAATAAAATAGTTCCTAATTTCAAGTAAAGATTAGAGATCCAAGCTAGAAAATTCCTCAGAAGAATTAGAAACAAGGCACATACAAGTGCATAAAGAATCAGATGAAAGGGAAATATAAGACATGTAAGTAAAATTTACTTACTTGAATAATTTCCTAAAAACCTCAAAGAAGCTCTCAAAATTTGGAAGTCTGGAGTGTGAGAAGAAATTTTGAGTTTCACTAAAGAAATCAATAAAAAGTAAAAAATGATCTAAAAGTTACCTATTTATATGGAGAAACTCCTTGAGTACGCCAACTGATCAACCAACCAGACCCTACCATGTATTAAAAAGAAACTCACGCTAGTCCTCACATCGAAGTGTCACTTTCGATGCGTGTATCTATCTTTAATATAGTGACAACTATCCTAATAAATGCCTATTCGATTGAGTTAAAAATTTTGGAATTTTTGCTTATCCAATTTTTGAACGATTGGACACCTCTAGAGGGAGGGGGGGACAAGTGATAATACTGGATTATCTTTGGGCCCAAACAAGTCTCAGTCCAAAACCTAAAACCTATTTTCAGAGAGGCCTGGCACGTGACAAACAAACACTGGAAGGCAACCATGTGCTATCTGATCGGATTGATGGGACCTTTAGTCTCATTAATTTATTGACACACTGTAGAGCCCATACCTCCAACCTGCTTCATGTTATGTCACCGCCTACCTGCTCTGACACCTTAATAGCCATACTTTAGGTACTTAAGTGCACTCTTACACCTCTTATAAATAGCCCAATGTACAGTGGCTCCAGACATGAAAACTTTGAGACTCTCTTCCTAGATTTATCTCTCTCTAGTTCTTTAACTTAATCTTTGGAGTGCTCATGCTCGGTCTGACCGAGCAAAGCCTTTTGCAGGTACTTACCTGTTGATTGGATCACGCAATCGTTAACTCATTTCAAGCTCTTGACAAATCAGACTTTATCATTTAGATTTTTTTATGGTTTAATTATTTAAAATATGTGTTATTTTTTTAGATGTTGTTCAAAATTCTCAAATTAGTGCCAATATAATATAAAAAAAGACTTTCAAATGTTAATTTTTAAATTTTGTATTTTGACTTAAATTTTAATTGTACTTATTTGAATATTTTAATTGTATTTGTATTTATCATGTTGTGAAGTTATTTTGCAAATTTTTAAAAATATTGAATTATCTAAAATACCGAACTATATTGTATTATTTAGTACCAAAAGAATTGAAGTATCGAACCGAACTGTACCGAATTTTTATAAGAATTGTACTGAATTATCTTGAATTTTCAAGACAATAACAATACTTAATTTTTAAAATATTCAAAATTTAAAAACAATACAAAAATTTACAAATATCCAATATCCAGATTATACCGTATTGTGCACACTCCTAGTAGTGATCCAATCTTAATCAATTAAAAAATAGACTTTAAATCGTTTAACTTATACATATTTTTCTCATACTTTTTCATAATATAATTATTTAATTTTATTTTACTTTAATATTTATTATTATGAATAAATATTAAATAGCATTCCATACCTATATTATTCTGCAAAAGAGTGGAATTCAAATTCTAATAAATTGAAAAAACAACCAAACTTTCTACCATTTAAACTATAAATAATATTTTAAATAAAAAATAAATAAATTATATAATTTTCAGAATATTAATTACATTTTTTCAACATATGTGAGATTAAAAAGATGTCTATTTATTAGGGATTGTCCTAATATATGAGTCCCATATTCAAACCCCTACTTCTTATTTGTTTCTATTTAAAAAAGAAAAAAAAAACATTTTTGTATTACATTGTAAAAAAAATTATCTTATGGGAAAAAGGTATTAAAATACCTTCCAAGTTATTTCAGAAGAGCTAAAATGCCCCTAACCTTTTTTTTCTGAGCAAAAATGCCCCTCAACTTATAAAAATGATACTAAAATGCCCCTCCATTTACATTTTGTTTGTTTATGTGTAACGGTGTTGACGTGGCATGTTATGTGGACAGACAACTAGATGACGTGGCTTACATACAAGGAACGAGTTGCTAACTCAGCACCATATGGTGTGGGACCCACATGGACAAAAAAAATTTCCCTTCTCTTTCCCTCACTTTCTCACCCTCTCTCTTACTTCACAAAACATGATATGTGCTTCTTCAAATCATAAATAATAAATTTGTAAAATATTTCTAATCCCTAATCTCATTCTCAAGACATTGTAAACTTGTTTTTTGTTCTTGGGGTTTTTCTCTAACCCTTCAAAATGTGTGATCAATTTCAACATTGTTAGAATTTATTTCTTATACAATTTGTTTTGAATTTGGTACAGAAAGATTTCATGCCAATGGAAAATTTGGTTCTTTGCCGAATATTTTTGAAGAAAAGAAGCAGCAAAAATGAAGAGAGAAATCTTGAAATTAGCAATAAAAATAGAGTGAGGAAGTTAAAGACAAGAAAGCTAGTTTTCTATGAATTCTTGAAAAAGGAAATGACTGATTTGAATGTTGCTCTTTCTTCATCATCTACAGGATCAAGTGGAATCACATAATTGTCCATAGATGAATCACATCATTATGAAGAAAGTAGCAGTTGCAATAGTTTTCCTTATTTCAGAAGAAAACCATAAAATTCAAATTACTCTTCTTAGTTTTGGGGTCTTCAAGTTAACTAATAGGTGTCTTTTATATGTGATTGTGGATAAAATAGAGAGAGAATTATCTTGAAAGTAAAAGAAATAGAGCTGTAGTGATGGTTTTTCTTGTAATCAAATCCAAGAATTTTCGAAGTTAGTGATAATATTTGCTCTGTTTTGGCATATTTAACAATTTTCTTTCAAATATTTTCACCATTAATGAAGCACGGAGCTTATTCTTTTATCAAAAGGCAATTGAATTTTAAGGGAATAAAGAGTAGAAGAAGAAGAAAAAGAAAGTGAAACATTTCTTTTTGTTTTGTAAAAGAAAATGAAATTCCTTTATCTGAGAAGAATATGAACAACCAAGAACAAGAACAAGATTTTTGCAAGATTTTGCTAAAGATAGCACCTTCACACTAAATTAGGCTCCGGCATAACAAAAATTGTACACCCAAAACCCCTCAATTATCCCAGAAAATGTCTTCAATAACTAAATAAAAATCTCAAGCTTTAAAACTAAAATAAATAAATAAATAAAAAGATTAGATTATCATAGTGGTATCAAGTTAGAGCCCCTCTCAAGAACAAGAAAAGATAAAAGAATCTCTTTATATGAAAACCCCTAAAACACTTGACATCAGTAAAAGTCTTTTTTGGTCTCAAACACATTGAAGAAGACGGGAACCCACAATCAAGCTCTATTATGAACAGCAGATAAGAGCTAAGCAGAGAGCATCAAAGCAAACAGAGAGAGTATACATAGAAGATGAAAGAATCTAGAGCTACAATGGAGCCCTAATTAAAGCCAAATCAAAACTAGTCGACATAAATCCTCTGCTTTTGGCTTTTTGTAAGCTGTTATTATTGGCATGTGGCCTTAGTGTAATGGCCTTTAGCCCAGTTGTTACCAGCACCAGATTGGCCAAAGATGAAGTTATGAAGGCGAAAGATCTAGCCATAAGGACCAGATCTGATGCTATCTATAATACCAGGCTCCAGATCCAAAGCATAGCACGTAGACAAATCGACCACCACTAGCTTCATTATAATAGACATTGATTCTCTCAAACTGAAGCTCTGTATCGCCGTCCTAGCAACCAATGGAGTTTATGCCGTGCTCAATGCAAACCACTTCCCATAACTTGGCCTCGATTTGGTTGTCGTATTGGCCACCTTGAATGTGAAGGCTTTCAATTATTTTAAAGGATTAGAGAATGAGATTTAGGAATTAGGATTGTTTCAGAGATTTTTTGTTTTCGATTTGAAGAAGCACAGGTCGTGCTTTGTGAAACAAGGGAGAGGGCTAGAAAGAGAGAGAAAATTCTTTTTGCCCATGTGGGTCCCACGCCATATGGCACTGAGCTAGCAACTCATTCTTTGCACGTCATCTAGTTGCCTGTCCATATAACACGTCACATTAGCATCGTTACACATAAATAGACAGAATGTAAATGGCGGGATATTTAGTGTTATTTTTATAAGTTGAGGGGTTTTTTTGCTCCGAAAAAAAGGTTAAGGGCATTTTAGCTCTTTCGAAACAAATTGAAGGGCATTTTAGTACCTTTTCCCTTATCTTATTATAAAAATCATTAATAGAGTTTGAATATGGAAAGAGATTGATATCAAATCAAATAATATGAAAAGAGATTCATATCAAATTCTGATTGATTAAATTTCTATTTAAGAAATATGTGTAGTTTTATAATTAGCTTCCCATTTAGAAAATATATGCATATCTGATTAGCTTTTTATTTATTAGTATAAGAATGCTATAAATAGGAGACGATAAATCCAATTCGGAGTTGGAAAAACTCTAAAGAGAATTTAAAAATTCTTTTCTCCCTTTCTAGAAATTCGATATCTCTAAGGAATTTTTAGACTGTACAAAAGTTTCTATTATCCTACATCAGTTGCTTATGGATAAAAGTTTAGCTAGTGATGTAAATGAAAATCTTTGTTTCCGCTTTTTAAAGTTTCCACATTGCATGAGGTAAATATAATTTTCCTCTTCGATGATATAGTGTGTTATCTTTTATTTCATATTTTTGATATATGATATAAGTTCTCAATATCAGTATCAAAGATTTTTGTATTTTGCATCCTGGTATATAGCTAATTTAGATCAAAATTTTATATGTAAAATGATAGATTTAAATAGGATGCATGAAACATTAAATAAAATTTTTTAAGTGTTTATGATATATATGTATGTATGCATGTATGTATATATATTTTTAAAAAGGGATAAGGTGAAATTTTGCCCCTATACTATTTAAAAGAGAGTAATTTTGGCCTTCAACTTTTTTTGAGCCATTTGTGCTCTTAAAGTCATTTTTTTGACGCGATTTTACCCTTATAATGGATGAAAATTCGATGTGACAAATGACACAAATGGCAACCAATGAGAACGCGACACATGGACACACATGTGGCAACCACTTTGATGACATGGCAAAATAAAAAAAAAACCTCTCCTCTCCTCTCTCTTCTTCTTCCTCTTTCCTCATCTCTTCCTCTTCCATCCTTTTTGACGATTAGGTAGGTATTTGGCATTAGATCGGGCTAATTTTTGGTGAGTATGGTAAAAATTCCTTGTTCTTAAATTAGAACAGTGAAGATTAGTTTTTAAGGTCTGCAAGTTTAGTTTTTGCAATAAAAAATGGACTATTTTTTGGATTTTTTACATAATGACCAGTTTTATCTTCTTTGATGATCGAAAAGTCATTTACCATTAGATTGGGCTGATTTTTGATGAGTATGGCCAAAACTCCTTATTCTTCAACTTGAACAGAGATTGTGTTTGGATAATTATAAAATTTTTCGATTTGTTTTGGACAGAAGTTACAATTAAGGTGCTCTTTATTTTTCTTTCTCTTTAATTTTTGAAAATCAAGAACAAATAATTGAGGGATAAAATTTATGGATTTGCTATTAATTTTTGTTTGCCATTGTTAATCTTTTTGGAATTTTGTGTTTGAATGTTTGGGAGTTGGTGATTTTTGAAGAAACAGAAGAAAAAAAAGAACAAAAGCAAGAAAAAGAGGAAGACAATGGGACTTTTCTTGGAAAATTTACAAATTTTCTTGGAAAACAAACATGCTGACTAGGAGAGAGAAATACACGTGGCAGATGAGGTGTCACGTTCTCATTAGTCGCCATTTGTACCGTTTGCCACGTTAGATTTTCGTCCATTGTAGGGGTAAAATCATGTCAAAAAAAGACTTTAGGGACATAAATGGCTCAAAAAAAGTTAAGGGCCCAAATTACTCTTTTTTAAATAGTACAAAGGCAAAATTTCACCTTAGCCCTTTTAAAAATTTTGTATATGTACATTGCATTTTGAGGAGTAGAAAATAAGTGTCCAAAAACGTTAAATTGGAAGTTAGAATTTGAAATTTTGCCCCTAGCATTGAGATTATAGGCCTTGAAAATCTACTACTAGTTGAAATTCAATCGTCGAAATCTGTTGGGAAAGCAAAATGTGGGATGCACGCGCCACCATATGCAAGGCACATGTAAGTGGGTGAGTGTCTTACATGAGCAATGCCACATGTCAGAACGATGTGTCATTCTAACACGTGGTCGAATAAGGGGATGACACATGGATGGCAGTGGTCATGCCATGTGGCCTGAAAGTGTGTCAGAATGGTATGTCATAATGACATATGGCCGAATTAGATAATGACATATGGATGATAGTGGTAATGTCACCTGGATGTCGTATGGCAACCAAGTAGACCTACCAAAGCCTGCCACATGTCATGACAAGTGCCTAACATGGCAACATGTGTGCGAACACGTGGAACAATAGGTAAATTCCATATGGTAGATGACCATCAACCGCGCATGGTGGTATATGAGCGCATCTAAATGCCTTCTACTGGTTTGCAGGGATACCTTTAACCACTAAATCATCTTCGTTCTTTGGTACATAAAATTTTCAATTTTTTAATTTTTTGATAAATTTTAATAAATTGTTTGGTAACCAACAAATATTTTTTGGACTTTCTCAAAATATGTTTTTTATGATTTATCATAAAAAATGTGTTTTTTGCCTTTAGAATTTTTCAATTTTTTTTTGAAAAATGTTTTCTATAGATTGGTCTTTATTTTGATTGAAATAAGTTTCAATCATATGAATTTATATATTTGTATTAACCTATTAATTTTTGTTATATGTAACACAAATAGTAATGATAAGGACACTTATAATTCCACGGTCTCTTTATAAGGTTGCTTTCACTAATGTAAGAGTACAAATGGTCCGCAAACATGAAAATGCATAGGAGGATTCAAACTAATGACATTGATGCAATAGTGCATCATATAATTGACATGCAAGAACAAATGTAATAGTGCATTTGGATTTGTGGTCTGAATCTGGAAAAGAATGATAAAGTCTTATTTAAAGTGATGATTAATTCCTTCAAGAATCATCTAGAACTAATGAATTTAATGGAAACTACCCAGTTTGTATAAGATAGATTTTATAGAAAATTTATTATTCATTTTTTGGTTAGAGTTGCCAAAAGAGGAGTGTTGAGAAGCAACATAAAATTTGTAATGGTACTATGGAGTAATGTGCATCGTCCATAATTTCATTAATGAACTTATGAGTTACTTGATAAAGATGGTCAAAAAAACAATCCCTAAAACAAAAAATATTTTGAGGATCTAAACTTCTAACATAGTTGACATAAATGTCAATTTTAGTCAGTGTTTATTTTTTGAATTAGGTTGTGTTTTATATTATTTTTCAACATTAGTGCCTTATTTTTGAATTATTAGATATTTATTGGTCAAATAAATGTATTTATTATAATATTTGTTGGCGTTTAACTTTATAATAAATTTGTTTATTTAATTGTTAACTGCTTTACAATATTGTATGAGTAAAATAATTGCACGTTTATTAAGTAGAGACTTAATGAACCAAACCAATAAAATTATATTTTTAAGTTTGAGAAATTAATAACCAATAATTCAGATTTACTATGCATAATATTTTAACTTGTAAGGTTAGATATTAGGACTTGGAAGGTAATTGGATAACATAGTAGCCTTTTCGAATTTGAGGCCAATAGAAAACTTTACTAAGATATTATTTCAGTGCATAATAAATTATATGTATTGCCTAACGTCCTTTCATAATATGTAACCTTGTTCCATTAGAGATAAAAGGATCCAAATGGCTACTACTTCCAAGTCAATTATCACCGAGTTTAATAAAGATATGAAGTTGAATAGTGATAATTATGAAATCTGGAGTATGATGATCTAGTATATGCTTAAAATGCAAAAGGCTCTAAATTCCTTAAGTTTGGTTATGGCTAAACTTGAGGATGGCACATCAGCCTAGCATAGGTGGGGCTAAAATGCATATATGGCATAGAAAAAGAAAAATTCCATTGCTCAAATTATCTTGCTAAATGTAATAAATAATGATATCACTAAGCAATTCTGCAAGTATTAAAATGCAATAAATCTGTAGATCGCTTTGTGAGAGAGGTTTGGAGGTTTGCCTTTGACTAAAATCCGATCATTGATGATCAAATTTGATACTTATTAGAAGAAGTTTGACCATACCATGCGAAAACATCTAAGAGAGATGAAAAAATATTATAAGCAAGCTTAATGAGATTGGCAATAAGTTGGTTGATAAGTAATAAGTCCAAACTATTATACGTTCCAAATGATAGTATAAAGATATTTGAGGATGTCACAAATCATTTGGAGCTTGAAGTGGACCGTTTGGCATCAATTAAAGTCAATGTCAAAGTGTATATGGCACAATCCCATTCTGGTGGAACATGTTTTAACTAGAACAATACAAGCAACTTTAGAAGTAGGGATAAGGAAAAGGCTCAAGAGCCAAAAAAAATAAGCAAAAGGTGAAATAGAATCACAAAAGGTTAAAAGGCGAGAAAAAATGAATATTTTAAGAGTGAGATGTTTCAATTGCCAATAGAAAAAAATATTATGGAAGAAACTGCACTGTGCCTTAATAGGTACATAATACTGACTAAAGAGTGAGTGAAATTTGTGTATCTAGTTCTCTAATTCTAAATTGAACTTCATCCTTTATGGATGATAGATTTAAGAAAAATGGACCGTGTAACAAGGGGATCAAGATGCCTTTGTTGAATTCAGACAAATTTTAAATAAAGCTAAATGGATTTATGTGACAAATAACACCAAAGTGGCAATATGAGGGATTGGCGCATATAGATTAGTCTTGCATGAAGGTCGAACCCTGCTCCTACATGATGTACTTTATACTCTAAATATTCGAAGGAATTTAGTTTCTGTTCATACTTTAATGAAACTTCATTTCAATTTACATTTTAAAGATGACAGTGTACGTTTGTGCTTGGATGGTGTTTATTATGGCTGTGGTTTATATTGAACGATTTTATAAGTATGGATATCGATCTTGATTATATGAATAAAACTAATTTTTCTTTAATTTCTTCTTCTTCACATGGTTATGAGAATAATGTGAAATTGTAGTATGTTAGATTAAACCACATTGGACAAGACCAAATGAGTTGGTTAGTCAAAGTGGATGTAAAGTCCCAAATCTCGAGCTAATAATGATGAACTTTAAGCACTAAATAGTACTTTTTTTCAAGATAAATTTTAAGAGTAAATTTTAAATAAAATGAGTTCTTCATAGAGGTTATAACCTAGGAAGTGAATTCCAACAATGGACTTATAATAAATGGTACAGAGCTAATTAAAAGTCATAGTCAACATGGGGTAGTCAACAAACAACATCGATAAAATAATTGAATCATGAAAAATTTTACCTAAGGTAATTAGGTGAGATTGGTATTATTTATGATTATTGGTAAATTAAATGATGAATATTATTGAGGCCAGCAAATAAGAGATCAATATTTTTTTAGGATCAGTTAATAAATTAAAATTTTAATATAAAAAATTAAAAGGTACATTAAAGGAGATTTTGGGAAGTATGGAATCTTTCCGTTCAATTACCAACCAGCTCCAGCGTCGGATGGTGACACGAATACCATCACTGGACTTCACGGATCAGATGCTCCTCTCTATACTTACCGATCATCATCATTTGTCTACAGAAAGGAGATTGGAGATGGGTATATCTTGGTGTTTCAATGTGAATTTCAGCCAAACCAAGTTACATAAGAGCATGTGACCACCTCTAGCAGACTTGTAATGGTTCAAGCTTCATTATGGCATTAGCGGTGCAGCTCCGACAATCGTTGACCTATAGGACATTTGATTACATGTTAAATGAGTTGAATTTTCAAAGAAACCGATTTCAAATAGGTGCATGAACTACCAAAATTACCTCTCCAATGTTATTTGAATAGATTGGGCTTGATAGATAAATTTTCCCTATTCTGTGTTCTTACGTGCATTTGATTTAATAGTTGAGTTTAATTAATGTCCTTAGTTCAGCTAGATTAAAATTATATGGATGGAGAGTTGCAACTTTGGAAGTACATTTGAAAAATATAGCTATGATACTAATTTTTTTCTCTTAAATTAAGTACATGACCAACTCTACCATTTAAGTGAATAGGTTCTTTGTAATGGATTAAAATAAGGGAAGAAGTGATTTGCTGCTTTAAGATCTTGGTCAGGTGTAGATTTTAAAAAGAAATTTGAGCAATAATGACCAATTATATGCCATTGACTAAACATGTATTAATAATAATTAAGTATGAATATGCTTATATGTCAAACGTAATAGTTTGTATTGGCATCACAAGTTTGAGTAATTATTTTATGGACAATTATTTTTAAGATAATGTTTAGTTTTAGTCATAGTATCATTAAGGTTCAAAAATTCATATTATTTGTTATTAAGTTACAAGGTTATAACTAGTAATTGAGGCTTAACACTAAACTATATGTTAAATATACCATGGTTTTTAAAGCAATTATTTGTATGCATGTGTTAAAATTTAAAAGAAATGAACCAAAGTTGATATAAAAGACTATAAAAAAAAATAAAAAAAAAAGAAAATGTTCGTTGCTTGCATCAATTAGGAAAAATCCTTAACTCTTAATTTGTGCATGATAGTGTTTGAGGTGAATCGATGGAGTTTCATGCTTAATGAATGAAAATTTACAAATTGATCAATGAAAATGTTTTGGTTAAATGAATTTTAAGATGCTACTTGGTTTTTTTTAGCTTATAAGAAAAGCAAAATTTTTGAAAACTAACTATAATGATTCTAAGACTTTAAGTTATTAGTATTCTGTATAAAAAGTGTAGTTAGATATTTAGTTTTTAAAAATTTGGTCTGCTATAATTCAGACCTTTACCTCTAGTTAATATGGATTGTGTTAGAAATTCTTTTTGGTAACTTGCTAGAATATATATATATATATATATATATATATATATGCTAAAAGAAAATAATTATTAAGTATGTAAATGTTTATGACTTATTGAGATTCAAGTAAAAATTTAAATGTTTAATTATTTAATGCTTGTTGGTTGCAGAATGACTTAGTATAACTGCTATATATGTAGAATCATGACAATTAGAAGTAAATTTTAGGTTTACTTTCTTGATAACGTAACTTAAAAACATAGCAATAGAATGAAATAATGTAGTAGCAATATTATTTACCGAATAATTTTCACCATTAATTTTGGTAATTGAGCAAAAGCTATTAGATGGAATATAAAGATACTTGGAATATTAAAAATTTTTTATATATAACATAATTGAAGCGAAAAGACTAATTAGCATGGAAGCTTCAATGAATGAAGCATAAGATAAATTATGGCACTGATTGGAGGAATTTAATATTAAAGAAAGATGCATGGGATAACTTGAATGAGCATGTAAATATGGATATATGGTATGTGTTGTGCATGCAGAGTTGTGAAAATATTATAATAGTTTATGATATTAAGAAATGCTCAATTTTTTTAGATATTTAATAATTATGTAAATGAATTTTTCGTGCATTATGTGTATAAGTGAGACCAATGATGAGTATAACGGATAAAGCGAGAATGTAAATAGAAAAGAAAGGCACTATAGTATTAATAATCGAAGATATGACATTGAGTATGGAAAAATGAGTTTGAATTTGAAATCTGATTATAATGTGTGTGCATATATTAAGAAACTTTAAATAAGGCAATTTTTTTTATTGCTCTTAGTAAATTAATGGGTAAACCAGAAGTATTTAATGTAATTGGTTAGGCATAGAGACATTTACTGTGGTAGCAAGTCATGGCACCTCGCATTAGTAGACTAATGGCTGATCCACAACGATGTATTAGATATATGAGATGTATGAGATATATCAGATGTATGCGTCATATAAGATATATGAGATACGTGAGATATATGGGATGTAGTCGATAAAAACATAGTTAGAATCATGACGTGGTTGGAGCATTTGACCTCTGAGTGGGCACTCCAATATTGTCGAAGCATAAGACTTTTGAGTGGTCACTTCGGAGGATTTTAGACCTTTGGGGTCCTCATCCCACACATCCAGTTTGAGAGTTTTCATTGGATATTACTAAAGGCACTGGTATAAATGGAAATAAGAAACGTAAGTAAAAATGTAAGAAGATGTGAATATGTTAATTTGAATATTAAGTCATGAGTTAAACCATTGAATTATTGTGGGCTATAATTGAGTATTTAAATGAAATATATTATCAATAACTTCTAAATATTTAATGATAATGTATTTATTGTATATATTTATAGTTATTTATGAAATATTTTATGATATGCAAATGAGAATTTAAATGCTATAAATATACTTATATTTAATTGATTAAGAATTCTATAGAACTATTAAGATAGACATGATAATTGTATTGTATGCTTGAATAAATGGCAAATTGATTATTTATTTGAAACTCTTAACTGGTGTCAGAAATATGCAAACTTAAAGAAACTAATTTGTTTATTTTTGAAGGTTTAAATATTGTGTATGAAAGTTTATCTTATTGCACAACGTGTAAGTATTGTAAACTAGAAATTAGTGAATTTTATGTGATGTTATGTATATGTATGTGCAAACAAATTTTATGTGTATTTTCTCTATGGAGAAATAAATTTGGTAGTCACCACAAAACTTTTAGCTTAACACATGGTTATTTTTCATGCATAGGTTGAAGAAAAGGGTTCTTATGATTAGGCAAGTAATCCAATGAAGTTGTTGATATCTGGAATCATGTCAAAATTTAGGCATAAAGGCTTTTCTATCATGTGATTCAAAATTTCCATTTTAATTTGGCATGTATACTTAATAAATAGTTTTGGGATAATATTGTTCAATGAGTTTTATATCAAATAGTTGTAACAAGTATTTGATTTATGATGGTTAAATGTTATTTATGTAGAAAGTCTATGTATCATATGTAATTAATTTAGAAATAAGCATATTATGATGTGAATAGGTATGATATTAAATCTTATGTGTATTTATATAATGCAATTAAGTATTAACTGCTGATAAATGTGTATTACTTGGAAATGCTAGGTTTGATTTATAATGGAGGTTGGGAAAAAAACTTGTGTTGGAGTTTGTTTTGAAGCGTGGGAGTTAGATATGTAATTTTAGAAGTGTGATAAGAATTTTTTGTTATAAGAGGATAGGCAATATTATGGGAAAACTCTACTAAAATTTTATAAAAAGGAACAATAACAATTTGGAGAATTATTGATTTTAGAAAATATTTTGTTATTTATATATTTATAGAACCTAGAATAGTTTGTAACATCCTTATTTGGTTCGTATAATGAACCGCATATAGGGTGTTACAGTGGGTTTGTTAAGGTGACTTAAATAAAGTTGAATTGTCTACTTGTGAGCACTGTTTAAAAGGAAAATTAGTTAGATAACAACTCAGAAAAGTAACTAGAGCTAAATTTTCATTGAAGTTAATTCATTGTGACATATATGCTCCAATGAATATGGAGACAAGACACGTGGCCTACTACTTCATCATATTTATAAATGAACATACTAGATATTGTCATGTCTATTTGATTTCCCATAAGTCAAAAGTATTGAGTTACTTCAAGACTTATATAAACTTAGTTAAAAATCAATTAGATAGGTAAATTAAAGTTTTAAGAATTGACCGAAATCAAAAATATCTTTCAAATGAATTTAAAGCTTTATTTGATAAAAAAAAAGATTGAGTATCAGTTGTCTATTCTCAGAACTCCGCAACAAAATGGTATTGCAAAAATGAGAAATAGGACTCTTCTAGATATTAGATCTATGATAACTGAGGCAAATTTGCCAATCTCTTATTGGGGAAATGCTTCATTGATTGTCAATTATATTTTAAATCGTGTGCCCTCCAAATCTATCGCAATTACTCCTTATGAGTTGTAAACTGGTCGAGAACCTCACCTAAGCCATTTACTACCTTAGAGTTGTGATGCTTACATCTATAAGGTTGTAATATTTACATTAAGGGGTTAACACAGTAGAAAGGGAATGGCTATGAGGAGACTTTCTCACCTGTTATAAGATTTACATCCATAAGATTGATTTTGACCATAGTGGAAAGTTTAAACCTACTGCTACATCAAATGGATGTGAAGACTACTTTCCTCAATGGAGGTTAGATGAAGATATCTATATGAAATAACTTATATTTTTCATTGAAAAAGGTAGTAAGGATAAGGTTTGTTAATTAAAAAGAACCATCTATGGCCTTAAATAGTCTTCATTATAAGGGATGAAAGTGGTTAGGGAAAAAGGACATAAGTGCTTATGCATGTTGACTTTGAAATTAGCATAAAATAAGACACTACCTGAAGATAAAGTTTCTAATATGCTCAAGTTATCTAATTATTTAGAAATGAAAAAATGTTATTGTTTTTGCTATTGTAAAAAGAAAAGTGATCAAACTTAATTTTTGACGATTATATCCTAGGTTATGTCATCCGGATTTCTTTTTCTGCTACATGCACCTAATCAAATGGAAATATACGTTGAATAAGATGTAATACATGATGTGCTTGCAAAAGATGAACATAAATCAAGATAGAATAAGAAACGTCCTAAATATAAAGTGGTTAGGGAAGGACGACATGAATGATTATGTTGACATTGAAATTAGCATAAAATAAGAAACATCGTAAAGATAAAGTTTCTAATATGATCAAGTTATCTAATTATTAGAAAGGACAAATTATTTTTGCTTTTGTAACAAGAAAAATAATCGATCTTTATTTTTGACTATTATACCCTAGATTATGTCATCCGAATTTTTTTTTTGTTCAACATGCACCTAATCCAATGGAAATATGGATCAAATAAGATGTAATATATGACATGCTTGCAAAAGACAGAAATAAATCCATATAGAAATAAGTTCCTGTTGTAGTACTTAACAGAAAAATCGGCATTAAACGTGATCTTGGCATTATTTCATTAAAAATGAAGAATTACTACACTTATATAGTATAACTATGTCAATATTTATATAGTTTTCTCAAACATTTTGCATATGCACTCTTTTTAATTTTATTGCACATCAAAAGGGTTTTGGTAATTCGATTTGTACTAGCCACGAAGTTTATATTGCTCCTGATTCTCCTTTTTAGTTTTCATTATTTTCTTTATGATGCACTAAATGTGATTTAACACAGAGCTAGAAAATAGAATGCAAAGTTTCACATGAATGTCGATAAAAAGATTGTTAGAGAAGAAAGTTAATCATACGGTTATCAAAAGGAGTGATAAGAGAAACCTTATAAAAAAGGTGGATAAGATTACGGTTTTAGTTTTTTGAATGGGTTTCTCCATTTCCCCTAATGTAAAAGGCTTTGTTATTTTTGAGAGATTCTTTCCTGTTTGTCAAATTGCACACCATACTAAATTTTCCTAAATTATTCAACACATATGCATGCAACATCCCTAAAAAAGTGTAGAAGGAAAAACAATACAATAACAAATTTAAAAATTGGCACGTTAAAACCATGTTGCTCACCATTAAAGTAAAACTATACTTTTCTTTGATTTTTTATATAAGTAACCCACAACATACACTTGTGAGACAGATTCATTAAAATCAAAAAAGTATATTGCCTTTTGAGGAGAGAAAAATGGATTGTGTTAGAAACAATGCTTTCATCATTTTCTTATTTGCGACATTGCTCATTACAATTGTGGCTAGAGTTCAAGCAATCACCATTTGCGGCATAGACAATGATGAGCTCATCGGCTAATGTAATCCAGCTCCAGTAGGAAGCTCACCTCCCCCTTCTGCTTAGCAATGTTGCAGTGCGATTCGATGAGCTAAGCTTCGGTGCTTGTGCAAATTCAAATACATTCTTCCGTATCTTGGAACTAGCTATGCATATGCCATTGCGATAGGTAGCAAATGCGGTGTGAACCCACCACAATGTTCATGAGCCTTAAAATATACATCTAAACGGGTTAACAGTATAAGTTCTAGCCAGCGTTTGTTGTTTTCACACCGGCATAATTTTTGCTCCACACACAAAAATTACCTATCCCACGAGATACAATGTTGAAGTTTCCAGATGTATATAACCAATGCTTTATATGTAGAGATATTTAAGTTACATGAAATCTATTTCATGATTTAATAAGACGGAATCCTTTTCGCTGTTATTCTTCATTGATCGTTTCTTTGTTTAAAGTCGCTCAATTATTTTTTTATTTTTGTTTCGAATTGAGAAATTCATTAAATTCTATCAAACATTTCACCATAAGATTTGTCACACTCAAAATTAAGCGATCAATGGCTTTTTGCATATTATTATTTTTGAACTGCAAGCGGCTTTTGAAAAATGCCAAGTAGGCTAAATAATTTTGCTGATTACAATGTATGGTTTACTATAAGAGGATGCAAAAATTTGTTGGAATCACATCCATGACATCACGAATTGTGCCTCCTACATCCATCCATTAAAAATATAATGATTTTACGACAACACGATAGGGAAAACTTTACATGTCCAAATCCTATCTTTCATGAAAATACGGTATAACAGGTTTTTTATTATAGGAATTTTTAATTGCATGAGTATATTTTTCTAATAACACAACAAATTTCACTAGGGCAATGGTTATTTTTCTAGCCTCATAAAAACTGCATACATTGAATGGCAGAAACCATTTAGAGTGTCTTCTTTTGCGGTAAAAAATCAAATCAGTCGAGTTGGCATGTCTATCACTTTCGGTTCTTTTCTTAGTTTTGCTTTATTTTAAATTCCATTAACAAATGTAAGTACACATTCTAACATGTTTCCAGCTACAAATTTTTATGGGAAAAATTTCTCTAAAAAGAGGAAATTAAATACTCTTGTTCTTGTTAAAGTCCTTCTCCTCGCCAACTCCTACTGCTCATTGATAAAGTCCTTCTCCTCACCAAACACTGCCTCTTATCTCTATTGTTACTTATCTTGATTTAGAGTTAGTGTACATATACAACACCTCAAGCTTATCTTGTAGTCTTGGGAAAACATCTTACTCTACTATATATCTCTGTTTGTATTACTCTGTAAATAATATAACGTAAAAAAGCAGTTTTCCAGCATTCTCTTCATTTATTTACATGGTATCAGAGCTTTCCTCAGTTCAAATGGCTCTTGTTCCGATCTCCTCCTCTTCCACTCCCTCCATCACTTCATCTTCTTCCTTTTCCATTAAACTTACCTCAAAAAACTATCTCTCATGGAAAACTCAGTTTACTCCCATTCTTAACCTACAAGATCTTCATGGCTTTATTAATGGATCCACTCCTTCTCCTTCAAAAACGATACCCACTTCTTCCAATGACCCCAATAAACAAAAACTTCTTTCGTTAGCAAATCAAAATAAAATTTCTGTTGCTGATTCTACCTTGAGTCCTTGTGCTAGTTGTCGTTTAGGTAAATTGAGTCGTCTTCCTCTTGCTTCCAAAGAGCACAAGAGTGTTCGTCCTTTTGACATTATTTTCTCGGATGTTTGGGGACCAGCCCCTGTCACCTCTAGTTTAAGCCATCGTTATTTTGTCATTTTTGTTGATGATTTCACCAGATTTACATGGATTTATTTTATGAAAGCTAAAAGTGAAGTTTTTAATATTTTTTTGCAATTTGAACAATTGGTATTTCGTCAATTTGGCAAACATATAACTGCCTTTCACTCCGATTGGGGTGGAGAATATCAACATCTTCATCAATACTTTAAAAAACATGGCATACATCATCGCATAGCCTGTCCATACACTCATGCACAAAATGGCACAGCTGAAAGAAAAATCCGACATCTTGTTGACACGGGTTTAACTTTACTCGCTCACTCACAATTACCTTTAAAATTTTGGAATTATTCCTTAGAACATAGTGCCATGTTAATAAATGTTCTACCCTCAGATGCACTTCAAAAAAAATCCCCATATTCCAAATTGTATGAAAAAGACCCACATTACTTGGCCTTTCACCCTTTTGGTTGCTCAGTTTTTCCCTTATTACGACCTTATAATTCACACAAATTTTCCTATCGCACTCTAGAATGTGTTTATTTGGGTCAAAGTCCCTATCATGCTGCCTATCGTTGTCTTGATGCTAGTACTGGTCGAATTTATTTAGCAAAGCATGTTAAATTTCTTTCCAATTGCTTCCCCTATCCTAGTCGTGCCACTCACTCCACCACTCAACCAGTTGCCCCACCTTGGTTGACCGTAACATGCAGCACTCCTTCTTCCCTGGACCACTCATCACCTCACGGTATTCTTTCTACCTCACCCTCTACTGCTTCTTTATCTCCATCTACTTCTCCTCCTTCTACAGGAATCCCACTAGTAGTTGACTTCACTAAATACCAAGATATCACATCCTCTACTCCATCTACAGAATTCGAACCCATCAACCTTTCCAAACCCACAAAAACTCATCATATGACCCTTCGCCCTAAACCCAAATCCAAAAAATTCTCCTTCACCGCCACATCTTCTCCCACTCAGGAACCCACATGTTTTACTCATGCTAATAAATATCATGTTTGGAAGAATGCTATGCAGGAAGAAATTACAGCTTTGCTTCAAAATCAGACTTGGGTTTTAGTACCACGCCCTGCTCATGCCAATGTTATCAAGAACAAGTGGATTTACCGCATCAAACGCAAGTCGGATGGTTCTCTTGAGAGGTATAAAGCAAGGTTGGTGGCTAAGGGATTTACACAGCAGTCTGGTATCGATTACACAGAAACATTTTCTCCGGTTGTCAAATTTACCACTGTAAGAACTGTTTTATCTCTTGCCATGACACATAATTGGGAGACACGTCAACTTGACATCTCCAATGCATTTCTTCATGGTTTTTTGGACAAGGAACTTTTTATGGAGCAACCTATTGGCTTCGTAGACAAGAGCAATCCGGATTTTGTATGCAAACTTCAAAAGTCTCTATATGGCTTAAAACAGGCCCCTCGGGCTTGGTTTGATCGCCTCCAAGAGTTCATGTAATCCCTCAATTTCTGTCATTCCCAGGCAGATCACTCACTATTTATTTATTCTCATGGTCATCAAAAATTGTTTGTTCTTGTCTATGTTGATGATATACTTGTCACAGGTACTTCATCAAAGATAATTGAGTGGTTTATCCTTCACTTACAACACGTTTTTCCTGTTCGTGATCTTGGTGACATTCATTATTTTTTGGGTATTGAACTTACTCGTACATCCAAGGGCTTATTACTCTCTCAAACAAAGTACATTGAAGACATTTTACTAGCCACTAATATGCAAGCTAGCAAGGGTTGTCGCACCCCTATGGCCACTCTACCCAATCTCAGCAAGCACATGGGCGATCCTCTTCCTTCGGCTCATGAGTACCGCCAGGTTGTTGGAGCTCTTCAGTATGTCACATTGACTCGCCCAAATATTGCATTCAGTGTCAACAAACTTGCTCAGTTTATGCATTGTGCAACCACAAAACATTGGCAAGCTTGCAAACGTCTCTTGCGTTATTTGCGTGCCACTTCTAGTCATGGATTACTTCTTCAAGGTGACTCATCCTTTGTCCTTCATTGTTACTCTGATAGTGATTGGGGCGGATGTCTTGATGACCGTCGATCCACCGGCGGCTATCTTATTTATTTAGGCAAGAATTTGGTATCTTGGTCTTCAAAGAAACAACCTACAGTGGCTAGATCAAGCACAGAAAGTGAGTATAAGGCACTTGCTAACACTACTGCAGAAGTCATGTGGCTAACTACTCTACTACGAGAGCTTGGGATCTCTTTGATGTCACCTGCACAACTTTGGTGTGACAATGTAAGTGCTATTTATCTTGCCTCCAATCCGGTGTTTCATGCTCGCACTAAGCATGTGGAAATTGATTATCATTTTATTCGGGATCAAATCAAATGTGGCTTAGTTCAAATTCGTTTTATTAAAAGCAATGATCAGGTGGCTGATGTGATGACCAAACCATTGGGTTCAGCTCTATTTGCCACCCACTGTTGCAAGCTGCGTCTTTGGTCCCCAACGGCTCAGCTTGAGGGGGGTTGTTAAAGTCCTTCTCCTCGCCAACTCCTACTGCTCATTGATAAAGTCCTTCTCCTCACCAAACACTGCCTCTTATCTCTATTGTTACTTATCTTGATTTAGAGTTAGTGTACATATACAACACCTCAAGCTTATCTTGTAGTCTTGGGAAAACATCTTACTCTACTATATATCTCTGTTTGTATTACTCTGTAAATAATATAACGTAAAAAAGCAGTTTTCCAGCATTCTCTTCATTTATTTACAGTTCTAAATGGCAATACATATCAACAATTTTAGTTACGAGATTTTTTTAAGGAACTTAATTTTAGCTTCTTATTTTAATATTTCAACTCATTTGCATCAACTCTAAAGTGAGATTTCAAAGATCATTTGCTCAAAACTCTGACATAGGCACAGGCCTAAGCTTACTTTAGTATTGGTGTAGGGCTTTTATGAGTACCGTGCTTGCAAAAGAATGGCATAAATCAAGATAGAAATAAGTTCCCGTTGAAATATTTAACAGCAAAATTGGCATTGAATGTGATCCTGGCTTTATTTAATTAAAAAATAAAGAATTACAACACATAGAGTATAAGTATCTTAATATTTATATAGTTTTCTCAAACACTTTATAGATGTGCTCTTTCAAATTTTATTGCACATCGAAAGGGTGTAGGTAATTCGATTTGTTTAGGCCATGAAGTTTATATTGCTTCTGATTCTCCTTTTTAGTTTCCATTATTTTCTTTATGATGCACCAGATGTGATTTAACACAAAGCTAAAAAATAGAATACAAAGTGTCACTGCCTACTTAAATAACGAAATACCCTCGAGGAAAAATCTCATTTTGCTCAACCTCTTAAAACTAAAGAGAACCAAACGACGCACATAATTAGTTTCAGCCTTACAAACCTTTGAGCTTTCGTGCAAGGAAAAAGTTTCTTAATTGTTTCAGATACTAAGATGGAAGCTTGGGATGGAAGTGGTTAGGGAAAGAGGACATGAATGCTTATGTTGACATTGAAATTAGCATAAAATAAAAAATAACCCAAAGATAAAGTTTCGAATATGCTCAAGTTATCTAATTATTTAGAAAGGATGAAATGTTATTGTTTTTGCTTTTGTAACAAGAAAAATGATCGAGCTTAATTTTTTATGATTATATCCTAGGTTACGTAAACCCAATTTCTCTTTTTTGTTGCATGCACTTAATCCAATGGCAATATGCATCAAATAAGATGTAATACATGATGTGCTTGCAAAATATGGACGTAAATCAAGATCGAAACAAGTTCCCGTTGCAATATTTAACAAAAAAATCGGCATTGAATGTGATCTTGGCTTTATTCAATTAAAAAATAAATAATTACAGCACATATAGAGTACAAGTATGTCAATATTTATATAGTTTTCTCAAATACTTTACATATGCATTCTTTCTAATTTTATTGCACACCAAAAGGGTTTCGGTAATTTGATTTGTACTGGCCATAAAGTTTATATTGCTCCTTATTCTCCTTTTTAGTTTCCATTACTTTCTTTATGATGCGCCGGATGTGATTTAACACAAAGCTAAAAAATAGAATACAAAGTGTCACATAACTATTGATAAAAGACTGTTAGAGAAGAAAATCGATCATGCGGTTATCAGAAGGAGCGACGAAAGAAAATTTATGCAAAAGGTGGATAAGATCAATCGTTTTAGTTTTTTGAATGAGTTTCTCTATTTCCACTAGTGTAAAAGGTTTTGTTATTTTTGAGAGATTCTTTCCTGTTTTTTAAATTACACACCACACTAAATTTTCCTAATTTATCTGACATATATACATGCAACATCCCTAAAAAAGTGTAGAAGAAAAAACAATACAACAACAAATTTAAAAATTGGCACTTTAAAACCATGTTACTCACTATTAAAATAAAACTATATTTTCTTTAATTTTTTATATAAGTAACCTGTGGCATACGATTGTGAGACAGATTCACCAAAATTAAAAAATATATTGCCTTTTGAGGAGAGAAAGATGGATTGTATTAGAAACAACGCTTTTATCATTTTCTTATTTGTGACGTCGCTCATTGCAATAGTGGCTAAAGTTTAAGCAATCACCGTTTGTGGCATAGATAATGATGAGCTCATCGGTCAATGTCATACAGCAGCATTAGGTAGGTCACCTCCCCCTCCTACTCAACAATGTTGCAGTGTGATTTGACGAGCTGACCATCGGTGCTTGTGCAAATTTAAATATATGCTTCCATTTCTTGGAACTGACTATGCACATGCCATCGCGATAGGAAAGAAATGCGGCGTAAACCCACTGTAATGTTGACGAGCCTAAAAATATGCATCTAAATGGGTTGAGGGTATAACTTTTAGCCAGTATTTGTTGTTTTCACACCGGCTTTTTGCTCCACCAACAAAAATTATCTATCCCACAAGATACGATGTTGAAGTTTCTAGATGCATATAACTAATGCTTTATATGTAAAGATATTTAAGTTATATGAAATCTATTTCATGATTTAATAAGATAGAATCTTTTTTGTTGCTATTCTTTATTTATCGTTTCTTTGTTTAAAGTAGCTCAATAATTTTTATTTTCTTTGGAATTGAGAAATTCATTAAATTCTATCAAACATTTCGCCACGACATTTTTCACATGTAAATTTAGCATTCAAAATTAAGCGATCGATGTCTTTTATCATATTATAGTTTTTGAACCGCAAAGGACTTTCGAAAAGTGCCAGGCAGGCTAAATAATTTTGCCAATTACAATGCATGGTTTGCAATAAAGGGATGCAAAAATTTGTTGGAATCATATCCATGAAGTCTTGAATTATGCCTCCAACAACCATCCATTAAAAATATAATGATTTTATAACAACATGGTGGGGAACACTTTACATGTCCAAATCATGTCTTGCATGAAATTACTATAAAGCCTGTCTTTTTATGTAGGAGTATTTCATTGCATGAGTATAGTTTGCTAATAACTCATCAAATTTCACTAAGGCATTGGTTATTTTTTCTAGCCTTATGAAGATTGCATACATTGAATGGCAGAAACCGTTTAGAGTGTCTTCTTTTGCGGTAAAAAGAATGAGTCGATTTGGCATGTCTATCGCTTTTGGTTCTTTTCTTAGTTTTGCTTTCTTTTAAATGTCATTCGATTATATAAGTACACAGTCTCCAGTTACAAATTTCTATAAGAAAAATTTTTCCAAAAAGAGGAAATTAAATGCTCTTGCTCTAAATAGTAGTACGTATTAGCAATTTTAGTTACGAGATTTATTTAAGGAAACTAATTTTAGCTTCGCATTTTAAAATTTCAGCTCATCTGCATCAAATCTTAAAGGATATTTTAAAGACCATGTGCGCAAAACTCTGACGCAGGTATAGGTCCAAGGTCATTTTATTGGTTTAAGGCCTTCACGAGTATCATTGCCTACTTAAATAATGAAATACCCCCAAGGAAAAATCTAATTTTGCTCGACCTCTTAAAGCTAAAGAGGACTAAACGACGCACAAAAGTAGTTTCAGCTTTGCAAACCTTTTAGCATTCGTGCAAGGACAAAGTTTCTTAACTGTTTCGGATACTAAGATGGAAGCTTGGGATGGAAGTGGTTAGGGAAGGAGGACATAAATGCTTATGTTGACATTGAAATTAGAATAAAATAAGAAATATCCCAAAGATAAAGTTTCTAATATGCTCAAGTTATCTAATTATTTAGAAAGGATGAAATGTTATTGTTTTTGCTTTTGTAACCAGCAAAATGATCTAGCTTAATTTTTTATGATTATATCCTAGGTTACGTAAATCCAATTTCTTTTTTTGCTGCATGCACCTAATCAAATGGTAATATGCGTCGAATAAGATGTAATACATGACATGCTTGCAAAAGATGGACATAAATCAAAATCGAAACAAGTTCACGTTGAAATATTTAACAAAAAAATTGGCATTGAATGTGATCTTGGCTTTATTTAAATAAAAAAGAAGAATTACAGCACATATAAAGTACAAGTATGTCAATGTTTATATACTTTTCTCAAACACTTTACATATGCGCTCTTTTTAATTTTACTGCACACCAAAAGAGTTTTGGTAATTCAATTTGTACTGGCCATAAAGTTTATATTGCTCTTGATTCTCCTTTTTAGTTTCCATTATTTTCTTTATGATGCACCAGATGTGATTTAACACAGAGCTAAAAAAATAGAATACAATGTGTCACACAACTATTGATAAAAGACTGTTAGAGAAGAAAACGGATCATGCGGTTATCAGAAGGAGCGACGAAAGAAAACTTATGCAAAAGGTGGATAAGTTCAATCATTTTAGTTTTTTGAATGGGTTTCTCCATTTCCACTAGTGTTAAAGGTTTTGTTATTTTTGAGAGATTGTTTCCTATTTTTTAAATTGCACACCGTACTAAATTTTCCTAATCTATCCGACATATATAAATGTAGAATCCCTAGAAAAGTGTAGAAGAAAAAATAATACAACAAAAAATTTAAAAATTGGTACTTTAAATCCACGTTGCTCACCATTAAAATAAAATTATATTTTCTTTAATTTTTATATAAGTAACATGTGGCATATGATTGTGAGACAGATTCACCAAAATCAAAAAAATATATTGCCTTTTGAGGAGAGAAAAATGGATTGTGTTAAGAAACAATGCTTTTATCATTTTCTTATTTGCGACGTCGCTCATTACAATGATGGCTAGAGTTCAATCAATCACCGTTTGCGGCATAGATAATGATGAGCTCATCGGTCAATGTCATCGAACAGCAGTAGGAAGCTCACCTCCCCTTCCTATTCAATAATGTTGCAGTGCGATTCGACGAGCTGACCTTCGATGTTTGTGCAAATTTAAATATATGCTTCCATTTGTTGGAACTAACTATGCACATGTCGTCGCGATAGTCAGGAAATGCGACGTAAACCCACCACAATGTTGACGAACCTAAAAATATACATCTAAATGGGTTAAGGGTATAACTTCTAGCTAGCATTTGTTGTTTTCACATCGGCTTTTTGCTCAACCAAAAAAAAATTATCTATCCCACGAGATACGATGTTGAAGTTTCCAGATGCATATAACTAATGCTTTATATGTAAAGATGTTTAAGTTACATGAAATCTATTTCATGATTTAATAAGATAGAATCTTTTTCAATGCTATTCTTTATTCATCATTTCTTTGTTTAAAGTAACTCAATAATTTTTATTTTCTTTGGAATTGAGAAATTCATTAAATTCTATCAAATATTTTGGCACAAGCTTTTTCATACGAAAATTTAGCATTCAAATTTAAGCGATTGATGCCTTTTTATCATATTATAGTTTTTGAACCATAAATAGCTTTCGAAAAGTGCCAGGCAGGCTAAATAATTTTGTCGATTACAATGTATGGTTTGCGATAAAGGGATGCAAAAATTTGTTGGAATCATATCCATGAAGTCTTGAATTGTGCCTCTTACAACCATCCATTAAAAAGATAATGATTTTATAACAACATGGTGGGGAACACTTTACAAGCCCAAATCCTATCTTGCATGAAATTACGATAGAGACGGTCTTTTTATGTAGGAGTATTTCATTGCATGAGTATAGTTTGCTAATAACACATCAAATTTCACTAGGGCATTGGTTATTTTTTCTAGCCTCGTGAAGATTGCATACATTGAATGGCAGAAATCATTTAGAGTGTCTTCTTTTACGGTAAAAGAAATGAGTCGAGTTGGCATGTCTATCGCTTTCAGTTCTTTTCTTAGTTTTGCTATCTTTTAAATGTCATTCAATTATATAAGTACACAGTTTAACATGCTTCCAGTTAAAAATTTCTATAAGAAAAATTTTTCCAAAAAGAGGAAATTAAATTCTCTTGCTCTAAATAGCAGTACGTATTAGCAATTTTAGTTACAAGATTTATTTAGGGAAACTAATTTTAGCTTTGCATTTTAATATTTCAACTCATCTGCATCAAATCTTAAAGGAGGTTTTAAAGACCATGTGCTCAAAACTTTGACGCAGGCATAGGTCCAAGCTCACTTTATTGATTTAGGGCCTTCACGAGTATCATTGCCTACTTAAATAACGAAATACCCCGAGGAAAAATCTCATTTTGCTCGACCTTTTAAAACTAAAAAGGACCAGACGACGCACTTAAGTAGTTTCAGCCTTACAAACCTTTGAGCATTCATGCAAGGACAAAGTTTCTTAACCGTTTCGAATACTAAGATGGAAGCGGTTAGGGAAGGAGGACATGAATGCTTATGTTGATATTGAAATTAGCATAAAATAAGAAATATCCCAAAGATAAAGTTTCTAATATGCTCAAGTTATTTAATTATTTAGAAAGGATGAAATGTTATTGTTTTTGCTTTTGTAACAAGAAAAATGATCGAGCTAAATTTTTTATGATTATAACCGAGGTTATGTAAATCCAATTTCTCTTTTTGCTGTATGCACCTAATCTAATGGCAATATGCATCGAATAAGATGTAATACATGACGTGTTTGCAAAAGATGGACATAAATCAAGATCGAAACAAGTTTTCGTTGCAATATTTAACAAAAAATCGGCCTTGAATATGATCTTGGCTTTATTTAATTAAAAAATGAAGAATTATAGCACATATTGAGTACAAGTATGTCAATGTTTATATAGTTTTCTCAAACACTTTACATATGCGCTCTTTTTAATTTTACTACACAACAAAAGGGTTTCGGTAATTCAATTTGTACTGGCTATAAAGTTTATATTGCTTATGATTCTCCTTTTTAGTTTCTATTATTTTCTTTATGATGCGTCGTATGTGATTTAACACAGAGCTAAAAAAAATAGAATGCAAAGTGTCACATAAATATTGATAAAAGACTGTTAGAGAAGAAAACGGATCATGCGATTATCGGAAGGAGCGACGAAAGAAAACTTATGCAAAAAGGTGGATAAGTTCAATCGTTTTAGTTTTTTGAATGGGTTTCTCCATTTCCACTAGTGTTAAAGGTTTTGTTATTTTTGAGAGATTCTTTCTTGTTTTTTAAATTGCACACCGTACTAAATTTTCCTAATCTATCTGACATATATAAATGCAGCATCCCTAGAAAAGTGTAGAAGAAAAAACAATACAACAACAAATTTAAAAATTGGCATTTTAAATCCACGTTGCTCACCATTAAAATAAAATTTTATTTTCTTTAATTTTTATATAAGTAACATGTGGCATACGATTGTGAGACAGATTCACCAAAATCAAAAAAATATATTGCCTTTTGAGGAGAGAAAAATGGATTGTGTTAGAAACAACGCTTTTATCATTTTTTTATTTGCGACGTCACTCATTGCAGTGATGACTAGAGTTCAAGCAATCACCGTCTGTGGCATAGATAATCATGAGCTCATCGATCAATGTCATCGAGCAGCAGTAGGAAGCTCATCTCCCTCTCTACTCAACAATGTTGCAGTGCAATTCGACGAGCTAACCTTCGATGCTTGTGCAAATTCAAATATATGCTTCCGTTTCTTGGAACTGACTATGCACATGCAGTCGCGATAGGAAATAAATGTGGTGTAAACCCACCACAATGTTGACGAGCCTAAAAATATGCATCTAAATGGGTTGAGGGTACAACTTCTAGCCAACATTTGTTGTTTTCACGTCGGCTTTTTGCTCCACCCACAAAAATTATCTATCCCACGAGATACGATGTTAAAGTTTCTAGATGCATATAACTAATGCTTTATATGTAAAGATATTTAAGTTACATGAAATCTATTTCATGATTTAAAAAGACAGAATTTTTTTTGTTGCTATTCTTTATTGATCGTTTCTTTGTTTACAGTAGCTCAATAATTTTCATTTTCTTTGGAATTAAGAAATTCATTAAATTCTATCAAACATTTCGCCACGAGATTTTTCACACGAAATTTTAGCATTCAAAACTAAGCGATCAATGTCTTTTATCATATTATAGTTTTTGAACCACAAGCGGCTTTCGAAAAGTGCCAGGCAGGCTAAATAATTTTACCGATTACAATGTACGATTTGTGATAAAGGGATGCAAAAATCTGTTGGAATCATCTAAACGGGTTGAGGGTATAACTTCAAGCCAGTATTTGCTGTTTTCACACCGGCTTTTTGCTCCACCCACAAAACTACCTATCCTATGAGATACAATATTGAAGTTTCCAGATGCATATAACTAATGCTTTATATGTAAGGATATTTAAGTTAAGTGAAATCTATTTTATGATTTAATAAGACAAAATCTTTTTCCTTGCTATTCTTCATTTATCATTTCTTTGTTTAAAGTAGCTAAATAATTTTTTTTATTTTCGTTTGGAATTGAGAAATTCATTAACTTCTATCAAACATTTCACCACAAGATTTTTCACATGGAAATTTAGCATTCAAAATTAAGCGGTCGATGGATTTTATCATATTATAGTCTTTGAATTGCAAGTGGCTTTTGAAAAGCGCCAGACAGGCTAAATAATTTTGCCGATTACAAACTACAGTTTTCCAAATGAGGAAGCAAAAATTTGTTGGAATCATATCTGTGACGCCTCGAATTATGCGACATACAACCATCCATTAAAAATATAATGACTTTATGACTACACGATGGGGAACACTTTACATGCCCAAATCCTATCTCGCATGAAATTACGCTGGAGCCAGTCTTTTTATGTAGGAATATTTCATTGCACGAGCATAGTTTGCTAATAACACATCAAATTTTACTAGGGCCAGTCGTTATTTTTTCTAGCCTCATGAAAACTGCACACATTGAATGGCAGAAACTGTTTAGAGTGCCTTGTTTTGTTGTTAAATAATAAAATGAGTGGAGTTGGCACGTTTATCACTTTCGGTTCTTTTTTTAGCTTTGCTTTCTTTTAAATGTTATTCAAAAATATAAGTACACATTCTAACATGCTTCCGACTATAAATTTCTATAAGAATTTTTTTTCTAAAAATAGGAAATTAAATGCTTTTGTTCTAAAATAGTAGTATGTATCAACAATTTCAGTTATGAGATTTTTTTAGGAAAACTAATTTTAGCTTTGCATTTTAATATTTTAGCTCATCTGCATCAACTCTTAAGGGAGATTTTAAAGACCATATGCTCGAAACTTTAACACAGGCCCAAGCTCAATTTAATATTGATTTAGGGCCTTTATGAGTATCGCATCCTACTTAAATAACAAAATACCCTCGAGGAAAAATCTCATTTTGCTCAACCTCTTAAAACTAAAGAAGACCAAATGACGCACATAAATAGTTTCAACTTTTTAAACCTTTGGGCATTCATGTAAGGACAAAGTTTCTTAACTTTTTCGGATACTAAGATAGAAGTTCGAGGTAGAAGTGGTTAGGGAAAGAGGACATGAATGCTTATGTTGACATTGAAATTAGCATAAAATAAGAAACATCCTAAAGATAAAGTTTCTAATATGCTCAAGTTATCTAATTATTTAGAAAGGAAGAAATGTTATTGTTTTCGCTTTTGCAACAAGAAAAATGATTGAGCTTAATTTTTGACAATTATATCCTAGGTTATGTAAATCGAATGTCTTTTTGTGATGCATACACCTGATCCAACGGCAATATGTGTCGAATAAGATTTAATACATGATGTGCTTGCAAAACATAGACATGAATCAAGATAGAAATAAGTTCACGTTACAGTATTTAACAGAGAAATCCACATTGAACGTGATCTTGGGTTTATGTCATTAAAAAGTGAAGAATTACTACACTTTATAGAGTATAAGTATGTAAATATTTATATAGTTTTCTCAAACACTTTGGAGATGCGCTCTTTCCAATTTTACTGCACATCAAAAGGGTTTCGGTAATTCGATTTATACTGGCCATGAAGTTTATATTGCTCCCAATTCTCCTTTTTAGTTTTTCTTATTTTCTTTATGATGTATTGGATGTGTTTTAACACAGAGCTAGAAAATAGAATGTAAAGTTTCACATAATTGTTGATAAAAGATTGTCAGAGAAGAAAGTTGGTCATACGGTTATCAGAAAGAGCGGCGAGAGTGTAGACACTAGATCTTGAAGCGGCTCCTGATAAGGATTATCTGATTAGGATTATGTTGCTTTAAAATAGCCAGAGAATAAAAGCATGATGCTCTCTCTCCTGATTTTATGTTTTTTAAAAGGAAATTATTTTTTCTTAATAAAATGGTTTTTTCACTACTCTTCTTTGAAATTTTCAGTACCTTAATAAGTATATTTTTGGGGTTTTTCTTTTTTAAAATTAAAATATATGTTAATTAAAAATTTTCATTATAAAAAATAATAGGAGTAAATAGAAAAGTAGATTAAAATAAGGGACAAATATATAGCAAAAAATATTGAAATATAGTATACGTAAAAAGAAATTATAGAATTAATTAATTGGTTTATCCAAAATGATAATGAAAATAACATAATATACTGTATAAGAAAATTAATTAAAAATATTAATTGATTTTCTTACTAATAAAAGATATATAAAATTATAATGGTAATATAATCTTAACTTAATGAATAATCATGTAGGAAAAATCAATAATTAAAAATAAATTAAAAATAAATTAAAAGAAAAGATATTTTTATTTAATCCACGTGTAGAGCATTAAATGCTCCAAGATAAGAGCAATAAGGTGGGCCGACTCAAAAAAAAAAAAAAGGAGAAAGAAAAAAAAAAAGTAGAGCAGCAAAAACAAAAAAGGGAAAAAGAATAGACAACGAGAAGGATATAGAGAGCAAGAGGAAAATAAAATAAATAAATAATAACAAACCAACTTCCTCTGTTTTCCAGCAAGAAATCGACAAAGAGAGAAGCTTCAAATGGTTAAATCCTTTTGATTTTGGGAGTAAAAAAATAAACCCAAGGGTAATATTCACTAGCCCCTAAAATCCCTCAAACCATAGTTATTAAAATTGGACCGGACCAGACAGTTGAATCAGTTTAATTGCAAATCGATTAGTCAATCGATTGATTTAATTGCTAAAAACCGAATTGATAAAAAAATCAAATTAAATCGAAAAAATCGGATTGAACCGAAAAAACCGGTTAAAACCGATTTTTTTGTTAAAAAGTGCAAAAAATTATTTTTTTGTATATTTTAACCCACCCACCCACATATATATAAATTTTCATTATTTATTTATTTGAAAAAATTAGTATTTTAAATTTTAAGTATATCATTTAATAATTTAATATACTTATTATATTTTGAATTATTATAATCAAATATATATATATATATATATATATATTTTTATGATTTTTAGTCAATTCGATTTTTAGTCAAAACCAACCGGATAAGCTAACAGATTACTATTAAATACCTATCTGTCCGGTTTTAATAACACTACTATTTTGCTTTTCTTTCTGCATGCATGGTCCTTTGCCATCCTCTGTTACTTCATTTGCTTTAATTGTTCAATTGTCTTTTTATTCTTTTCATATCATGCATGGTCTTATTTTGCATTTGTTTTATACATATTCCAAGTTAGTCTCCGTTTATTTGTTTGTCAGTAATTCAATTAATTATAAATGTTATTATTACTACATATTGTACATTTGCTGTATATATTTCATTATTTTATATTACCACGTTTATTTTTATTATTATGACTATTGTTATTGTTATCAAAATTATCACCTCACCTGCACATCACTCACTCATTTCTTGTCTTTTGCATGAAGCTACTGTTCATTGGCCCAAACTCGTTCTTTTAACACTTTAATTCAATTCATTTCTTTTGCCTCACGTCCACTGCACCATTTTCTTCTCTTGCTTGGTTTCTTTAATTCATACATATATGTTTATTATATTAGTTTAATATATTAGCTTATTTGTTAATTAATTGTTTCATTCATTAATTTGTTAATTCTTTGTTTATTATATTAGTATATTATGTTAGCTTATTTATTTAGTAATTGTTTTAGCATTTTTGTTAATTTGCTATTTTTTATTTAAGTTCTAATATATTTTATTAATATTATATTTACATGTGATTTTGTTAATTCTTCAACATTATATTATTAATATTCTTTTAATGTATTTGCCGTTAATGTTAACTTTTTATATTTATATTTGCTTATTTAGCCTAATTAATTGGTACTTGTGACAAATTAACTATGCTAATTTGTCCTTTTCCTTTTAATTTATAATGTATTTTAATATTGCTTATCTTATTATTACTATTTTATTTGTGTCTATTTTATTGGCTTAATTAATATTTGTAATTTAATTATCAAATAATCTATTTATATATTTGCGTAATATTTAATTTATTTTAATTCAATAATAATATTATTATTACTGTTGATGTTATTCTTTTAATAATATTTAATAATATTATTTATAATTGTCATTATTAATATTATTATTAACATCATTATTACTGTTATTATTACTTTTCTTATTATTTTTATTACTATTTATATATTTTTAGCCTATTGTTATAATATATTTATATTCATTTTATTTATTAATTCATGTATTATATATTTACTTAATTGTTTTATTTAAATGATTTACCATGCTCGTGCCAATGCATGCTGCATGAATTCCGGAATGCATCATGCATTGTACTAGCTTTGCCTATTTTATTATTTAAGATTAATTGCTATATTAATTTATTCGAATTAATTAATTATTTGTTTACTACTTGATATAATTCGTTATTGACTGATTATTTTCTTGTCATATTTTAATATGTTTTTCTCCATTCCGGGTCCAGATGGAGAATGAAGTGGGAGAATCATCTAGGATTTATTTTATTTATCATCTATTTACTATTTAGGCCTTTATAATTATTCTTTTACTTTTTCTTTTATTTCTTGCAAAATATGTAATAATAAAGGTTTATACATGATTAAATTAAAAACAACACTAACAAATTTCTACTTAATTAATAAGGATTTTTCCTAATAAAATGGACCAATGTCCACTCTTTATTCTGAAAATACACAAAAGAGTTTTATAGATATATATGAGGAAACCAATATTTCCAAGTTCAATAAATATCCCGATTTATGTATGCCATTTTATTTATATCATTATTATTTCATGCCTTTTCATTTATTGCAAATAAATGATTTTTCTAGCATTAATATAAAAACTCACCAAATAATTTTATACAAGTTTGAGTGAAATTTTTCTATAATAAAAGGACCAATGTCCTGATTTTCACCTACAAAATAACATGTAAAATTATGAATTTTTCTTTATAAATACAAAAGATTTTTTTTATCTAAAATTGACTAACAAGATTCATGATAAATCACAAATTTTTATAAGGAATGAAGAGCTTTTCATATAGGAAAGAGGGAGAGATTCAATGGTGAGGAGAGCAGATTCAGATCGAACTGAAGAAAATAAGCCCTGCAAAAGGTGTTTGCCCAGTCGTTTGGGCGTTAGCATTTCGATGCTTAAGTTAGTAATAGGAAGAAAGGCTATTAGAGAGAGAATATATATTTAACTTAGAGAGAGAAAGAATATCTGGTTTACAGAATGAACATGCTATTTATAAAGCTCAAGGAGGTTGAACAATGTTCTTTGAATAGTTGGCCTATTCTGAAGCATGTATGGCCTATTGTATAGGTAATTGTGATTTGACGGTGACGTGTGTCAGGCAGCCTCGTTGTATAAGAGAGATGTCACATCTGATCAGATGGCCTTGTTTTTTGTGTTCTTAACAGGCCATTTAGGCTTTTATGGGCTTCTTAATAATGGGCCTTTGATTGGCCCTAGTTTCAATTTTTAGTGTATCATCATTTGTCCCCCTTCAGGTAGTTCGATTGTTCTTAAAAAAGATCAAAGGTTTAGGGTTTTGATATTTTATGACGGCCATTTTGACCATTTTGCGATCAATGATGGAGTCCTTTAAATTTTGAGACCAAAATTTAGTTACATCGATCGTTGATCGGAGAAGTGAGTTATCAGTTGAAAGACTGAAATTTTATTACTTCAATTAGAATATACGTCGATCAAGAATTTGGACTTCTTTCCTACATACAATTTTATAATCATGAATTATTTTTTAAATTTTGCTTTCCTAATCTGTTTGCTTGATGGTTTTGTCGTTCAAGGTTGTGTGGCTTTTTCCTGGCTTAGGTCTCTAGTGTTTGATCATTTTGCTTTCCTGTTACATTTTTCAATTCTTACAAGTTAACTATATCTGTTATGAAATGAAAAGGTACCTGAGAGCATTGCTGACCATTCCTCATTGGTCTATTCGTCTAACAGTGGATATTCAAATCATCGCTTTTTTTCACGTCTCTTCAAAAATAGCGATTCGGAAAGGGCACTTTTTAATTTTTGTTGCTTCATCTTTCGCACTTTAATTATTGCATCTGTACTCCTATATTAAATAGCAAAGCTACGTGGCTTTTCTTAGTTAATTTTTTAGAGATGAGAAACACTATAAATGGATGTGTTTTTTTCTTCTTCTTCCTGAAGCCTTTTCCCAAAAACTATCTTTTTCCCTTTTCCTTTAAAGTTTTTTCCTATAGAGCCACTTGATTATTCCTTAATTTTTCTTTTTGTGGTTTTCCATTTTAGGAAGATGAATAAAGAGTTAGGCCTTTTCTTGACAATACACAACTAGCAATAGCAGGTCATGCAATCTTCGATCTTTGCTGCTTCCTTCTCTCAGCCCTGAACTTTCTTTTGATCATGGTAGATGATACATATCTGTATTTTTTTCTCCATTTTTCTGATGTTGTCCTGATGGGAAGGAGTCTGCTCGAACAAAAGATGTTCATGTCACAGTAAAGCTATGGACTAATCGTTGTTGTTTTGTTTTTTTTTCAAGTAGAAAAGCTCTTTTTCCATGTACTCTTTTTTGAGCGAAAAAGCTTTTTATCCATGTACTATGTATTTTTAATGAACTTCATCTTTTGTTGTATAATCTTCTTGCCTTACTTTTTTTTCTCACATTTTTTATCTATCCTATGACATACTGTTAAAGACAGAAATATATGGAAAGGAATAATATAATTGAGTGGCATTTTAACTTATCTTGTGAGGGTGCCACTTCGTAAGCTTGTTCTGATTGATTTCATAAGCTTGTTCCGATCGATTTAGTTTTTTCGAATCTGTGGCCATCATTTCATCTTTTGTTGCTAGTAGGTTCAGAGGTGGCTTTATTTTGATTGCTTATTTAAAGTTTGGTGCTTTTGCTGATGACTTTCTATGTCTTCTTAGATGTCCGATCATTATTTTTTTGACGTTTTTTTGGTCAAATATTTTTGAAATATCTTTTGACCACATCCAACGCTAATTAAATGCCCTTTAAGGCTTTTTCAATTTTTGAGTTTTTATTATGGCTATTTATTTTCTTTGACTCCTCATTTATTGGGATTACCACATGTGCTTCCAAACTCTTATAAATAGGGTTGGTTCTTTATTCCTATTTATCAATTTTCTTCCTTTATTTATATACTTTTTGATTTCTCTCGATGGAGCCTCCTGATGACTTTTATTTCATCCTTTATTCTAGCCATTTTAGGAAGATGAATGAATTTTTGGGGGGCTTTCTACCATGGTATCACCAACCACAGCTAGTGATATATACTATGCTCTCCATTGCCTTCCTCGTTCTCATCTTTTAGAGCTATGGCTGACTTTCTTTCATTTGCCAGGTTTTAACATGCTACAAATGGGAGATGGCTGCATTGCTTTGACTAATAAGGAAATCTGACGGCATTTGATTGGATTGTATTTTCTTCTTTTGTAAACTTTGGATGTAATATTTATGATTTTGATTAAATTTTTCTTTCAAACTTTCCTGCTGTTTCAATAGTCACAATATGTATAGATTGAAAGTTTGATCAAGAAAACATCGATCAATAAGGAATTTTGTGTTTTTTACTAACTAGGGTAGATGAACTTTTTATCTTTTGATTGAAAATTACATCAATCTTTCAATCCGAGATAATTACAAATTTTTATCGATCATTCGATCAGGATAATTACAAATTTTCATCGATCTTTTGATCAGAATAAATTTTTATCGATCTTTCGATCGGGATAATTATAAATTTTCATCGATCTCTCGATCAAGATAATTATGACAATCTATTTGATAAGCTCTACTTTGCTAGAATTGGGACGATATTCATCCCTTTCTTTTTAAGGCCTTCTTCGCATTTAAGTTTTTGCGGAGATCATAAATTATACTCCAATTGTCTTCATCCATAGGATGTCTTCTTCTAGAATTCATCAATCATTTTAATTGGGATTAAATCCTTTTGTAATTGCCTCAATACCGGGTCAGCCAGGAACAGTACTTTCCGATGGTGAATAGTATTTTTCGGGTTCAAAAGGACACCTGAAAGTCGAAAATATTTTATTAAACCATCAGAAAGTATTGGTCATGGTGAGTCCGGAGTTGAAATTTAAAGTGAAATTGAGGTCAAATAGGCCTCTAAAGGTCAAAAATACGAAAATGTTAGCAAGTCAATTTCCTTGATAAGGAAAGTGACTTGATTTTGCGTAAATAATTAAAAATAGTAAACAAACTCCAAATATTGCCAAATTTTGCATGCCTACATGAATTTTTGTGTAGAATATTTTAGTGATGAGAATGGAATTTTTCGGTGATATCGGCAGTTATCGAATCGGATCGATAACGGACTTCGATTGAGATAAAAATTTACGTGCTAGCTATTTTTGATGTGATAAGAGTGATGAAATTAATTTTGGAGTGATTTGATGGCTGAAAGAGAGAGAAATTTGATTGAGCCTTTAAGGGCCTAAATTGGGCCTTTTTAGTTAATTGGGCAAAGCCCATCATTTTGGCCCAATTTGAGGCCCATTAGGGAGGTTTATAGGGCCAAAATTTTGGAGAAAACTCTAGATATCAGTTCAGCTTCTTCCTTCCTCTATTTGGCTGAAACTCCCTTCCATCTCTTTTCTCTCTCTTGCTTCATAACTACTCAAAATCTCTCTTAAATTTCAACTTAGGAGTTGTAGTTTCATCCCTCTAGATCACTAATATAGCTTCATTTGACTGATTTGGGCAAAGGAAGTGAAGAAATCAAGGAAAGAAAGAAAAATGGGTAAGTTGGAACTTGAGAATTTTGGTGTTTTAAATTGATTTCTTAGTGATTTTCCATAGATTTTTGGGTGTAAATTATGATTATGAACTTGGTTTTTGCATTTGAGAACAAGAAAATGAAGAAAACTGAGCTTGAATGGGCTGCCCTATGTAGGTGGTGAAGAAAGAGGGAGTTTTTCAAATGACAAAGGCAAGAAAAAGAAAGCCTAGACTCCCTAATCTAAGAGAAAATTATAAGTGACTAATTAATCTTTACATTTTCTAAGTTTATGAATTTTTTTTTAATTATGTAATTAAGGTAAAAATAATTAAAGTTCTTAATTGATGCACTAATGTTAGGATAAATGAAATTGATCATGAAAGAAGATAAAGTGAAGGCTTTAATGTAAGAAATACAATTTTTAGGGAGGTGTATTAGTGTTGGCCAAATTTAATTATAAGGGTAAATAGTAAGAAAATTGCATAAAAATAATAATTGTTAACTTAAATTAATAGTAGGCTTGATAATTAATGTCTATGAATTTTTAAAGAATGTTTGGAAATTAATTGGCAATTTTTAAGATTATGTATAGTATATGTATATAATGAAAGTTGTGATTTATAGTGAATTAAGTGATTATTTTGATGAAAAATGATAATTAATAATAAATAATGCATAAATAAATTTTATTAGCATTTATAGAAATTATTAGAATTTTATTTGAAATTTTAATGTAATATGTGTAATGAAAATAATTGGGTTTTTAATGAATAATTGTATAAAAACATTGAAAAAGGTAAATTTATACGAATGTAAATTATAGCCAATGAAAAAGGAATAAAAATGTCAACTAATGAATTTTTTGAAAATTAAAAGAATTAATAAAGTAATTATTTATGTGCCCTTAGAATTAGTTTGGTAGTAAAAACTAATTCTGGATATAGTTGGCTAGCCATAGGAACATCATTTACAGCGGTACAAGTCATGGCGACTTGCTTAGCTATGGGTAGGATCATTGATCTCCACAGCTTCAATGTAAAGTGAAAGTGAAAAGTGCAGTATTTTGAGAATGGTTCATTGGAAATTATTTCTCTTTTTAGTGGGGTCCGTGGGGTTCATGTTCCGTTTATCCAGTCTGAAATTTTCTACCGTGTCTGTACTAGGGGCATAATGATAATAAAGTGAAAAGAAAATAAAAAGTAAGAAAAAAAGTGAAAAAGGACCATAATAAAAGAAAAAGAAAGTTTAGGGACAAAATGATAATTTTTCCTAAAAGTGTAAAAAGTTGATAAATTAAGTGAGAATTGCTTAAATAACAATAAAATAGACAGATAATAGATAAATTATTCAAAAAGTGAACTTTATTGACAACAAGGACTAAAAGGTAATTTTTGCATAAAAATGGCAAATTAAGTGTAAAGAAACTTAAATTGCTTCATTTATCAGTTTAAAGATCATAATTGAATTTATAATGGCAAAATTGAAATTGTGTGATTAAAATGAATAATCTTATAGAAAATGTTAAGCTAGTGTTTAGAATGTGATAATGAATGATTTTATAATTATTTTTACATATATATGTTAATACTTAAGAATAATGATGAAAATGTTAGGAAATGTATCGATTATTAGTCACCACTGAGCATGTTGAGTGCTCAGCATATAGTTTTTACTGCGCGCGGGTCAACAGGAGCAGGAGCAAGAATTCAAATTACAAGACTTCTTTTAGGTTGCTTTAGTTGTATAAATTTTGGCATGTATATATGTGTATAACTTTACTTTTGGTTATGTAATGTAAACGGAAGTTATTTTAATAAGTAATGTTTGGATTGTGAATAAATGGAATGGAATGGATGGAAATGAATGAATATTGTTGTGATTATTGATTGTTATGTCTTTGAGAGGTTGTGTGATTTGTTTGCTTTTCAGGGGGCTAGTACTATGTACAGCCGTTATATTGCAAAATTTTTATTAAATGCATAGTAAATTGGACAGTTATAGGTCATCGGCGAAGAGTAGTTAATAATTAAGTAAATGTTGATAAGGTTTTTAAGTATAGAAGTTAAGTAAAAAAAAATTTGATCTTCGGTACGCCGGTACAATGTCAGGAGGGATAAGGGTGTTACACCTTTGATCAGGAACACATCGATTAGTAAGTACTGGTTTATTATCTTCTTCTTGATGGATTATCCTCTTTTCCATGAGGGCCTTTGCATCTTTTTCTCCTTTCCTATCTAATGCTTCATCCCACTCTTGATGGGGGAAAGTGTTATCTTGCAGTGTCTTTTCACCCTCATCATGGCAGCATCCATGTAATGTCTCAAAGGAAAGATATTTCATTTTCCTTTAGACTTGGATCTTATCATTTCGTTCTTCTTCAAACTTAGCATTTCCATTTCCAATTCAATTTCTTACTTTTAAGCCTTTATTTTGATCGGCCGTGGATCATGTGAAATAGTGCATATTAGCATGAATTTTTCTCTTCCTTTAAGTTCGATCGAGTTAGGCCTTCTAGCTTCCTTTTCCTAATATGTTTTATTCAAAGGTGGGAACTGGCCGGGGAAATTCTAACTAGCAGCTTGTTAATGACTTTTTTTCTCTACGTGCTGCTTTTCTTGAAGCAAACGGGAGAGTGTGTTGCTTTGTGCTTTTCCCCTTTCCTCGTAGCAGGATGCCCGCTCTTGATCTTGTTTTTTGGTATTTTTTGCTCTTCCCTTTGGCTTATTTAGAGATAAGAGAAAGGACTACTATTTCATCCTTCTCAGTATTTTTTTCAGTAGGCTACTTCTAGGAGTCTCCTATACCTATTGCACAACATCTCGAAAGGAAGATGTTTTACTTCCTTTTGGACCTGGCACATGATATTTTGCTTTCTTTTAGTCTTGGATTTTGCCTTTATCATATGCCATCTTCCATGTAGTCTCAAAGACTTTCATGGTGTGTTCTCGCTGTGGTTGTAAATTCGTTCTCCTACATAGGTATGGGAGTTGGATGTTTTTGCTTAGCCATCGACTCTCAATGAAAGCACTAAATGATAGATTAAAATTTTTTATAAAGAATGAAGAGGTTTTTATATAAAAAAGAGGGAGAGATTCGATGGTAAGGAGAGCAGATTTCGATCGGACTAAAGAAAATAAACCCTGCAAAAGGTGCTTGCCCGATCATCCGGACATTAGCACTTTGATACTTAAGTTAGAAAGATATTGCCTTTTGAAGAGAGAAAAATGGCTTATGTTAGAAATAGTTCTTTTATCATTTTCTTATTTACGACGTTGCTTATTGCAATGGTGGCTAAAGTTCAACCAATCACAGTTTGCAGCATAAAAAACAATGAGCTTATCGACCAATGTCATCTAGCAGCAGTAGGAAGCTCGCCTCCCCCTCCTACTCAGTAGTGTTGTAATGCGATTTGATGAGCTGACCTTCGGTGCTTGTGTAAATTCAAATATATGCTTCTGCTTCTTAGAATTGACTATGCACATGTTGTCGCAATAGGCAAAAAATGTGGCATGAACCCATCACAATGTTGACGAGCTTAAAAATATACATCTAAATAGGTTGAGGGTATAACTTCTAGCCAACATTTGTTGTTTTCGTACCGGCTTTTTGCTGTACCCACAAAAACTACCTATCTCACGAGATATGATGTTGAAATTTCTACATGCATATAACCAATGATTTATATGTAAAGATATTTGAATTACATGAAATTTATTTCATGATCTAATAAGAAGGAATCTTTTTCGTTGCTATTCTTCATTGATCATTTCTTTGTTTACAGTAGCCTAATTATTTTTTTTTATTTTCTTGTGGAATTGAGAAATTCATTAAATTCTATCAAACATTTCGCCACAAGATTTTTCACACGAAAATTTAGCGTTGAAAATTAAGTGATCGATGGATTTTATCATATTATAGTTTTTGAACCATAAGAGGCTTTCAAAAAGTGCCAGGCAGGCTAAATAATTTTGCCTATTACAATGTATGGTTTGCCATAAGGGGATGCAAAAATTTGTTGGAATCATATCCATGATGTCTCAAATTGTACCTCCTACATCCATCCATTAAAAATATAATGATTTTAGGACAACACGATAGGGAACACTTTACATCCCTAAATCCTATCTCACATGAAATTACAGTGGAGCCGGTCTTTTTATATAGGAATATTTCGTTGCACTAGTATAGTTTGCTAATAATACATCAAATTTCACTAGGGCACTAGTTATTTTTTCTATCCTCATGAAAACTATATATATTGAATGGCAAAAACCATTTAGAGTGTCTTCTTTTGTGCTAAAAAATAAAATGAGTAGAGCTGCAAGTCTATCGCTTTTGGTTCTTTTCTTAGTTTTGCTTTCTTTTAAATGTCATTCGCAAATATAAGTACACATTCTGACATGCTTCCAACTACAAATTTCTATAAGATAATTTTTTTCCAAAAAGAGGAAATTAAATGCTCTTGTTCTAAATAGCAATACGTATCAACAATTTCAGTTACTAGATTGTGTTAAGGAAACTAATTTTAGCTTCGCATTTTAATATTTCAGCTCATCTGCATTAACTTTTAAGGTAGATTTTGAAGACCATGTGTTCGAAACTCTAACATAAGAACAAGCCCAAGCTCATTTTAGTATTGCTTTAGGGCCTTTATGAGTACCATAGCCTACTTAAATAATGAAATGCCTCCGAGAAAAAATCTCATTTTGCTATACCTCTTAAAACTAAAAAGGACCAAATGACACACATAAATAGTTTTAACTTTGTAAACCTTTGAGCATTCATGCAAGGACAAAGTTTCTTAACTGTTTTGGATTCTAAGATGGAAGTGGTTAGGGAAGGAGGACATGAATGCTTATGTTGACATTGAAATTGGCATAAAATAAGAAACGTCCTAAAGATAATGTTTCTAATATGCTCAAGTTGTCTAATTATTTAGAAAGGACAAAATGTTATTGTTTCTACTTTTGTAACAAGAAAAATGATCGAGCATTATTTTTGACGATTATATCCTAAGTTATGCCAACCGAATTTCTTTTTATGCTGCACGCACCTAATCCAATGGCAATATGCATCTAACAAAATGTAATACATGACTTGTTTGCAAAAGATGGACATAAATCAAGATAGAAACAAGTTCCCTTTATAGTATTAAATGAAAAAATTGGTGTTAAACGCGATCTTGGCTTTATTTCATCAAAAAATAATGAATTACTGTACTTATAGAGTATAAGTATATCAATATTTATATATTTTTGTCAAACACTTTGCAGATGCACTCTTTCTTGCTTTATTGCACATTAAAAAGGTTTCAATAATTCGATTTGTGTTGGCCATGAAGTTTATATTGCTTCTGGTTCTCCTATTTAGTTTATATTATTTTCTTTATGATGCACTAGATGTGATTTAACACAGAGCTGGAAAATAGAATGCAAAGTTTCACATAACTATTGATGTTAGAGAAAAAAGTTGGCATACAAAATGAACATCATAACCCATGTCTCATACTATGTGTGCTTAAGTTGACTAAGGAAAAGGAATTTAGTGTAATCGATCTCAACCATTTCTAGTGTGAGACCCTAATTGAATTTTTGACCCTTTGAACCCCTAACTTATTTCTAAAGTATGGTTCGGTGTGGCTAGTTTAGTTAGTCTCTAAGAAGCCATGAGAAAGATTCGGCCTGGCAGATCTAATTAGAAAAACGAGCTGGATCATGATAGATGGCATATAATAAGAGGGAAAGATAGCCTTTTGATCACATTCAATGGTTTGTGGTTCATGGCATGTCTATTATAGTTTATATGAGTAGAGACATAATAGTGAATGTGAAAATTATTTATGAGATCATGAGTTAAAACAATGAATGAGAGAAGGCAATTTATGGTTAGGCATATATGGAAAAAAATGAATCATGTTTTTCGAGATGCTATATATCATTAACCAACGTACAACGCTAGTGCTATCAAAGTATGATGGTTATATAGTCTAGATGCTTGTATGACTGGAGGTTATGATTGGAAATCGTTTCGTCATGTGCGAGCGGGAGATGATAGAGTTTGGATACGCCCATGACTCTAGATATGGAAAGAGATCCATATCAAATGAAATCCAATTGCATATAGAAAGAGATTAATATCAAATCGAATCTAAATAGATATAGACAGAATTGCATATCAAATCCTCATCATTTAAATTCCCACATAAAAAAGATATGCATATCTTTATAATTAGCTTCCTATTTAGAAAATATTTGTGTATTTGATTAGCTTTTGGTTTATGAGTATAAGAATGCTATAAATAAGGGATGATAAATAAGATTCGGGGATGGAAAAACTCTAAAGAGAATTTAAAAATTCTTTTCTCCCTCTCTAGAAATGATATATATATCTTCAAGAGATTTTTAAACTATGAAAAAATTGTTATTATCCCGCATCAGTTGCTCATATATAAAAGTCTACTCAGTAACGTAAACCAAGATTCTTATTTTCGCTTTTTGAAATTTCTGTGCTATAAGAGCTAAGTATAATTTTTTGCTTCGATAATATGTATTATATCTTATTTCATATTTGCGATGCATGATATAATTCATAACAATTATTTTTATAGGATAATTTGTTACCAATTTAGTTCTTTCTTTTAAAGGTTGCTAATGTAGTTCATTAATAAAAACATAAATTGTGATCTTATGATAATCTGATTTTCTTTTTCAATACTGTGGTTGTGGTTCTAATTTAAAGTTTTCATATTTGTACAGTTGAGCTTAGAAATAATTTTGGAAACATATAACTTTTAAAATGTTGAAAGTTTGATAATTTTTATAATTTTATAGGAATCGGATCTCAATTAGTCATCAAAGCCTTGTCTAGTAATAGTAACAATCGGTTTGAGTTTGATCTTATTATCCGTGATTGTTTGAATTTATATAATTTTTATCTAACATCCGGTTCGGATTTGTGAAAAAATCTACGAATCCAGTTGTTCATTGTCTTGCTAGAGTTGTTTATTTTGTGTCAGGTCTTATTATCTGGAATTTGTCTTCTTCTAATTGTATTATCTCAATTTTAATAGCTAATTTTTGTTAATGAAGTTCCTTTTAGTTAAAAAAAAAAATTTGTTTATCGAATATAAGGCTTTAAAAATTAAATAGAACTCATCAAGAATTTCTCTTAAAGAAAAACAAGTGTAAATAATTGTCCCTAAAAAAAACCCTAAAATACCACTTTAGCTCTTTATTCCACGAAGAAAATGCTCCCCACATTTTTTTGAAAAACAACAAAAGAAATTTCTACGCACTTTATGGATGGGCGATTTTGTTTTGAACAGAATGGTGAGGCATCATGATATTTGGATATGTGTGACAATCATTCTGATTTATGTCACCTTATCATAAATTTAACGATCTTAAATTTAAAAAAAAATGAATGATATAAATCAAATGAAGATATTAGGGTTCGTAGTCTAACGGTTGAGGCAATATGAAAGACAATATATAAGTCGTTCGGACCATTCCAAATTGAATCATACTCAATAATAGTACTACGTGTGACGCTAGAATCTTACTACATTTACCGCTAGGATGTTATTACTAGTTTTTTTTTTTATTACTAATTTTTTGCATAAAAAAAACTTGCATATAAAAAATTTTAAAATTTTAATTTTAGCCTATTCAGGCCTAATAATTATTTTAGTTTATAAAGTTTTTGATGGCGTCTCTGATCATACCTTTCCCTCCTCTCCTTGGCTCTTGATTAGCAATGGCAAAGCCATAATTTATAAATGAGGGGAGCAAAAATATAAATTATACTTAAAAATATATATATAATATAATTAAGAGAGACAAAAAATATAAATCATGTAAAATTATCTATTTAATATATATATATATATATATATATATATATATATAATTCAAAAATAATTGCTCCCTTTTTTATCATGTGGCTTTGCCACTGTATATTAGAAAAATACATTTTCTGTTAAAAGTCGAAACAAACTTTTATGAACTTAACATTTTTTCGCGTTTTCAACAACATAAGAATCCAAAAAGACTAGATGCCAATGTATTTAATATAATAAGTAAATCATGTGAATTAATACTGCAAGGCTTAATTTTTGTAAATGCTAGTAACAATTTATATGGAATTTCAAGTATTTTCCATGTCACAATCAATAATTAATTTTGCATAGCTTCGATGTTGTCAATATCAAAAACCTTATCCTATTTGCTATTATAGAACACTGGATGCAAGGGCTGGATATAAAAATTAAAATAAAAAAATAAAAAAAAAACAGCTAAACCAATTTAAAATTTTGAGTCAAAATTTACTTTAACGGTTAACCAATCCAATTGAACTTAAATCGTGAAGTTAAATTTTTAAAATTATGATTAATAAACTTAAATTTGAAATTAAGTATTTAATTAACCGGTTGGTTAATAGTAAATATGTTTATATGGAAATTTACACACATATATATTCCAAAACTTATATAGGTTTTTTTAATAGATAAAAGTTATATTTCAAAAAGTTGTATTTCAAAAATTAGGTAATTATTTAGTAAATAAAATTTAAAATGACTTATAAATTCAAAAATAGTCAATTAACTGTTTGGTAAATGATACGATTAAAAATAATTTTTTAGAATAAAAAGATAAAAAAAGACATATATAATTTTAATATATTATATTCAAAATCTCACTAAAAATAATAATTATTTTCAGTTATTTGCACCTTTTTATTCCACTAAACTATTAAAAAATATATAATTAAATAAAAATAAATATAACATAAAAATTAAAAATATATATGTTATTTTCATAATGATTTTTGGTGGTAGGGCAAATGAAAAGAGAAAAAATAATCTTTTTATATTAGGTATACTTGTCATTATAAAAAAAAATAAATGATATTTTTATCCAAAAAAAAAATTAAATCAGCTTTTCAGAAAAGTTAAAATTCAACTTTCATGAAAAACTTTAATTTCTAACTTTTTCTATTATTAGATTTTTTCACTTTTTATAAAATTAATTTTTTTAAATTAATATTTACCAAATATATATTTTGATTCCATAATTAACTTTTTATCCAATAATCGATTTTTTACTCGCTGAAAAGCAATGGCAAATGCGCTCAAATATGAACTTGAGAATAATTTCCACATGTATATATATATTCTATCTTAATATTAGAAAGTAGATAATTAATAAACTAATATTTATGTAATTTTATTTCAATGTACTGCTATTAATTATATTTGAATGACTTGTATTTTATATTTAAAATTTGAAAAATTTATATTTTAATTTGATTGATTGATTAATTTTTTTTTATAAATTTTATATTTAATTTTTTAAATAATTAATCAATTGTATTTAATGATTACTCATTTTTTTAATGATTAATCTGTGGTATTTGGATAGAAACTCATTATTAAAAAGAGTCGTCATTTGCGTCTTTAAATACAGAGTTACAAACTAACTTTACGATATTAGACTTATGCGTTGGTAATATTAGTTTCCTGAGACTTTTTTACAAGTGTCACTAAATTTGAAATGCTTGCATGAAAAAAGCATCACCAACTATAGAGACGCCAATATGATTTTCGATCCCCAAAATTAGCGACGAATAGTTATTATCGCAAAATAGACTCAAAAGTATTCTCCAGCCTTTTAACTTATGTGTTGCTAAGGAGATTTTCGCATCCAATTTTAGCACCTTTATTTTTTTTTTCTCGCTAATTTGTTGCTAATTAGCTTGAATTTTCTGTTTCTTACTAAATATCGTAATAAAACTATAATTTTCTTGTACTGCATTTGACATCCTTTAGTTCCTTCTGCTCTGAAGTTGTTTTTAGTTTTTGGGCGATGCTATTGATGTTGCTCAGCCTAGACTAGTATTATTTTAATTCTTTATAGTATTATAGTAATATTTATAAAAAAAATATATATCCATAATATTACAATTGTTATGTGCGGGTTTTTATATTTTGATAGTATTCAATAATTATTAAATTGTTAATGCTTTCAAATAAATCATTTTCAATATATATAAATAAACAAACAATAGTTCAATAATTAATCTTCTATTCAATTTTGCAAAGTACTTTTACTATATTAGTTGCAAAAAATGCTATTTCAACGGTTGCCGTTGTAATTGGTAATAACAAATCTAATTTTACAATCAAATAAATTAAAAAAAATACACTATATTTTTTTTCTTTTTCTTGTAACTAATTTTTGAGTAAGATTATTGATTTTTTCTAATATAAAAAACTCATAATTGAGTCGCATGCCAATAATATAAGAGCTAAGCTGATTGTGAAGTAAAATAAGTTAAAATCACGAAAATAAAATGGGATCAATTAAATATTTTAGTGGCGTTGTTCTTTAAAAAAAAATAGAAATATAAGTACTTTTTTATTAATTTTTTCTAAATTGAGTAGCATCAAATGATTCCATTCAACTAGAGTTAGGTGTGCCCCTGCATGTACAAATAACCCAAAGTCTTAAGATAGGCGACTCTCATAACAAGTAGAAGAAAACAAACCTAACATATATAATCTAGTGATTAATGTTGGGTGCTTAACAAATTCCATTTTACTTATTGGTAACAGTCTCGAAAAACCTTGATCCGAGCTTTGAATAGAAAAAACATAGAGAAATATTGAAAAAATAGAAAAAAATCCGTAAAAAAAATAAAAAGAAAAAATTATACCTGAATGAATAACTGATTTAATTATTTATATGATAAGAATTTACATATATTTAGGATTTTAAATGCCATACAGTTTTAGATTAAATTGAATTACCTTTGTTATCGCTTATGATTAAGACAAAATATGTGATTTTGAATTTTTGGTTTTGTTAATAACAAATATCAAATTTTAATTTTTAATTATTTTGATTTTAATCCAAGATTAAATCGTAGTCGGTTAAAGAGCTTTTAGGGACCGGAGAACTAAGGGAGCTTCCCCCGTTTCGGATGGGTGGCATCAACTTCTACTCCAATCAAACAAAAATAAACTCTGATAGTACATGGTCCTGACTCCTAAGAGTAGTTAAATTAATAAATTGTTCATTGATGTCTCTTACCTACGCTCCACATTCATAATAAAAAAAAATGGCATTATAACATTTCTAAATTTTAATTTTTTTATATTAAATTTTTATACTTTTAAAATTTGATATTTTTTTTATATTATTTATGTTACACTAAATTTTAAAAAATGAAAAAAAAAATTAAAAATACAAAAAATAACTAAAATGTTAAAAAAGAAATTGAAAAAATATACAATCATTCTAAACATGTAAAAAATGATGAGTTTCTTTCTTTTTTTTTTCAATTTTTATATATATATTGATGATTCCCACAAAATTAACATGGCATTTATTTCAATTTCGTCCTTCTCATCTAGATTGGACCTAAAAAATTCAATATTATATTTTAAAAGTACAAAAAAAAATTAATGTAGAAAAACATTATAATTTAGAGACTTCAGACAATGTTTTTTGGGATTTTTTTTTTGTAAATAGTGCATTTAATAAAAGGATTTGAAATTTTAAAAAAATAATTAAAAAATGAGATGTTTTAACTCGTTTCTGCAACCCATAGGTGCAGAATTTTGCACATATCAAGACGGAGGCGGATATCAACTCATTTCTACAGCTGACTGCTGCAGAGTTTGATCAAGGTTTAAAATTATTATATTTTATAACTTAAAGGGTGTTGTGGTCTAGTGGCAACAAAAAGTTGTCACATATATATATTTTTTATTTAAAATAGGTTGTCTAATGGATAAATTAAATTCATGAAAATAACCCTTAATTAGTTATTTAAATAGGGAAGTAACTATAAACTTGTGTAGAAGAAAACGAGAGAGCGAAATGACATATATGGGGACATGTAGACCAAAAGCGAACTCTCAAAAGAAAATGGGATTATCTCAAAAGCAAAAGCGATGAAATTTAAAAGTGACAATTAATTATTAGTTATGTTTTGAAAATTAAATTACTATATAATATTTATTGTGTTTTAAATATATTATATTTTTTGAAAATAAAAATTTATTTGTGAATAGAATAAAATAAAAGTATAGATGCTTATTTGTTAATAGATTGAATATTTAAAAATGCGTTTAATTAATGGACCAGCAAATGTCCTAAATTCCTAACAGTAAACAGAACATGATCCCAAATTGCCCCAATCCAAACAATGGAATAGGCACAAACCTAATTGGACCAGGAATGCTCATAATGGAGTCATGGTGTGGGCTGCAAAATTGTAGCCCATTTGAGTAGAAAGAATAGAATGGCAGTGTTAGCCAATAGATTAACGTTCCATTTTGATAGGTAGCTTTCGGCTAATCAAGAAGGTGGTTTGGATCCATAACAAAATTACATAGAGAAAATTATACCATATACCACTTTTTAAAGTCAAATTTCAAAAATACCATCATTCTTATAGTCAAACTTTGTAACTAACACTACACATACATAAAAAATTACATAATTACATAAAAACCCCAAAACAATATATAAATCTATATTACATGAATTAAATAAAGAAGACATCGAATTACTAAAACAATTAAATAATATAGATACTATAAATATGAATAATAAAAAATTAATACAATATATTAGAGTACAATTAAACTCTAAAGCTGATAAAATAAAAAATTTACTTAATAAAATAGAAAGTATAGACGACTTATAATTAATTAAATATAGAATATTAAGTGAGTTAAATTTAGAAAAACAAGTATTAAAAAAATTAAGTCAAATAGAAAATTATTTAAAATATGTAGCTAAAAAAATGGGATATAATGAATAAAATAAATGGAAGAAATAAGAGACATAAATGGATATACATATGATGAACAATTTTATGAAATAAATAATAATTTAAAAATTTTAAACCATAATATTAAAAAAAATGAATACGAAACAATATAGTTTTACAAGTACACTATATAGAGATGAAGAATATGGAAAAGGAAGTTTAAGCTTACCATCAATTATATTTAAAAAATCTAAACAAGAAAGTACCGAGGATAAAATGAACAAAATATTTAACATGTTAACAAGAATAAAAGAAGAAGTTACAAATTTAAAAACTAGAATAGAAAAAATAGAAAAAGGAAAAGAAAAATTAAAAGGACATACGCAAGAAGGAGTAACAATAAAAACATATATGTTAACGTTAGAATAAGGATTAAAATTATATGAAGAAAATGAAATAACTGAAGACGATATGTTAAACTTAACTTATAATTTAGAAAATTTAAAAATGAATACTAATCCAACATCTACTCAAACAAAAATAGAAACAGTAGAATATTATGGAACAATAAATGAAACTGAAGAAAATATAATAACATATAATATAGAAATAAGAGAATATGAAAGAAATAAAGAAAAAATCCTAGACAAAGACTTATGTATAATAATTCAAAATTTTCAATAAAAATATCTAAGACAGAACCTGTTTATCCAAATGAAATATTGTTCGATATAGATTGTAAAGAAGATATACAAAAGAAAATTGAAAAATAGATAAAAATGAATAATTTAGCAATAATATTATATGGATATGATTTACAAAGAGCAAGTAATTTCTTAATTAGCACATTAACGGAAAATGTAGAAAAATGGTGGAATGCAATTAGATTAGAAGATAGACAAAATATAAAATATGAATTAAATAATGAAAATTTGACAGCAACAAATACTACAAAAGATCTTTTATAAAGATTTGAATTTGCCATAAAAGGAGAATTTTTAGGAGGTCATTGGTTAGACCCTACAAAATCATTAAAGAAATCTGGACAAGAAAATTTATGGAAAATACAAAACTTAACGATATGTAATATGTGTTATCTAAAACAATATACATGCGAATTTAATAACTATTACTATGATATAGCAAAAACAGATATTTTACAAAGATCAAAAATTAATTTATTAAAACAATCTTATGTGACAAAACTACCAAAACCATGAGGATTAAAATTATTTAACGAAATACAAAATAATAATGAAATATTAGAAGGAACATTAGGCTCCTATCAAAATTATATCTTTAAACGAATAAATAAAATGTATAATCAAGTATATGAAAATAGAAAAATAAGAAAAGCAATTAATGGAGGATTATGTTATCCAATCTTAGCTGAACCAACACATTGGGGATGCTATATAAAAAATAAAAGATATAAAAAATATAACAAGTATAATATATCAAAAAGAAAAAATTATAAACCCAAATATAAAAACTTTTATAAAAGAAAGTTTAAACCTTTTAAAAGAAATAAACTAAATAAAGGAAGATATTTTAGGAAAAATCGAAGATATAGTAAAACAAATCCTAAAACATGCACTTGTTAGATATGTAAAGAAAAAGGACACTATGCAAATGAATGTCCTAGAAGAAAAAATAAAGAAAATCATAAAACATATAGAATATATGAAGATCTGATAGAACAAAATTATGATCCTATAGAAAATAGTGAAATATCTAAAAATGAAAGTATATATGAAATAGATTCTCAATATAGTACTGATAATTATAATACAGATAATTATTCAGAATTCGATAGTAAATCAAAAACAAATTTTGAAACCGAATCAGAAAATGAAGAATAAAAATAATTTTTATATATAAAATGAATTCAAATAATGAAGATCATGAAATTATAGATAATAATAACATTTTTAGTTATAATAAAACATTTGATGAAGAAAAATTTGATCAATTGAATAATCATAGATTAAACATTAAAGAAGAATATATATTTAAAAGAAGATGGTTTAATAGATTAATAAAAATAACTTATATTGCAAAACATTATGAATCAGCAATAGATATATATCAAGCTAAGTGAAATACAGTAATACCATTAATAAATAAAGCTTTAGCAAAATTACTGGATAAAAATAGATACAAAAATTTATATTTAGGAGCAATACAAATAATTATTAAAGCACATTTTAGACAAGGAATAGATAGTCCTATTCAACTATTTTTCATGGATGATAGAATATTAAATAATCTGATAGATGCCCTATTAGGAGCAGTATCAGGAAATTTAGTATATAAAAATTTAAAGTTTACAATAATACTAGACTTTTCAGTAAATTTACAAGATAAAAATATAGATCAAGCACTTAATCTATATCATTAATTACATAGATTAGAAATGACAAGTGGATCAAAGGTATTTTCTGTAACAATTGAACAATATATGCATTTACTACTAGTCATTATAAAAAATTACAGAAAAATAATATACAATTACAAGTTGATATTGATGATACATTCTCAGATCTAGTTGAATATATATCACCAAGACAATTAACACCATCTAGTATGACAATTCTAGATGAGTTAACAATGGATCTAAGACAAAGAAATAGAAATATAGGAATTGTACCAAGAATACAACATGTATGAGAAAAATTATTAATAACATCTGGAGAAAGTTCTAAAGAACAGCAATAAAAAGGAAATAAGACTCTATTAATAGATGAACAAGGCAAAATACATACTCAATCTCGAAGAAGTATTGATTAAGATCATCCTTAAAAGCAAAACAATATTATATTGAAGCTGAATTAGATATTGGAGGAGAATGAAAATCATTAAAAACATTAATAGATACTGGAGCAACAAAAAGTTATATTAACGAAAGTTTAGTCTTTTCATTCAAAAAACATATATTAGACGAAGATTGTGAGTTTTTAGATTATTCAAGACAAAAACATACAATTACTAATTATGTAAAAATAAATTTAGCATTAACAGATATTCGAGGAAAAATAGTAATTATACCAATGGAAATAAATATGGATACAATTTCATCAACATAAATTCCAATTTTATTGGGATTAGATTTTTTAGAAAATATATCACCATATAATCTTACGGATGAATATCTTATGTTTAGATATGATGGAAATGAATACCAAGTTCCAAGGAATAAAAACTAGTCCATATAGCATTTATATTAATATAGAAATTATCTATAAAGATTATCATATAGTCTCATATCATGCTTTCATAGATATAGAATCTGCAATAACATTAGCTCAACCTTATGCATTTTCGAAAAACTTATGGAAGAAAACTAATAATTATAAATTAGGCATTGATATAACTGGTAATACCACCAAATATGATCTCGTTACAGAAAAGGTAGTAATTCAAGTACAGCCCAACATACTTCAAAGATCTAAAATATTTCAATCTACAAATCATAGATATGATATTTTATTAGAAAATGACTGGTTCACCCATTATTATCCTTTAAGTATTGGATATCAATATATTCGCTTAACAACCCCTTGTCACCATAAAATTATTTGTCCTAGACTTCAACAAGCCTTTAAATGGAAATCTTCACCCTTAATACTTCGCACAGTGAACCGTGGTGAGACTATGGATGAAAAAGAACCCATTAGAAAAAATGAAGAAACTCAAAACAATAGAACTCCACAAGAAATTATCTTTTTATTAGAAAAATATATAGGAACAAACCCTATAGAAAAATGGGAGAAAAATGGTATTTATGCTTTGATAAATTTAAAACATAATATATCAATAAGGAGTAAAAGAATGTTTTATAATAAAGATGATGAAGACGAATTTGAGATACAAATAAAATAATTATTAAATAAAAATCTTATTAGACCAAGTAAAAGTCCTTATAGTAGTCCAGCCTTTATGATTAGAAATCATGTAGAAATGAAATGCAATAAACCTAGGATGGTAATTAACTACAAAAAATTAAATAAAGCAACAGAATTTGATGGATATTTAATACCTAATAAAGAAATTCTTATAAATAGTATAAAAGGAAAAATATAATATTCTAAATTTGATTGCAAATCAAGATTTTGGCAAATAAAAATGCATCCAAAAAGTATTAAATATACAACTTTTAGTACACTAAGAGGACATTACGAGTGGTTAGTTATGTCATTTGGACTTTTGCAATGCCCCTCAATTATTTCAAAGAAAAATGAATGATATGTTTAAAGATTTAAGACATTTTTGTTTAATATATATTGATGATATAATTATTTTTAGTGAAAGATTAGAAGAACATTATAAGCATATAAAATAATTTTTATTAAGATGTATTAAAAATGGACTTATGTTATCTAAAAAAAATCAGATATAGCAAAATGAAAAATAGATTTGTAGGATTTACTATATCAAAAGGAAAAATTGAATTACAACCACATATAGCAGAATCTTTAATAAAGTTTTCAAACTAATTAAAAAGTAGAAAGATGGTCCAACAATTTTTAGGACACGTCACATATGCCAGTGACTTTATACAAGAATGTGCAAAAAAGATAAAAGTATTACAAGACAAACTGAAAGGTGATAAGCCATGGACTTGGACAGATATTGTAATGGCATCAACACCGGGTCAGCCGTGAATAGTACTTTCCGAAAGTGAATAGTGACACCAGGGTAAATAGTATCTTCCTGAGTCGAAAAATATTTTATTGGATCATTGAAAAGAGCAAGTTAGCTGGAGTCCAAAGATATAATTTGGACTGAAAATAAGATCAAATGGACCATTAAAAGTCACAAATAAGAAAAAAGTCATGGTTTCAGTTAAAAGTATGCTTGTGTTAACTGAGAGTTTATCTGTGACTTTAAAAATAACAAATGATCTTTAAAAATTATCATATTTTTTAGATCTACATTAAATGTGATGTAGAATTATATGGTAATAAAAAATTAATCTTACGGTAACTTTGAAAATTGAAATATCGGATTAGTAAAAATGCATTAGATCAAAAAATAGTCTCCGAATGAATCAAAAATATTCATGAAGTCTATTGAATATATTTTGAGAATTTAGAAGTATTTTTAAGGATATTTGACCTCTATAAGTAAGAGAAAAATAATGATTTCGGTTTAAATACTAATCATCGATCAACTACAATTTGATCGGGGCTTTAAAAATAGTAAATAATCCTCAAAAATTATAGAAATTTTCATTAAAGCCTATAATTATATGTATAATATTTTGGTGATGAGAATGAAATTTTTCGGTGACACCGGCAGTTGTCGAATCGGACTGATAAGTTTGAATTGGACCGATAACGAACTCCGATTGAGCCAAAAATTTATATAGTACCTATTTTTGAGGTGATAAAGATGATGGAATCATTTTTGAAGTGATTTGAAGTAAGAAAGAGAGAAAAATTGGATTGGACTTTAAAAAGGCCTAAATGGGCCTTTTAATTAATTTAGACAAGGCCCATTCTTTAGGCCCATTAAGGAGAGTATAAGAGGCTAAAAATTTTGAGATTTTTCCAGATTTTTCCAGCTCTCTTCCCTTTCATTTGGTGGCCGAACCACCATCCCAAAAGATTATCTCTTATTTCTTCAATTTTCCAATTAAAATCTCATGTAATTCTAACATGAGAAGTGAAATTTCATTTCTATAGTTCAAATATATAGCCTCTAATCTTTGATTGAAGCAAAGGAAGCAAGGAAAATCAAGGGTGAAAAGTGAAGAGGAAAGAGTTGTCATGGCTAAAAGCAAGGAAAATGAAGCTTAGGCACTCATAAGCATGAAAAAAATTGTAAGTGACTACAAAATTCTTTGATTTTTCTTTTATTTTGAATTAATTTCATTTATGTAATTAGGTTAAAAATGGGTAAAGTTGTTAATTGATGATGAAAATAATATATGTTAGCCTAAATTAAGTATAGAGATGATATATGGTGCCCATAAAATTTTAGTAAATTATTGAAATTTATTTTGAAATTTTAAAGCCTATGTATTGATTATGTTTATAGTGAAAATAGTGAAATAGTGGAAAATAATTGATTATTTTAGTGAAAAATGGTGCTAAATAATAAATGATGCATATATAAATTTTATTGGGATTTACTGAAATTATTGAAATTTTATTGAAATTCTAATGTTAATATGTGTATTGAAATTAATTGAGTTATTAGTGAATAATTGTGCAAAAATGTTGAAAAAGGTGAATTTTATATGAAATTAAATTAAATTAAATTATATTCAATGAAAATAAAATAAAAAAGTTAACCGATGAATTTTTTCGAAATAATAATTAAATCATGAAAATAATAAAAATAATGAATTATTGGTAAATAATTCATAAAATGAGTGAAAATGATAAAAATTATAAAATAATGTGTACGCGATTTTTTATGGAATTTATATGCTTTATTAGAATATTTTTAAAATAAATTTGAATTATTAAGAAATAATTCAATAAATAAGTATGTAATTATAACGAACGCGAAGTAAATTACTTCAGTATAAAAAGAAATGAAAAAGTCAAATTATGCATTTTCGAAGCATCAAATAATAAATTATACCAATAGAATACATAATTACGTAAAAAATTGTAAAATAAATGCGTGAATAATTTATCAAAATAAATTAGTGAATAATATTAAAAAAGTGAATTATTATAACATACTTCGCCGACAAAATTTAAGTTGGCATAGTGAATGATTGAAAAGTTTAGACAGAAAAAGAAAAGGAAAAAATCATAAAAAGTCAATCATTGAATTATTAGAGAATAATTTGCAAAAAAAAATTATACAAAAAAAGAATAAAAGAGAATTGTGAATTATAATGTCAAAATTTATAATTTATAATTTGTATAAAAGACAGCAAAGCCCCAAGTACCAGTGTGAATTATTGAAGAATAATTCACAAAAGTGATTTGAAAAAATAAAGTGAAAGAAAAGGAAAAAAGTTTTGAATAGTTAAAAGCACTAAAAGAATGTGTTTGATCAGAAATATAGTGTATCAAGAAATAAAAGAAAGAAAATAAAGATTTTTAAATGATAAAATTATTGCAAATATAATTAATTATTTTGTCCTTAGCGATAAACAGGTGATGATATTCTTGTTTAGGATATAATTGGCTAGCCATAGAGACATCTCTGTACTGCGGTGCAAGTCATGGCGACTTGCTTTGCTATAGGTAGGATCTTTAATCTCCATGGTTTTAGTGTTTTCAGTGAAAATGAAAGTGAAATGTTTTTCGAGAAATGGTCCCTTGGGGATCACTTCTCTTTCAGTGGGACCTTTAGGTCCAATCCTGAATATCCTTTTTGAGAATCCTGTTCTATTGCACTAGGGGTGCATTGTAATGACTAAATCAATATTGTTAAATGCATTGAATATAAAAAGGTTATAACGAAAAATGTTTCGTTTGGAAGAAAATGTAAAATTGAAATAAATTTGTAAAATTTTCCCAAAAAGTGTGATTAATAAGGAAAAAGAAAAAGAGAGGTTTTATAAGAATAAAATAATAAATGAAGATTAAGTCAAGCTTACATAAAACCATCTATTACGTTTTTCTTGGTTACTATTCACGTATACGGTTACTATTTACAAAGACGGTTACTCTACTTAATTCACAATTTAAATAGTGTATTTCTAAGAGAAAAAGTCAAATGAAAAGTAAAACGATATATTGTTCAATGAGAAAAAAGTAAAAACATAAGTTCTAAACAAATATTTAAACATAAGTACATGTATAAAGAAGGAAATAGAGATTTGGTTGCAAAGTGTCCCCAAAATAGCGGTATCGCTTTGCAATTAAAGCTTAAAAGCCTTTTAATAGTAATGTATTTATCAGTTAAAAGTTAAAGAAAAATTAAAAGAATATATATATATATATATATATTAAGAAGTGTAATTAGAATACATATTGAATAATTGAACAATAAATTAAGAAATTAAATAGTTTAGATTGATACTATTAAAACATGAGTATCAATATATATTGTTAAATGAAATGATAATTATACCGTTGTGGCTAAAAAGAGAAAACGGAAGTAAAGGTAAAAGTGAAAGTTATAGTAAATAATAACGTAAAGGTAAAAGTAAATCTGATAGCGTGTTGCCTAAGAGGTTAGTGAAGAGTAAAGTTGAAAGATTGAAAACAAAACCTCAAAATATGAATTAATAATAATGCTAGTATTGACTGAAGTAAAAGAAAACGTTTAATGAAAAAAATATAAGAGTTGCATAATCTATGTAATTATGCTTTACTTTGGAAAGAATTAGTACTATATCGAGTTGTATTTTGGCATGTATATACTTAAACCATGAAGGTAAAAGATTGAACTGTATTTTGATTGTATTTATGATTATTGATGGATGAGTGTTAAGTGTAAGTTTTTAGCATGAAGTTACTTTGAATATGTTTTAATTATTTACAAGACTGTCGAATGATTTGGAATTTAATGTAAAGGTATTTAAAGTGTCTCGAATTGTTCGGTGTAAAAAAAATTACCATTTACCACTAAGTTTTTCTCATCGAAAAGGATTGTTTCGAGAAGGGTGTTACAGATATTGACACAAATGCAATAAAAAAATAAAGGAATATTGTAAGCAATTACCAAAACTACCCTTACCAGAAGAAAATGAAGAATTATTATTAGAAATAGATGCCTCAGATGATTATTAGAGAGCAATTTTAAAAAGTAAAGATGGAAAGAAAATATATGGATATGCTTCAGGAACATTTAAAAGTTCAGAAAAGAATTATCATAGTAATGAAAAAGAATTTTTAGCAGTAAAATATGCCATAGAAAAATTTAAATTAATTTTATTACCAAAAAGATTTACAGTCAAGACTGACAACACTCAGGTAAAATCTTTTATTACAAAAATTATAATAAAAAGTTAGCACAAAGAAGGAAAATGGGATGGCAAGAATATTTTACTAACTTTAATTTTGATATTGAGTATATTCCAGGAAAGGACAATATATTGGCAGATCTCTTAAGCAGACCAATAACTAAAGAAGAAGACTAATCTTTTTTCTTGCAGGAATAAAGAAAATGGAAAGAAATGCAGATAGAGTTGCAAAACTCATTGCAGAGAAAAGGAAAGTAATGGAATCTATGAAAAAGGCTATATCTCGTATTCTAGAAATAGACAATGAGATTAGTCAAATTTCAATGAATTATGCACATGCGCTTTTGCATCAAAAAGAATCTAAGGAAGAAAGTACTAGTTCTCAAAAAATAACTATTCTTGGCACTACAATTAAAAAAGAACTAAAGCAAGAAATTTCGAGAAATATCATGATCAGACGCTCTGTTCAATATTTGGACAATCCTGAATCATCACAGGAAGTAAATTCGAGAAACTTGGAAACTTCTTCAATTGGGAATATTAATTCTCGATTGATAACTTCTTGAGATATTTTATTATCATCTCAGCAATGGAATGATGATGAGAGATCTCAATTAAATAATACAGAAATTCGAAAGCAATGAAAAGCAGACTTTTTTAAAGCTCTGCAATATCTAGCAAAGGTTACTAATGCAGTCGAAATTAGTACTATTCCGATTAACATCACGTACAACAAAGCAATCATCAAAAAAGGAGCTGATCTAAGAACAGTTCAAAAACTATATCGTTTTGGACTAATTCATACTATATATCCTGGAGAAAACCTAAAAGAAGTGCAACAACTCCCAGCAACGATCAAGTCTCAAATTGAGATATTCAATGGAATTACCAAATTAAATAAAATTTATGTTCGTGTTTTTAGCATTATTCCTGAATGGGATGATGTTAAGAATGTTGAAATTCTTACAGAAACCTTCATCAGAATGGGAACTACAAAACAAGAAATTATTCCAAATGAACATAAAACTTTCAACTTACATCCATTAATTTTCAAAAATATACTAGAAATGAGAATGAAAACTATTGAAGCAAATATTCGTGGACTAAGAGAAATTCTGACAGATAATAAAAAATATTATATTATTTTTCAAGATAATATTCTTATTACCAATCCATCTACGAAATGACATCAGAAATATCTTCTTGAAGGATACCTCGACACAATAATTGAAGGCAGCCTACCAATGATAGAAACAACCAAAGAACTTTTCAAAAAGCAGATAAAAAAGGAATCTCCAACTGAAAGCAAAAGCTCTCGACAAGGTTTGGTGGAACTGGACCCCTTCTGAAGAAAATCAAGAAATAATTGAAAAAGGAAGATAGAAATGTAAACGTAAGCAATGATGTAATAGAGCAATAATCGATTGTAATAATGTAGTTCAATAATATAATAGAGGCAGGGTGCAACCTCTATAAAAACCCATTCATGTATCCATTATAGGCACGGTTGAAAACTCTAAGCTTAAGATTTCTCTGAAAAGCTTTTAGCCTGCTTATCTTTTGTAAAATCCTTTTTCCAAAAATGAAATTCTAATTTCAAAAATTATTTTTTCTGAGTAACCATAGTACTTAGCAATTTTGCAGTTCAGTAAGAAATATAGAAAATTATCTTCGATACACTAAGAGAGTCAGATCACTCAATTACCTTAAATTCTCATCAGAAAATTCACATGTCTACTACTTTGTTGTTAGCTGAATATTTTTCAGTAGTCTCTCCTTGTGTTACCAAGCCCATGTTCAGGTAAAAAAGGGCAGAAGGGTACAAGTTTGGAGAAGCTCAGCTTAACCCAAAAAGTCAACTATCTAAGGGTGAATTGTTATTAGAAATTGTTGATAACAGAAGTCTAGCAGCATTAAAGGAAGCTTAGTGGACCACTGAAGGAGTCTTAAAGGTATACCGAAACCCTGATCTCTGTTAGTTATGGTTATAATTTTCAATTCTATTTCTTATTCTGAATTTTGCATGCTAAGGAAAAGGTTAAAAGAAAGAATACTTTTAAAACATGAAATTGTTTTTTGGATTTTAATGGAACGATTAAAACAACAAGTTAGTAATTTACAAACAACTATAAATGATATTTATAGATATAATCGTCAATTAAAAGAGCAATTGAAACAAGAAGAAAAATTGTATAGGTTTATAGTAAGATTAAATCTTACTCCTACATATAATATAGAAGAAAGGACAGAAAATTTGAAATATATGATTAGAATAAATGAATCAAGAATTCGTATGTTAAGAAATACAGTAACTAGAATACCTTTAGGATGAATATATTTAATTATCTAAATTCAAAAGATTTAAGTGAAGAAAGAGAAATAAATCAAGTTATTAATGATATGAATATGGTAAAAAATAATATAAATCTTAATTTACAACAAAACTTAGATATAATAGGAGATACAAATTTAGAAAATAATGCAAAAGCACAGATTATAGATAATTTATACAAAGATAATTTTGTTAAAAATACTATAATATCTGAAATAATAAAAACTTGTCAAGAAATAAATAGAAATACAAATAATAATAATTTCAGAAGAAGAAGAAAAAAATAATAAAAGGTATATCGACTACAAGATAGACTTGCAAGCTACTGGTTTTCAAAGGATAACTTGGTTATCATAGTCTTCTGTCACGTACCTTTAAAGAAATAAAGTTAAAAATAATAATATAGACATTTTATCAGTTAAAATTACTTCTATGAAACGATCCGAAATGAATTCCGACGTTTATTGGTATCAGAGCCTTATAGCAGTAATTACCAAAAGATAAAATAAATTAAAATGTCATATATAGTAAGTTTTACTATTAAAGAAACAATAGATAAAATATTAAAATTATTTTATGAAATTTCAGGAAAAATAAGATTTTATACAGAAAAAATAGAAAGACAAAGAATGAATGTTTATATATGAAAATAAATAATACTAGGGAAGATTATAGAATACCCAGATTACAAGAAATAAAAGAAGAATTAATTTCAGTAAAAATGAAATAGAATTAGAATTAGATAAAATAAAAAATGATATAAATATAGCTATTCAACATATAGAAGAAATATAAATGGATTCAGAACATAAAACTATAGAACAAGAAATATATATAACGAAAATAATTTAAAGAATAAATTATTTAAAGAAGATAAATACAAACCAAAATATAATAAAATTATTAATAGATGATCTAAAATTTTCTAAATAAAATTTACAAACTTTATTAAATAAATAAATAAATGGCCAGCATAATAAAAAAATTTGGAGAATATTTAAGTTTGTTAAATTTAAATTCTATAGAAAATATTAATGAAATAATAAGTGAAATGAACGAACAACTTGAAGTTTTATATACTAATAAAAATGAATAAATATCTCAAGAAAGTATATCAGAAAATTTTAGACAATCATCTTTACAAGAAATGCATAGGAAAAAAAATTAATTGCAAAAATTAGAACAATATTAATTACAATTAAAAATAATCTTAAAAGACAACAAAGATAAAGAAAGAAGTATAGGTATTAAAAAGAAAGTTTGCCATAGATAAAGTCTTCTAAGTTATATGGAATACAAACCACGACACTCTTCAAGTTATAAAATATAATAATTTAAAATTTTGATTAAACTTTGCAACAGTCAGCTGCAGAAATGAGACACTCTTCAAGTTATAAAATATAATAATTTAAAATTTTGATTAAACTCTACAACAGTCAGCTGCAGAAATGAGACAGTTGTAAAAATGAGCTGACATCTACTTTCACCTATATGTTATATGTTGCAAAAATAATTTAAAACACTTTATTTTTTCAATTATTTTTCAAAATACACCAAAATTTCAAATACTTTTACTAAATATCCTATTTATATATATAAAAAAAATGCAATATTTATAAAAAAAAAATCCCTTTTTTTTCCATCATAATATTACCGCAAAACACATTTTTTTTCCGTTTCATATGGCTACTGTGATAATTGATAAAGCTGAGTTTAGAAGTTGCAATCACCCATTTAGAACGATTTACAAAGCTATTGGCAGAAGTTACAACCTGCAACCTAGATTGCTCTGAAAAGAAACTAGAAAATCAACTCATTGGTGTAGAAACGCATGATCCCCTAATGGTAAATAATATCCTGCTTTGGCAACGCCAACCATTGAAAACGCTTTTTTTTTTTATAACAGCTCCTGCAAAACAAATTGCATATGCAATTCTTCAATTACCTTCATCTCTTTCTCGAAAAAGGCGTTGGAGGACGAAGTAGATGGAGAGAGAGAGAGAGAGAAAGTACAACTCAGAAGTCTTGTGACGTATAAAATTGAAACAGCGCAAGAGATACAATACAGTGTACTGGTTCTTTGCCATTCAAATAATGCCCCACTTCTAAAGCCCCACTTAACCCATTTAAAACATACAACTGTAGTCTCAGCCCTGCAGGATTGTGATCCAAAACCTAGTTATGAGGCTTAGAGTCCAACAAGCCTAAACTGATTGATTTGATGCCCCTTTCTTTGATGAGGAAATTACATAGAATACAACTTTTTTAACTTTGATTTTTAAAAATACCATCATCAGTTTTTAAGTTTTAAAAATATCATTTTTTAAATTTATGTTTTTAAAAATACCACATTTAATTTAAAACTTTAAGTAACTTTAAACTCACTCTGCTAACATCAGGATCAAGACAAGTCTGCAAATTCTTGAAATCAGAAACCGCCTGAGGAGAAACGATAATCGGAGTCCTCTCATTATATCCAAATCCATGGCGACCAGAAAACGCCTTAGAATGAATGTTATCGGCGAAAAGTGCAGAAGACGAGAAAGACAACCCTCGCACAGCAGCTTTGTAGCCGAGATTCGAGGAACTGGAAGACGAAGAAGATGTAGCCGAGGAGGACGGCACTTTGAGCGCTCCGATTGCGGCCATACTCGCCATTCTGGTGAGGAGAATGGCATGAATAATTGGAAAGGGGAAGAAGGGGAGGAAGCGATATTTGATGGGTCATAGGGAACCGTATTGCCCATTCCTTTGGCATGAATTTACGGAATAGTTTGCGTGATTTGGCGGGACGAAGGGTAGGGAAAGGAGGGGTATTTTGGGGAATGGGAAAATGTTTTATGGCATTTTATGAGGAGAAAAAAATCTGCGAGTCTAACAATTATAAATTGGTGGCTGTCATTTTACGATTGGTGGAATTAAGCAACGGTCACATGCTTCTCTCCCTTCTTATAAAATATTTGAGAATATTAATTTTGCATTTATCAGAGTAGCCACTTTCCTCAGCCTCCATTACCACTTCTTTTTTGCATTCCTTGGTTCTGACATCTTTGTGAGGCATTCAACTTGTTGCATGATCGACCAATTTGAATGCACCTTGTCGAGAAGTTCTTCAATTCTTGATTTGCTGTTTTCAAGTTTCAGCTCACTTGCATAAAAGAATATGTTTACTACTTAGGAACATATTTAAGATACAGTAACTAAAATATAGTAAACAGTTAATACATTTTTATGCAAAACATATCTGAGTAGTAACATATTTAAGATACAATACAATACTGTAAAAAAAAAAAGATACAATAACTAAAATATAGTAAACAGTCAATACAATGCAGTTTTATACAGATATATCTTAATTTTTCCTCTCCAATCTGGACCATTTACAGGTTTTAAAATTGACTGCCAAAGGTCTATGTCAAATCGGATGGCCAGGAGCTACTGTTGGACAGTGCTGCTTTTGTTTTGGTCAAATGATGATTACCCCCTAAGAATTTCTGTCAACAATTATATTAATTGCACATTGTTTTTATATATTAGTCTAGTGTGATTTAGAAGAAATATTGATTAGTGCTAAATTCAGGTATTGGTCCACCATTCATCCAAAATTATCCATTAATTAGTTGTTACCATAATCATTAATCGGGGATGCTTATGGACTGCTAGCCAATTTATTGAATTGAGTACAATTGTTATATTTGCCTAAAGAAAATTTTTAAAATTGATTAAGTTTTAACCATCAAATTTTGGTTTTTGTGCTCTAAAATTGCACATGTTGTGCTTTAATTTATTGAATTTAATTCTCTAAATTTAATGCAGGAATTACATAAATAAAATTTTAATTTTATTTCTTAATTATCAACAATAACATAAGAATATAAGATGCTTTAATCATACTATATGTTTATGCAAAATAAAGATGGATCAAAATAAATTGCTGAGCTGTTTCTTTTTATGAATGTTAATCAAAATTAATTTTTTTTTTATTTTGGTATCCCATCGGTATACCAGGTATACCGTTGGTGTACCAAAATTCAGAATACCATTTTCAATTCTGAATTTTGGTATACCACCGGTATACTAGGTATACCATCGGTATACCAAAATCCAGAATTGAGATTGACAATCTGGATTTTGGTATACCGGCGGTACACCAAAATCCAAAATTGAGATTGGCAGTCTGCATTCTAAGGTATACCAACGGTATACCAGCTATACCAATGGTATACCACCTGGTAGATCCAGTATACCAATGGTATACCACGATATACCATGGTACATCCGGTATACCAATGTTATATCATCTAGTACATCAAATATACCAATGGTATACCACAATATACTATTGGTATACCACCCAATATACATGGTATACCACATGGTGCATCCGGTATACCAATGGTACACCTGGTATATCATGGTATACCACCCGTTATACATGATATACCACATGGTTCATCCGGTATACCATATGGTATATATGGTATACCAATAGTATGACGTTTGGTATACATGGTATGTCATGGTATACCTCTGGTATACCTGGTATATCAATGTTATTTTGGTTGAATATATATATATTACATGAAAAAACAATCATTATACAGAACTTGTATAAACCAATCATTATGCAGAACTTAATGAGGAAAAAAAGGTGGTCGTAATGTTTTCTCTAAGAAGTTATTTCCAGCAATATTATTATTGTTATTTAAATTCTAAAAATAAAAAAGTAATTTGAAATATTAGTTATTTTTGGATGCTTGCCTCTGTTAATTTTAGATTTCGGCAAAAACAAATTATTAAAACAAAAAAATAGAATAATTGGATGGGGGTGCATGTAAATTAATAAAACAATGGATAAAAATTGATGTAGCAATGAGACAAAATTAGGAATAAATTTCAATTCAACCATGTTTATATACTAATTCAATTTTTTTTCTTCTTTTTCCATGTGTTTGGATTTAGAATTCAAAATAAAAACATATGATCCAATTGCCAATTTCAGAATCTAAGCATATTTGAATTCGGAATTGGGAATTAAATTCTACCTCTAATAACGTATGTCATTAATTTCTTTGTGGCATTTATTCTTGATATTCCATTCTAAGAATACAATTCACACTTGCCTGTTCCAAAAACAAATACCTCGCTTTTATTAGCCATTAATTACATGATGCTATTGGTTCAGTGTACCGTATATCAAACAGAATTGTTCAATAATATAGTTAGGCCCGATAAAAGAATTGCAAAATTAAATGGTATTAACAGATATTAAAAATAAAAACACACACACACACAATTTAAGAAACTTAAAAGCAAACTCAACAGGGAAATCTTCATTGCACTTACGATTTAATATAAAATTAGGAATATAAATTATATTCGCAACAAATTTATTAATACCAATGGCTTATATTTATCTAGCTCTGTTATTTTTCTGAAAAAAACGAGATAAAAACCTAAACAAAAAGCATTGGTATTTGATCGTGGATTGGACTTTGGACAATAAAAATAATAATTACAAAAAATCCTCATAAGCTCGATTAAAACTCAGCTCTAGCCAAGTCTGAATCTAATAAAGCTCAAACGGAGCGGAGGTGAAAACATGCAGCTCCAAAATACATCTCGTACCAAAATTCGAAAACCGGTATTCAGCTGCAGAATTAATACATTTACAAACATTAAATGAATTGTACTTACAAGGAATTTGGACAAGTAAAATTCTAACAGAAAAATAAACCTTCTACGCAGAAATTCCATTAGACCATAAAGAACAAAGTGCCGATGCATGCCTGCATGAACAGAATTTGTTGGTTGATTATCTAATTCTTACTCTTAAAGATTGATTATGCAGCATGAGTAGTTAAGACTGACTGATGAACAAACAAAATATTTTAGGATGGAAGCAAATCATGGAAAAACTCATATTCAACAAACATCAAACATAATCCCATCATTAGAAAGTCACCTAAAGTTAAACAACAATCTAGAGAAAAAAAACCATGAACTGATTCATTAAGAATAAATATTTAATTACGATAAGAAAAAAAGAAGCACCTTTATTTATTGAATTGAAAACAAAAAAAATCATTTGATTGACATATTCTATACAATCGTCCCCACAATAATTCAGCAACTCAACTGACAACCAAAAACAACTCTCAATTGATCAAACACTTCAAGTGCAAACAAACTGCTAGACATGACTTTTCTTTACTGTATAATAATTATGCATATTCATATTTTCATTAGTTAACACATGACATCTGCCTGTCCAATATAAAATTCATAATCATGAGATAGATTTTGCATTTAAATTGTGAGGCGTTCAATTTAAATACACCAAATTTTCCATGTAATGTCCTGCCACCTTCACTTCCGTCTGCCAATACTCTCTCGGCACCGTCCCTCAAGTCTTGGCTGGACATGTCAGTACACTCGCCCTTGCTGCCATTTCCATGGAGAACTCCGCCATTGCTGGATTGTCCTTCGGTATCATGGTACTACAGCATCATGCAAATCAAATATTAAAATAATAATTCATGGCTTTTGTTTTATTTTTTCTATCGACAGCAACACAATCAGATTTGAAAATACTACCCAGAAGGAATGATACAATTAGCCACATTAAAAATATTAGATTTGAAAGTACTGGTCCATTCTCCTTTGTATCTAATTATTACTGGAATGTTAACCATCTCTGCATTTAAAAATTATCAATATATAATATCAGTGAAATTTATTAGAAATTAATGATTTTGTAGGTTATTATCTCATTGAAAAAGTTCATATTAGCATTTTATCAAACACTTTGCATGCACCAATTAAGATTCCAGTTTTTAAACCATGATAAGACACTATACAAATTACCAAATTTCACATAAACAATCTAACATATGAACCGCTGTATCTTGATAAACTATATGAAAGCCATATTCAAAAAAATAGAATTAAACAAACATAAATAACTCCAGAAAATGAAAGCCATATTAAACAAACATAACCCGTATAAAATAAGAGGAAAGCCATAAGTTCTCATTGAGTATTAGTATTAGAAACAGCAGTCAAGTATTTCCCAAAAAATCGAAAAAATGACAAAAAAACAGTATGCAACAACAGGACGGACCAAGGAGAGAGGCAGCAGCAGGGGAGATGTTAACAAATTATCGATGAAATATCCAGCAACAAGATTGCAAATCCAACAGCAGCAGGAAGAAGAAAGAAAGAAGAAGAAGAATGAAATTGATGATTTCAGTAGCAGAAAGAAGATCGAAGAAGAAGAGTTAAAAAAGTTGTATTTTTGAAAATGAAAATTTAAAAAAAGGTAAAGTTAAAAGGGAAAAAAATATGGTGGTATTTTTAGTTGTGATTTCTTTTTCTTGGTTAGTTTTGTAAAATTCCCTTCTTTGATTCATTCTGACAATCGACCACAAATTGGATGAACTCGATATCAAATCTGACATAAGAATGCAACACCTGGAACTTAATTCATTTCTCGTCTTTCGGCTCCTCTTCATATTTCTTTTCTTGAGGCTACCAATAAAACAACAAAATGATATCAGAAACTACAAATAAAAATCTATGGAATGGAACTTCTAAAATAAAAACAGCAAAAATACAAAGTGAAAGTTCAAGGCCTTGAGATCATGCCACGAAATGTCAACTAGCAAGCCTTCTGCATTTCCAAATAACCAACCATACAAAAGAAGATGCACATACATGAACTACTGCAGCAGAAAGAAAGGCCTACTAGCAATAAAAAGAAAATCATTCACTTTTACCTTTTTTCTGAATATCATAAATTCTTAATATATGTTCATGATCATTTCATGCAAATAATTGCAACTCCATTACGTTTGTTACTGTAGCCAAAAAAATATATCCTTAGCTGCTGCAAATACCATCGAAATTTCAAGAAATTTCTTAAATTCATAGAACTAATATCTGATGAATGGCAAAACCTGTTGCCATAAAAATAACAATAATCTTGATTTTTGTTTTTTTAATATTGTGAATCGATCATTTTTGTAAGTACATGTGGCTATTGGACTTTAATTCCCAATGATGAAACTGTTTAAAATATAGAAGTTACTGTGGCGAATTGATAAAATTGGAAGTTTGTTATTGATTTGAAAAACAGGTGACAGTACATTTTGTTTTCATTAGGGTGAAATAAAAGCAAGGAGAATAAAACTTCACATCAAGGCAAAGACAACCGAGAGATTGTCAAAATACACACAAAACTCTATCAAACTGACCTCTGACTGGCTTTGCATGGAGGCAAGCAAATCTTTAACGGAAGGATCATTTGGATCAACCCCAGGAAGCTGCAGAAACAATAAATTAATTGGATGAGAACAGAGCCTTTTATTTATTGGCTCCAGGTAGAAGAAAGTAGCAATTGCAAACTGAAGAAGCCATACTGAAGCAAGGATAGAAGACACAAAAGACTGGTCAGCCAGCAACTTGCTCATATCTGTCTGGTTTCCTGATTCTTTTGTGCTGTCTTGCACAGATAATTGAAGAGCTGCATGAACAAAAGAATAGGCACTTAAGAGGAAGAATAGCAAAACAAATTAATAATATGATTTATTTAAAATTTTCAATATTCATTTATAATAAATTTTCTGAAGAAATTTTAAAAATATATATAGAAAATTGTTATGATTTAGTGCCAGAGTTTATGGATACACACACTATGGAGCATGTTTCTGTTAATTGAAGGAACCAAATGGAAGCTCTGGTGTGTCATCTGCAAATCTTCTGCTAAGTAAATATGTTGCAAGACCAAATATAAGCCAAATGCACTGTCTTTGGTGTTTTTCCAAACAATTAACGAAACTAGCCTAAACTTCAAACGGTGCCTCAACAAGTATTTTACCAATGCAAAAGACAGGGATAGATCATATATCAATAATTCTAAAACTGTTACAGCTTGGAACAAGACTCACCAAGTGCTAAATCTGGATCATCTGCAGCTGCCTCTGACATATCTGTATCTCGCAATTCATGGCTAGAGGCAGGATCATCCATTGACATTGCAAGAGCTTGTTGTAGTAGAGCATTCTCTTCATCCTATCAAAAATTGTAGTGCATATTAGTACATAAACTGATTGATTTATCACATGACAGAAATGTGAAGAACAATTAGGCAATCAAGAGAAAACAACTCAAGAAATAATAAGGAAAAACAGTTAAGGACAGCATTTTAAAAGGAAATTATAAGGAATAATTTTTGAGAAGAATTTTACTTTGATCCCCTAACCTAACACATCTCTACCAAATTCTTAACACATGTCAATATATGAGGTAAAGCCCAGCTGCCACAGTGGTAAAAAAGCTCAGGAATATGAGGGAAGAAGAAGAAGAAGAAGAAGAAGAAGAAGAAGAAGAAGGAAGATGAAGATGAAGATGATTGATCCCATCATTCAAAATTAGTCAAGGAAAGGAAACTTCCTACTAACCACTAAAAGCAGGCATCAATAAAAGTTTCCGGCTTTCAGCAAAGAGTGGTACCTACCGTCAAATCATTCTTTTTATTGTCAGCTTCAGAAGCAGTAACACTGGCACTTTCAGTCATAGTCGCATCCTGTGAGCTAGATGGATGTTCCCCTCCTTTTTCTTGCTTAGCAGCCTCCTCTGCGGCTTTTTTGGCTGCTGCTTCTTGCCTGGCCCTCTCCTCTTCCATTGAAACTCTAAGAGCAAGGGCCAGTTCAGGATCAAGGTTGGGATCCACACCAAATTCAAAACCAGAAACACCACCAGCTGCCGCAGCTGCAAAACCACTTCCTCCTTCCCCATCACCGGTGAAAATGGGTGTACTGCATTTGGTCAAAAGAAACAGCAAGGATCAGTATAACAAGGTTGATTCTCTGGTCAAACTTTGAAAAGCATGAAGCAATATGGAATATTCAATTCTCAACCTGATAAGTACATCAGAGAGAGCATTTGGACCAGGAGGAACATGAACTATGTGGCTGGTATCATTATTGTTAACAGCAGCAAGAAGAGCTTCCAACTTCTCTGACTTCCCATCGGCTTCTTCACCAAAATCAACAATATCAAGGGCTACACTGTTCTTTTTCAATTTCCTACCAATCATCTCCAATGCCTTCTTATCATGTTTGATAGGACTGCATTCAACAATTATTTTACATAAATAAAAATTTTAACAAGATCAGATTATAAAAAAAACTCTACCAGGTGTGATCAAATGCACCTTCCAGCAAAAACAATAATCCTTTGTTGCTGCTTTTTGTTCTGACGGTGCTTAAGAGCCAATTGAGCAACCTGGATACCCGCAGCCAAGTTCATCTCACCACCTATTTCTAGGCCTACATTGAAGGAAATTCATCATGGTTCAATGTAACTTTAATAAATTCCAAGAATCTAAGAGAACAAAGCCATCTCATCAAACTGCTGACAAAAATGGCATTTTTCTACTCAGAGATAAATTGAACAAAAGAATTCACGACTGATGATTTAATAGCCTACTTGGACAGTAATTGACCACTGCCAAGTCATGAAGTCCAGAATAAGCATCCATGCATTCAGAACCTAGATTGGTACTTATAAACACTGACTCTTATATAAAATATCTCCATTCAATATCTGAGCAAAGCGATCTAAAAAATACTGGTTTAATTGAGCATGGAAGTCCTCAAATTTGTGAATCATGAATTGAATTGAATTGAAACAAAACATTTGGTTTAAATTCTCAAAATCAACTAAGACAAGATAAGTCAAAGTAGAGCAATTATATGCATTAAAATCAAAAATAGAGACTAATGAAGCTGTCATATGAGCCATTAGAGAGTTGCTTGCTTGCAAAAGAACAAGAACTCTTGAGTGGGGCACCCACAATATTCTTTGAAAGTGCATCTACAAAATCAATGAACTTTGAAAAGGTAGATTACAAATTGATTTGAAAAATGTATGTAATATTTATAATCATCATATGATAAAAAAAGAAGTTGATAATCTTTACCCTCGCAGAGGCCAAAATAGTAGGGCAATACTTGGAAATGACTGCATCATGACAATGCATGTGATAGCAAGATCGGTTTGGTTTCAAGATAGTTCAGATATGCGAACATTCTTGGTCAGCTTTTCTCTCAGTTAAATTGTTTAAGGGGCTCTTTTCATGACAAAATTAGTGTTTTGAACCTAATTAGATTGCACAACTTATGATCACAAGAGAATCAATGAGCACTATCAATCACTTGATTCAGCTACAATTCAAGTAAATCTGCAATTCACCTACAGGTTTGACTTACCAGGTCGATCAATCAACATGAACCTAGAGATTTAAATTCTACCATGAGTGATTTAAAATTTTTAAATTTGATAAAAACAATAGGCAGTTTAAGACTTGGAAATCTTGAAAGAAGGATCACCAACTAGATGCACATAGGGGTTAACTAAAAAAGTGGAATGGAGATACTATGCTGAATAAAAGCAGTGTGTCAAAAGAAGCAAAGAAGCATTTGCAAAGATGCAAAGGCAAGCTAAGAAGTGCCTTAGAGAGAAGGCCAGCGACCCTGCCCATCAGAAGGAATGTGCTTTTTATTGTTGTTATTTTTTATCAACTCTCTTTTAATTTTTAATTCTTGTGCTTTTAATATTAATTTTTTTTTAATCAACTCTCTTTTATTTTTAATTTTATCTGGAGACTACCTCCCTCATGTATTTTTCCATCTTCACTTAACTATCTTGAAAAGAGATATGAGAATTATTTAACAATTCTATAAATCAGCTCTACAATTCAGTTCTTGCTTTTGCATCTTGCGCCTAAAATAATAAGAGAACCTATTGCCCAAGTGCACTTTCACTTTTGACTACCTTAGACAAAGCTGTATGGGACGTTTCCAACTCATTTCTACAGATATGAACAAAACTGAAACTATTTGAATGAAATAATTTTAAGCAAATAGCGCAAACTTACCATCCATAACAAAATAGAGAAAAATATTACCCAAAAGGCGTCTTGGGTGGCCCATATGGGACATTACAGAAGACACAAATATATGATGTGAAAAGTACAATATGAAAACTCTAAAAAAAAAAAAAGAAAAAAAGCCAACGAGTGCAAGTAAAAATTTTCCTATAATCCTCTTCACTAACAATTTCTTCCACTTCATCCAAGTAGTTGACCACTGGTGGCTACCCTCAGATGCCACAATGTCAAGGAATTCAAAGAAAAAGGCACACTTTAGGAAATAGGTCCTTTTATTGCTTGACCACAAGGCAAAAAAGATTTTACCCAACTGACGTGAAGTGAAAATTTTAAGAACAAAATAATCCCATACAATGTTATTCATGTACAAAGCCATATCCTAAACTCCTCTGGAGTGGAAGAAATAAAGTACTTAATACACTATTTTTGTTTTTATCAATTAGGCTTTTAATAAATACAGATACTATCTGCAACCCAACAATATATATTGCCATAACTAACAAAGAAAACAGAAAATTGCAAAACACAATCCTAAAATTGAACTTCCAGCCTTAAATTTCAAATCCTGTGCTTCAAGCCGAAAAAACAACAAAGATAGGAAACCTATACGAAAAAAGTAAAATAAAGACCAAGTTAGTATTCACACTCCATCTGCAGAACCCCCACCCCCCTTCCATTTCTCCTTCTATTTCTCAAATGGACTTGAGCGCTAGGAAGTACAAAATCAATTACTACGGCGAAAACCACATTGTTGCAAACCTAAATTTCAAAAACTTCTAAACATTCAAAAGCATGAATCTCCATGTTTCACAATGTAAACAAAACCGAAATGCCAGTGGGAAAAGACATCAGAAACTAACCGTGCATGCAAGCTAGGATCTTGCCAAGGTCGCTAGTAGGAGTGACCAAAACCCGAACCCCCTTTCCAGCCATTGTAAGAACTCCCACAGTATTCTCCGGATTGGACTACAAACACAAACACAAAAGCACACGGGTTCAAGACGATAAAACAACAAAAAGCACAAAATAAAATTACAAATAATTCAGTCTAACTAAGACAGAGAAACCCTAAAACAAAAGCATTCTCAGAGACAAATGCAAACCATAAACTAATTTCAGACCTGAGTTTTAGCTCCACAAATAAGATTAACAGCATCAGCTTGAGCCTGAAATCTGGAAGGTGAGTAATCACCATTTCGCATCCATTCCGAATTATCAATACAGATCATTGTCGACTATTTATCAAAGAAATCACGATTATAGCAAAATCATTATCCAAACAACCGATTGAAACACAAAGAACATCAAATAAAACCCTAATTTGAAGGAATTAGGAGAATACTAGCGTTTACCTCGAGCACCATGTCTAAAGAATGTAGGAGAAGCGAAGAATCGAGCAAGAAACAGAGAGATGAACTAAACTGTTAAGAAGAAGAAAAGATTTTTTTTTTTTGTTTACTTGTACAAGAAACAAGACGATGCCCACTTTAAAGTATAAGGGAATTCAACTCGGGTGCGATCGGGACTATAGCTACACACGCTGAGTCTGTTTGCCATTGGTTGGAATATTTTAGGCAACTTTTTTCTAGAGGCTACAAGAAAAATAAAAATGGAACGGGTACGGAATAAGGATCAACTTTATTTGCAAAAATATTAAAAATTATATAAATTTATTTTTAAAATGCCGTGAATAAATATAAAAGATAAAAAGAATAAATATAACATATATATAATTAAGCTAGAGAAATATTGTAGAGAAAAGATTTGTATTTTTTTTTTGGTGTATTGAATAACTTACAGTAAATTTATTTATAAACCGAAAAACTTAATGAAGATGGCAATAGATAGAGTTTGAATAAGGACAAAGTACTAGCAAACTTAGAGTAAATAGTCATCTATAATAAAAAAATATATATATTTTACATCACTTTTCCTTTTGATGACTATACAAAACGTAGGGTTGTGCAAATAATCGATTCTGTTCGATTTTTGACCAAATCAAACAAACCGTTTATAATAAAAAATAATCAAACCGAAATTGAATTATTTAGAATCGAAATCGAATAGACCGAATTAATTTTGATATATTCGGTTTTGGGTCAAGCTTCTTTGTTTATTGGATTTTTCACCTATTAAAACACTTTGATTTTTTCCTACACCTACTCCTCTCTCTTCTTCGTTTATTGTTCTTTTCACCTATTAAAACAACTTGGATTTTTTTTCCTATACCTACTCCTCTCTCTTCTTCATTTGTTGTGCTTTTTACCTATTAAAAAAATCTGGATGTTTGCCTCCACCTATTCCTCTCTCCTTCTTCTTCCATTTCAAGATCTAGCATTTTCTTCTTTCTAAATTCCAGATCTCTCTTTTCTTAGATTCTACTTCCAAAAATGGAGGGTGGGAGTTGCAAAGAGTGGATGCAACAGAAGCTTTCACGGGAGTGATGAGGGTGAGCACAGTAAATAACGGCAAAAATAACAAAAAGAAAAATAGAAAGAAGAAGAAGAAAAAATGTTAGAAATTTGGGAGAGAGAAGTGATGGATTAGAGCATGAAGATTGTGAATCGATTCTTGGAAAAGTATGTTTTCCATCTATCCAATTTTTTTTCTTTTTTAATTTTTTTCTTAGAAAGAAAATTTGAGATTTCACTAAAAAATAATAGATTGACCAAAAATATTGAGTAAAGGAAAAGAAATTTGATGTGGGTATTTATGGTTTGGTCTTAGGGATGATCACCCGACGGGGACCCTCCCCTTCGGGGCAGGGAATCCCAGAATTTCCCCCCCGTGTGGACGGGGACGGAAGGAAAAAATCTCCATTATAAAATCGAAGGCGGGGGACGAGAAATGGGGTATCTACCCCGCAAAAAATATATATTTTTTTAATTTTAAAATATAATATTTTATAAATAATTAAAATTAAAATATAACTTAATTTTATAACTATTAAGTTTTAAATTATACTTAATTTTAAATTTATGAATGGTTAAAATTTATATTAATTTAAATTATGATTGATTTTAAATTTTTTATTAGGGGTATGCAAATAGTCGGTTCGGTTCTGTTTTGGACCGAACTGAAAAAAAACCAAAAACCAAAATTTGAAAAATATAAGAATTGAACCAAAAGCAAAGTTTATAGAGCCGAAAATTGATTAGATCAAAATAATTTTGATCAGTTCGATTCGATATAGCCGGTTCTGAGTCAATATGGATTGTTTCAAGCCTAATTCCAGGCCTACCTATAATTTGGTTTGGTGGGCTCCAATTTAGTCCACTTTTATTGCTACAAATGATGCAATAAATTATTCAAAAAATGCGAGTACATTGTATTCGATGTCACGGTACCATAATAGAATATAATCGAATATAATCAATTATCACACTAGAAAAATATAACTGAATACAATGTAGTCATTCATCAAGTGAATACATTGTATTAAGATTTTTTTTGTCATGTATATGATGTATTTTGTTTTATTTTAGCATTCACTTTAAGTTTTTATTTTCCTTTCATTTTTTTGGATGCTTATTGTCAATTCAATAAATTAGAAGAACGTCACTGTAACAAATATAAAATTAAAATACTACATTATATTGTCATATTCAATTAGTGTAAAATATTAATACAATATATTAACTAGTAATATAACGACATCATATTCACTTATTCCCGAAAATAATATAATCAATGTTGTTATTCTATATTAATATAATACATTGTATATGGTAAATTTTATAAATGGTTTTGTTATTATATATTAAAATAATACATTGTGTATTGTATACAATGTAATCCAATTTGTTATGCCATGTATATTTTAGAAGGATTTAAATTCATATTTTAATTCACTTCTAAATTTTAATTTTAATTCACTTGTAAAAAAATTAAAGTACAAAAATTGAGAACACTAATACTCTACTACTTAATTTAATAAATTAAAAATTTAAATTTATATCATTTTCTAAGTGAACTCATCAGCAACTCTTTCCATGTAAATTTTGGCAGTGTATCCACTTTTGCCCAAAAAATAAATTGTGTTCATTTCTATCCAACTGAATGTATTGTATTTATTTTTGTCCAAACTAAATAGAGTAAAAAGAATGATTTCCATGTATGAATAAAATTATTAGCTCTATATATAAAAATTAAAAAAAAAGTCATTAATTAACAAATTATACTGATATAGAATATCGCATTAAACATATGTCCATATATTGAAAAAAGAGATGAGACAATCTATATAATATAATTAATTTGCTATTTATTTCATATCAACACAAAGAAATGCGTAAGTTGATGCTGAATAACTCAAAATAAAAAGTAGTGCAGCAAAATCAATTAAAATAACATTTGTAATATCTATTCAATTTTTATCTTCCTTGACATTAGAAAAGATAAATTTAAAAGAAATAATTTTATTTAATAAAGAAAAATAAGATTAAGAAAAAGAAAAAATATAGTTAATTAAATAAGTTAAACACCATTAACTTTGAAATAACCCCACAAAATCTATTATTTTTTAGCTTTCTTAACACCAACAGTGAAGAGCAATAATAAAAAAAACACACAACAATAGTGAAAAGATCTTCTCTTTCTAATTACGATTACCTTAATTGTTCACTGTCAACAATACCTGCTGCTGATAGATCCTATAAAGTTTCACTAGAGCTAATACACTCTATCAAATTTGGCCAAAATTAAATACCCTATATTCAGTTTTTCTCCAAACAAATATACTATTTTTCAAATTGAACTCAAATTCAATCTTATTTTTAATTAAAATTAAATTTGTAAAATTAATTTAAATTGGATTTAATCTATTAATTTAATTTTAATTGAATACTATTCAAATTGAAATTAAATTGGATTTTAACCAATTTCAATTGCCAAATTTAATTGAATTAATTCAATTTTTTTTGAATTTAGATTTCATTTGAATGGACATTTTAATTAAAATTAAGTATCAATTAAATTAATTAAGATCAAATATAATTACACTAAGCAAATTTGATAATTTGATAAGTGAAAGAAAGCTTTCAAGGAATAGGTATTTTTACTTTTGCCCAATCTCCGTATACAAATTTTGAAAATTGTGTTGGCTATTTGATCAATCATCCTTCACAGCGTATTCATTACATGCCTATAACTATATCCCTATTAGGTGCAAATGCAAGGTGGGGATTTTAATTTAATTTTAAATTTGATGGAAATAATCAATATTAAAAAAAGCAAATAAATAAATTTAAAATTTATAAATAATAAAAAGAAAAAAATTATTTTTGAAAATAAGAGGTGCCATTCAATTAAAATAAGATTGAATTTAATTTAATTTGGATAATTAAACACAGTTTATTCAGTTTGGATAAAAGTAAAAATAGTATATTTAGTTTAGTAAAAATGAATTTAGTTTTTTTGTGTAAAAGTGAATACAGTGTATTAAATTTAGATAAAAGTAAATTGAATGCATTTAATTTGGCTAAAAATGAATGCAATATATTTAGTTTACATTTAGGCAATGAAGTTATCGGTTTTCTTGCTTTTACATTTTTATAGTGTATAAATTATGGTGCTAATACTATTACAGTGTATAAATTATAAGAATTATACTCAAATCAACAAAAAAAATATTTAGAAGTAGAAAATTAATAAATTTAGATTTCTATTTTTTTAAAGTTGAATACTTTTTAAGAGGTATTGCTTTCTTCACAATTAGGACTTGACAAAAACATTAAAAAATCACTAAATCGGTGGTTAAAATTGAATTCAAGCTGATTTATATTATTATTAGTTCAATTGAACGTAATCCTAAACTTCAATTTTTTAAAAATAATGACTAATGGATTTAGATTTAGATTTAATCTAAGGTTAATGGATGCTTATTTGTAATTTTTCATATATATTATCTACGTGTGTGAGAGATTCTAAGGAGTAATTTTAATATCTTAATTAAAATTACCATTGTTAATATATGTAAATATAAATATATTTTATACTTTAATCACCAAGAATCATTCATTTATTAATATTGATGAAAATTAATTAATCTTAAATTAATTTTTTATCATTTTGCAAAGTATTTATGTAATTTTTTATGGTATTAACAATGGATTTACATTAGCATATGAAATTGACAATCTTGTTGATGAATAAATTCATGACACCTACGAAATTTATTAAGACAAATCATAAAGTCTGAATTTTAATTTTAATTCACTTGTAAAAATAATTAAAGTAAAAAAATTGAGAACACTATTACTCTACTACTCAATTTAATAAATTAAAAAATTAAATTTATATTTTAATTCACTTTAAATTTTAATTTTAATTCACTTGTAAAACAAATTAAAGTAAAAAAAATTGAGAACACTAATACTCTACTACTCAATTTAATAAATTAAGGATTTAAATTCATATTTTAATTCACTTCTAAATTTTAATTTTAATTCACTTGTAAAAAAAATTAAAGTACAAAAATTGAGAACACTAATACTCTACTACTCAATTTAATAAATTAAGGATTTAAATTTATATTTTACTTCATATCTAAATTTTAATTTTATTTAATTCACTGTAAAAAAATTAAAGTAACAAAATTGAGAAACAAAAAACATGTGCCTACCAGGATTTGAACTCAAGACCATTAGATCTTGATAGAGTTTCACGCTACCATTAAGTTAGAGTGTCTAATTTGATATTATAGTACTATAAAATATATGTATAGTTAAAAACTTCAGTCGGTTTGGTTCCTTCTATTTTTCAATTTCAGGAACCGAAATTGAACTGATTAAATCGATTTTAAATTTCGCTTCAGAATCGAATGAACCAAAAATCGAATTAACCAAACCAAATAGACCTAATTCTATTCGGTTCGATTTTTGATTTCGATTCAATTATGCACATCCTTATTTTTTATTTATTAAATATTATATTTTAATTTTAATTATTTATAAAATATTATATTTTAAAATTAAAAAAAAAATTGGGAAACGGGGATCCTCGGGGGGAGGGGGACGGGGGGGATTTTCTCCCCATTCTAGAGTCAAGGGCGGGGATGGGGAATCCTCGACCCCGACAGGACAGTGAGTGGGGATACAATCCTCGGCCCCGTCCCGCCCCATGAGCACCCTATTTGGTCTCTAGGCCTTATAATTTTCAATTTAATGGTTTTTTTATTGGAGTGTTGATGGCTTGATGCTGTTCATTTTATACTTGCACGAAGGGAGGGATTTAAGGGGTATTAGGTGGCTTTAGTTTTGCAGATTTATTTGGGTGGCTTTAATTTTGCATATTTATTGTGATTGAATGAGAGAGAAAAAATTGGAACAACAAATCTAAGAAGAAGAAGAAAATAAAATAAAAGAAAGGAAAAGTGGGTGTGTATGTGTGTATATATATAAGCAAAATGGTGAGTTTTAAAAATTTTAGTTCGTTCCGTTCTTTTGATTTTGCAATTTTAAAAATCGAACCAAACTAATTAAATTAATTTTTTATTTTGGTTTAAAACCGAACGAACCGAAATATCCGAATCAAACAGACCAAAATTTATTCGGTTCGATTTTCGGTTTCAGTTCGGTTTTGTACACCCTAATATAATGAATATATCTAGTTAAAATATTGCTAAAAAAGATCTGATAGATAAAAATTTAGCGTAAAAAAATGAAAAGAATAAGATATCCATATGTATATATTTCTCTTGAAAAAAATAATGAGCCATACAGATGCACTTCAATAATGTGTATTTGCTTATTGATAATAGAACTTGATAATGCTTTTACAAAAAGATCAATTAGTTTGTCACTTGAGCAAATTTTGCAATTTGTCTTTTTTTCATAATGTTATATCGTTAATTGTTATTTCAAACAATAATATATATACTCCTTTAATGTGAAAATTGTAACTCTCAATAACATGGTCTCTCAATTAACTCGATAAATAGTCAACATTAAATAGCTCAATAATTAATGCTTTTACAGCCAAAATATTTGATATTTTTTAGTGTCTGAACTTTTAGTCCAAATATCTTATAAGTCTAATTTAATATAGATCATTTCTTTTTCTTTGTCTAATCATCTTGATATTGACATTTTTCGATAATTAGAGACTCATACTATAATCATTACTTTTCATATAAAACAATTGAATTTGTAAATAAATTATCAACAATATATATATATATATATATATATATATATATAATCCATTTTTGCATAATTTACCCCCTATTAAAATTATTTTTGGGGTTATTTTTCTAGAAATACAGAGTCATTGATTGATTTTACTTTTTGTCTTTTCTAAAGTATTATTTTGAAATTTTTTCATTTCATTTTTCTTTTTAAAAAATAATGTTTTTTGCATTAAAAGATCTATATATCATGCTTTTGGACGGAATATAGATTCATTGATAACATTATAAAACTTCCTATAATTAATTAATATGGCTCTTTACATTTTTTTTTGATAAGTCATACTATTAATTTTGAGGGGTTATAGACATTTATAATTTATGAGATTTATAGTACTTACTTTTCTTTAAATGTACATTAATGTATATTGTGCCTCATTAAAATCTGACTAAAGAAAATCTTATAGAACAAAAACCTAGTGAAGGAAAAAAAAATACATAATATCCTTAATACACATTATAAGTCATATCATTAAAAACCTTAATAGAAAAATTCAGTAAAAAAAACTTTAGTTAAGAAAAATAGTACAAGCATTTTTCTTTCCCTTATTATAATATTGGTACGAAGTTTTAAACTTCTGTATATAAAGTTCCAATAAGCAATATTATAAAATTTATTTTTTAAAAATGAACCTTATATTTTCCAAATATACTTATCACATATCGTGCTAAACACATATTTTCTTAGTATATTATGCATAAACTGAAAAATAACAACTTTAACTTATTTTGTAAACTTATACATGAACTGAAAAATAACAACTTTAACTTATTTTGTAAACTTACTTCTAGTATATTTTCACAAGTATGTACAAGTTTATATTCACATCTTTCATTTATTTAAAATGGAGAATTAATAATATGATCATACGATAATAAGTAAATGACCATTATATTTTTCATGTCTTGTCATGAATAAGTTATCTATTCTCAATATGGTATTTTCAACCGTTGTTATTCTTTTTCTTAATTATCGGTCACTTCTAGTGGTAAAAACTAATAATATCAATAGTAATAATTATCATTTTTCGAAAATATTATTTTTATAACTATAATTTTATATTGATTTATTCACTTTAGAAAATGAAACAAATATAATAAAATAATATTCATGATTCATTTCAGAAAATGAAACAAATATAATAAAATAATTTTATGACACGTATACAATATAATCATATAATAGCTATTATAAATGAATGCATTTAGTAATTTCATTCAAATATTTTTAAAGCAATACTTAAAAATAAATAAAAATAATAGAATTTTTCAAATAAAACATATATAATTATACGGAACACTAGTATATTTAAAATAATATGCAATTTTAAGTAACAATTTGACAATTATCTTATAATGTATAATTACATAATCAATCAATAGCAATGATATATAATCATGAAATATATTATACCTAGTGACTTTACAACTATTAAAATACTCAATAGAAGATAATTTATAAGCATATTAGTACTTTGCTAATATTATTTGTCAAATAGTGCTTGATCTTCAAGTTAAAATAAAATTTTAATTTTTGAAATTTGTTATAATATTTTAAACTTTTCAAAAGTTTCAATAGCAATTAAAATCATAATAATAGGCAGCATTATAATGATTCAAAATTATATAAATAAAATTCAATAGATAGTTGTATTGAATAAAATTTTTAAAAATATTTATATATTTCAAGCATGATAAATTTTTCAAAAATTTTATATAATTTCATTATCAAATAGACAAATAGTACTAATTAGTTACCTATTAATATATTACCATATTGATAAATATTAAAAACGTATTGCATCCATTATAAGGAAATATATATCTTTATAATCAACACCAATTTATTGCAATAAGTGTCATAAAACAAGTCTTATTTTATAACTTTATTGTATACTGCACGAATATCATGTGTACTATATTAACACCATATCTTTTGAATTACAGATCCAAAAATTTATATTTATAAAATTAAATGTAATTAATATCTGTATTTTTTAACAGATTTAATTTTAATATTTTCATTATGTTGAAAATATCAACATTAATATTTTTATGAGAAATGTTTGCTCCCTTCAATGATATAACATATTGAAATATTTTATTTAATTTCAAGTATCTAAACCACTTATAGAGTTTTGAAATTAGTTATACCATATGTTTTTTCAGGAGTATCTATCTCCATAATATGACCATTTGGATTTATTTGCTCATTTCTATTCAAAAATTGTATTTTTATTTATAATTGAATAATTTACTCTATAAGATAAATTGTCATACTGGAACATTATTTTAATTTGGAGCATTTGTAGTTGATATATATGAGATTCAACACATCTTTACACACTAACAAATACGTTAGTATCATAATTAAATAATTATTTAAATTTCAATTTCATGATATGAGGATTTAAATAACATATAATGTATTTATTTTTTTAATTTTTTAGCTGCTTATTTTCTTTCTTCGATATTAGAAAATCTGTTTAATTAAAATGCAATATCTAACTAAAAGTATTACTTCAATCAATATTTTTTCTATATAAAAATAATACTATATATTATTCTCATAAAAATGTCTAACAATTAATTGGAAGTGATAATGCCCAAATTATCATTTGCGAGGTTGGCCCAATAGTCTCAATCCCATCTCAAATTAAAAGGAATTATCCTGACAAACGTCTAGCTCTCTTAAAAAATCTATATCCAAATAACCAAGCAAGTATAGGGAGTAAAAAGATAATGCAGTCTGATCAAACTACTAAGTGTTGGTCTTCAATAATATCCACTGACACATGCCACTGTCCCATCCAATATCTAGTCATTGTCATATCATCAGATACCTACTTTGACACTCGAATAGACCACTCAAATGGCTTTAGACGTCTCATATAAATATCAAGCTCCATTTAAGCATGACAAGTTGAACTTTCTCAATCTCTCTCTCCCTTCTTTACGCTCTCCCAATCCAAGTATCGCTAACTTAAACTTTGGATGCTAACGTTTGGTCTGCCCGAACTAGCTCTTTTTTTGCAGGACTAACTCTTGCCTCAATTTGATCGGATACCCCAGGCAATGTCTCTTTATCATAGTTTTTATTCGACTACCTTGTGCCTTATCTCTTTTATTAAATCTCTGGATTTACTAGGAAGCATTTTATAAACATTTTTGCTAGACTTTTTGAGTATGAATATGTACAACGAACTTATAACAATTATTTACATGTGACATATGATCACTAATATTATCAAGAAAAATATTTTGATTGCATAATCTAGAAGTTGAGCATTTAATTTGAATAATCTCACAAACTATAGGTTCTGAGTTGATAATAGACACACACGTGATCATTTTATCAATACATTTTTTAAAAATTATAAAACATTTGAATGGTTTACATGATGAATAGTAGATCCATATATAGGGGTGAGCATTAACTGATTAACCGGTCTATTAGCAAAAAAAAATTAACCAATCCATTACCATTTATTTTTTAAAATCACTAACCATTAACCAGTCCATTACATTCGGTTAACCAGTCCATCGGTTTCATTTTTTTGATTTGGTTAATCGATATTTTTCGGTTAACTATTAAAATTTATAACATAAAATTATAAATCAAAAATTAAATAAAATTTAATTCAATTTCAAATGTGCAAAGTAATTCAAAATAAAAATTGTAACGCCCCACTACACAAAAAAATAATAAAATAATAAAAAAGTGGTGTGGTGTATGGTTAAAAATTAAAGAAAGAAAAAAAAAAGAAGAGAAGAATCGGGTTTGTCAAAAAGTGGGTTTGAAAAAGAGGGTAGGTGTGGTTTGGTAAAAAAATTAAAAAAATTAAAAAATTAAAAAAAATTAAAAATTAAAAAGAAGAAAGAAGTTAAAAAAAAGAATCGGGATAAATGGAAAAGAAGAAAGAAAAAGAAAAAAGATAAGGAGGAGGAAGAAGAATAGACACCGATCGAAGAGGGAGAACCAGCACCGGTCAACAGCCACGCCGGCCACTTTGGATGGCGACGAGTCGCTCGCGCCATGTCGCGTCCTTCGTCTCCAACGTCGCCTCTGGTGGCTTGCTTGTAAGTTGTCTCCCTCAATTTCTTTCTCCCTTCAAATTAAAGATTTCTTCCCTTCTGCCCGCGATTTGCGAGGACGACCGACGACAAGAGTAGCACCGACAACCTCCCCGTAGGGAGATAAACTTGTCAATGCCCTTCGCTTCTCTCTCGCTGGTGAAAAGTAGATCATAGAAAAGGTGTGACTGACGGTTTTTGTTAGATCCCGATCAACTCCGATGGCCGTTGGGCGCATGACCACCCACCGTGGAGTCCTCGGGGCTGGATCTTCAAGTGGACAGCTTTGGTACATTTCTGGCGAGTCTCCGGTGAAGCTCCGACGACCGGTCCGACGAGCCCAAAGATGACAAAATACAGAAAAAAATATGGAGATCGACGCTAACGGGTATGTGGATACAAACTACTCTTAATTTCATTTAATTTTGAATTTTATGGTGAATTTTATATTAGGCAAGTATATAAATTTAAGAATTAGTGAGAAATAATTGTAAATAATAAGAGATAATAGTGATATAACATAAAATAGATGAGAATAGAAGAAGAAATTAAGTCATTAGTTGGAAAGCTAATTTGTGTCTAATGATGCTCATAAAAAACATTCTAAGTGAAATATGGTGATTTATTAGGAATTAAGTGCAAATATAACATTCTAACAATAAATATATGTATTATGATGGAATTAAGTTGAAGATAAAATTTGGGTATGAAATTATATATAAAACATAATCATGATTATGCGGGTAACAAAAAAAACATAAAATAAATTAAGTGTTAATCGATATATATACTAATATACATTGATGTTAGAAACATAAATAGCATAAAACAAAGTATGAAGAGATTTGTGAGTGTTAAAATTAATATATTAGTTGAATTGTATAAAATGGTATATGAAGTGAATAATTAATATTAAATAGTATTTTATGTATAAAATATGTTATATTAAATTAGAAAAAGGACAATATTGACTAGTGCTCTGACATGATCTCTAAAGCAGACATGCGGAGGCACTGGAAGATGTATTTGCCGCTGTGCAAAACAAAACCTTAAGGGGTCGGCATGATCTCTAAAGCAGACATGTGACGCCCAAAAAGGATAATATTAACTAGTGCTCCGGCATGATCTCTAAAGCAGACATGTGGAGGCATTGGAAGATGCATTTTGGGGGCTCCGGCATGGTCTCAAAAGCAGACATGTGGGGTACCTCAAAAGCAAAATCGTGCGTCGCCTAGCTCCGACACGATCTCAAAAGCAGACGTGTGGAGTGACAGGCAACAAAGCGGACAATATCTGCTAGTAGCGGTGATTAGGGTTGTTACAAATTATGGGCTGGATGGCTCCGAGAGCTCGGTCCATAAGTATCACGCCTTGATGTGTATTACCAGATTGAATGGCTCCGAGCGCTCTTCCGGTAAAAGTAATTAAAATGAGTTGTGGACTGAATGGCTCCGAGAGCTCGGTCCACAAGTGTATATAATTATGTATGTATTAATAATGGGCCATATGGTTCCGAGAACTCGATCCCGTGTTTAAATTCTGTTTGTTCAACTCGGTGCAAATTCCAATTAATACATTAAGGGCAAATATTAGAAGTAAATAATGAAATAGAGGTTGACGTAAGTATTTCACCAAATATTAATAACCAATTTATAGAATTTGTGTTGTGATTAAATTAAATTATGATTAGTTACAACTAATGATAATTTAGATTGATTGGTATTGAATGCCTATATTTGTACTGTGAATAATTGTGCGTTACACATCTGGAGTAGTGTGGTATAATTAGGAATGTGTATAATATAATTATGTAACTGTAAATGTTTGAACAATGATATGTAATATTCTTGCCTACAGGATTGGAGAACTACGTGGTTCTGATTCTCTAAATGGGATACGTAGGAAGCTTGAGAATTGATATCTCAAGTCCAATTCAATTTATATTCATATAATTATGCACGTCGTAATAAGTACATTGGATCCTGGTGATGCAATTCTTATTTATATAATAATGTATGTGAGTATATGTTTATAATTATGGTGAACTAAGTTTCTATGTTGAAACTAATTATATAAATTGTGTTAATGTGACTTGTATATGAAGAAATTTTTAGTATATGTATAAACTATGTAATGGATTATAAGAAATTATTGTAAATAGGCATGTAATTTATATATCATATGAATTCAGTGAGTTGTGTGAATGAGCTTTAAATAAACTGTGCTTGAGTGATGATGATTGTGTTAAGATGAAATTACAGAAGTGTTGTTTTGTTGATGGAAGTTATGGAGCTGGAGGAATGATATTGGGAGTGAAAAAAAAATAAGTTTTTGCAGGTTTGAATAGCATAAATTTTAAACTGGCATGCTGTCGAGATTTTATTTAGGTGCATAGAAAAATTAATAGCTGTTGAAATGACAGTTAATTGAGATTCTGAAAGTAATTATATAATCTTAAAAATGTTTTATATTCTTTTCCACAAGAAGTAGCCATTATAAAAGGGGGATCCTGTCGAAATTTTGATAGAATAAATAATATGTTAAATTAATAAACTTTTCAAATGTAGTCAACCCTTAAAGTTAATCCTCACAAAGAGATCTAAATCCATGTGTGACATCCGGTATTCGGATCTTTTAACTGGCCGGGTATAGGATGTTACAAAAATAAAGAAACAAATATAATTTATTAGCCAAAATTTATTTTCTATAAATTGATACCTAATATTATAAAATAAATTTGATATTTGTTGAAAATTAATATGTATAATTCTAAATCAAATAAAATTTTGCATAATATTAAATGCTATAACATAAACTCTAAAATACAAGAAAATATAATTAAACGCTATTAAATAAAATATGAAAACCAATATATGATAAAAAATAACATATATAAAAGTTAATCGGTTACTATATATAAATATTTTTATATAATTAAAGAAATGACATCATATAAATTTAGTTTAAAATATTATATAAATTTTATAGGAAAATATAAAAAATTAAGATATAAAAATAAAAATATAATTTAAATATATTTTAAAATGTTATTTTATCTAAGTTTTAAAAAAATAGAAAACAAGAAATTTCTTTATGGTATATATATATATATATATATATATATATTCTTGATTATCGTCCTCTAAACGAAATTGGATTGGGAATTTTGTCATTTACCTAAATTTTCTCACTAAATAATTTATTTCTTTTTCTAAATTTTTTCTTTTAGATTAGAATATTAAGTTGGACCACATAATTTAATTTAACAGGTAATTTTTCACTTACTACTTTCTTATGCCATATGCTACACATATATAGGCCACAACATATATATTTTTTATATTTCATTTATTAATGAATTAAATTTCATGTATTAATATCAGCAAGCGAAAATTGATCCACCTTAATAGACTTTTAATGGAGAGTAACATTGTTCCAATTTTGAAATTGCACCGAAAGTAAATTACAGGATTACATTGCACTTTTTGCAAAAATCGGTGTTAAGATTGAAGGACCGAAATTGATCGATTTTAACATATTATTAATGGAGGGACAATATTGCTTTAATTTTAGAAGTTTAAGAATAATATTACACCAAAATAAAATAAGAGAGCAACATTGTCCTGTATAGAGACAATTTTGTAATTTTTCTGTTTAAAATATTATTTGAATTATCATATTTTATAATATTTGAATTATATCGAATCCATATACTATTCTTTTCCATATTGAGTAGTGATCAACTGTTATTTGTTTTAAGCGATAGTTATTTGTTTTGGGATTGGATGTGAAAAAAGCAGTTGAATAATATCTGTGATTGTGATTATCCAGTGATGTTGAGGCAACTAATTGGGAAATATAGTAATAAAAAAAAAGTGTATCAAAGTAGAAAGGCTACTTTGTTGGAATAGATGCCAGTAAACTAAACCCAGAAACCCAACTTCATCAAACTAAACCCAGAAACCCAACTTCATCCTGCAAAATCTAATGCTTGTTGCCCTTTTCCATATTAAAAGAAGCAGTTTCTCCTTTCGTATATTTTCTCAAAACAAAACAAGTTGACTGAACTATGCGCCAGTCAATTTTATTTCAGAAAACATGTAACACAGTACATTATTATACAACAAAATTAGGCCAGGGGTATAGTAGGGCACAAACTCCCCGCTGGCTTACTTCGTCAAGATATTATTTCTTATTTTTGAGTTACGGATTTGCCTGCTTGCAATTGGGTTTGTATCGGGGGCAGTTGCAGTGAAGTTTTGGTTTGTGAGGGTCGCAGACTGCTGGTTGGTTGCTACCCTTTGTACCGCCAGTAACAGGTTCATCAGTTTTTTTATTAGCTACTTCATCTGCAACAATTTAACAATGTCAATACATTTGTTTTTTTTATTCATCATTCATAACAGCAACTAAAATAGCAAAAAACTATTTGGATATTTGCTTTGCAAGTTTAATAAAATTCTGACCATTGTGAGCCAACTCTCGAGCTAGAGTTGGAGAGAGCTGAAGCGTGAGAAAAGAAGACAAGAGGATGCATATGATGAAAAAGGCCTTCATTTTTAAGAGATTCAAGTGAGGTGTGGTTCATTTTTTGCTCTCTTCTCTTTATTTATATTCAACAACAAAACACACTGTTTCAAACAATTAAGTATCATAGTCATTGTTTATATTAAATTCCTTTCACAATAATTCTAATTGATGCCATATGTTTATCTGCATAACATATATAGAATGACAAAAGCTTGATGAGATCAGCAAGAAGACATGGCTACCCCATTTCTTATCAGTATCTTTATCTCCATTACCTTTTAGAAAGAAATTTGACTAATTACTTTATCAAACTTCAATTACCTACCTAATTAACCTTACTTTTCTGAAGTGTGAATGCAAACAAAGAGAGAAAAAATTTGCAAATTATTGCGATGTTTCCACTAAGTTGCTACTTTCTTTCACCTTTTTTATCACGTCCAGTCCTCATCCACTACGGCCTTTTTTTTTTTTATTAATATGGTGTGGTACACATGGGGGAATAATTCTAGTTCTAATCCATAAAATAATACTCCAACTTTGATATATTATATAACTTGGCCATCTGTTTAAATTTGCGCCATTTTAGTACCTCCATTAAAATATCAAGTAATTATAAATATAAATATCAGTAAAAAAATTGAATCCCAAATATCACGCACTTCTAATCGAGTATTGACTACAAAATAAACTCTTGTGTTTCGTTTCTCCATTTTAATTAAAATTTATATATGATGCTTAATTGTTATTTTGAAAAAAAAAGAAGGCAATTATTTGAGTGAGGAAATGGAATATATATATATATATATATAATTAAATAATAATTTATTAATGGTATATATATTATAACACATCATATCATCCAATGACCAATTTCATTCAAATAAGATATATATATATATATATATATAATTAAATAATAATTTATTAATGGTATATATATTATAACACATCATATCATCCAATGACCAATTTCATTCAAATAAGACAATTATTCAAAATAAGTTATAAAATTATAATTATATAAAATATATAACAAATTATAATCCATTATCCACAATATAAAGAATATAGATTTAAAAGTGAAAATATTTATTAACATATTAAATAAGTCTAGTAATTTTTTTTTTGTAAAATAAAATAAAATGAAATGTACTTAACATGAAAAGATCATATAAATCTTAAAGAAAAAAATACATAAAAAAATATTTTGGGTTTGAAAGTAAATATGTATATATAATAATCAATTAATTGTGACTCATAAGTCGAATTCCATTGCAACTGTAATACAAATAAATAATTGTATAATTTAAAACTAAAACCGATAAATCGATTAGCTTTCTTGCACATCGTTATCCCTTTATGGGTCCTCAATATTGTCCTTTTAAAGGTCAACGATATTGTCATGCACCCGTGAATATATACATTATCCGTAGTAAATAATAGAAAAGATACCATCACAAATATCCTTTTTTGTTTTTTTTTTCCTTCTCTTTGCCTTTGCTATTATTTTAAAGGCCAGATGTGCAATTCGCCTCCTAAAATTTATCAAAAAGAACAATTAACACCTTAAAGTTTGGTTTGGTACAATATAACTCCCAAAATTTATAAATTGATTTAATTTAACCCCTAACTTGACGGGACCATTAATTTGACTTTTTTTTCCTTCAGTTAACTGATGATGTGACACCCCCAAATGACATGTGACTATCTAGCACATGACACATCACCCAACATGTGGTGCACATGTGACATGTATGAAGACATATGGCAACCATATGCCCATCACGTGACTTTAAAAAATCTTATAATTTTTTTACCTATTCCTTTTTGGCCTTCCCTTTCTGTTTCTCTCTCTCCCTCTCAAAACTAGAGCTCTATCTCCTTCACCCTTCCATTTGAACTACCAAAAAAGCACCCTCTACGATTGTCATAATCTTTAGTGTGGACCAGAGACGGATCTTCCTTAAGAAGCCTCCGTACAGTAGCGGCATCATTTTAATGAGCGTGCCATAATATCAATGAGGTCCTACTCACTTCAGCCTTTTCTTTTTGCTTATCCAAAGAGGAAAGAGGTCTAAAGGAAGTACTGGAGCTCATGGCCAAAAGAAAAAAAACAGATTGAATCAGAAGAGAATATTTTTCTTCTCCTATTTTTCCTAATTGTTTTGTTCCCTCTTCATCAATTTTGTTTATTTCTCTTATTTTGGCCGGCAACAGTTAAGCTGTGGATGAAATAGGAACTAGGATGTTTAAAAATTTCATAATTATGAATAAAGAAGATCTATTTTTAGATTAGGAGTTGCTCCCACCCATAGTTTTGAATCCAAACACTTATAATTCCTTATAATTCTTTATTTCTTCATTTCCACAATAAGAATTTTAAAGAATCCAATGTAGCTAAGCTCTTTTTCGCTATGGCCATCGGCGGAGCGACTTAATTGGAACATGTTTATTTTTTTTATTAAAAACAAGCAAAATATTATAGATCTGAACACTAAATTTTATAATATTTTCGAAATTAAACAAAATTTTACTATAAAGATCCAATCAATAAAACCATCTCATATCTTTCGCTATTGCCTCCCTTTCAACCTAATCTTCATACCTTGCATATAACTAGAAAACAATTTAAAGAAAGGGAAAAAATTAGATACAGAGATCTAAGTGAAAAATGAAAAAAAAAAATTCCAAGCCTTGCCAATTCACTAATAACCCGATTGAAGATGAAGAGAGTGTATATTTATATATGGATCATAGCAACCACAAATCCACTAACCCAAATCTTTCTTTGCATTTTAAATTCAAAGCTCTTAAAAGATTTGAAACAAAATTTGAGCAGAAACTAGAGAAAATGGATGAAACTGCTTTAAATTCACCAAACAACACCAACAACAATGGTTCAAAAGCTTAAACTCTCCCCAATCCAAATCTAAGCACAATCGGAGAAACATTTTTCTTGTTGTCACCATTGTTGTTATCATCCTTTTTGTCCTGGTGGTTGCGATTTTAGCATTAACAGTTTTTAAAGCCAAAGAACCCTGCACCACCATCAATTCAATCAAAGTCGATGATTTGTTGTGGTAACCTATAGAGGCAAAGTTATTGATAAAGAAATGGAAGGGATGAATTGGGTAAAAAAATTTTATAGGGTTTTTTATGGTCATATGTAAGGCACAGGATTGCCACATGGCTGTTGACGTGTCACACTTACGCCACGTATCTTTCTATATGTCATGAGTTGGCATTCCATATGTCAATTTTGATGCCAGGTCATTGGTCATCTAACGAAAAAAGTTAAATTAATGGTTTCGTCTATTTAGGGGGTTACATTACCCCAATTTACAAATTTAAGGAAAAACATTTCACCAAAATAAACTTTAGAGGGCTAATTGCTCTTCTTGGTAAACTTTAAGGGGTGAATTGTACCTTCGGCCTATTTTCAAATGCCATGTTGATGGGTGTTAAAACCAACAAAAATAAAATTTCTACTTAAAATTAACTTATAATTAGTGATGAGTAGAATCGAATACTCAAGAATTTATTAAGTTTTAATTCTTTAAATAACTAGAAAATTAACAAACTAAAAATAAATGATGGGGGATTTTATAAATCTAAGAAACTAAAAATAGAATTAAATTAAAAAAATTGAAACAATAAAATAAAAATATATAAAATAAATAAAGACAAAATCAATGGATGAGAAAATTCCAATTAAAGGTATTCGCAGCACAGGATTTAATTTATTGATCATAGATGAAAATATAATTCTAAAATAATGTAATGGATCGATTATAGTTGTCGAATTTGCGCTCCCAATCAGTCTTTTCGTATTAATAGGCTAACCAAACAAGATTGTAATTAACCATTAACCAATAAATAACCCTTTACAAGCTAAGGAATTTAATTTATCTACAGTTTTATGAATTAAAAAGACCCGATCTAAGCCAATAGAAGCGGGATTGATTTAGACTAAATCATGCACTTACTTAATACAACAACCCTTCTCAGTATGTTATACTAATTACCACTCGTTTTCGAATCTACCAAATAATTACATATTTGATATCTTCAACTAGTTGTATGTTATTTAATTAAATGAACAATGGGCCCTTATTGCACAAAAAAAAATTGAGATTTAGTTTCTCCAAGCCACAATAAATAACATGAACATCACATAAAATTAAAGAGAAAATTAAAGTACAAACAATCTCACAGTAATTGGTTGAATCCTACCCTTGAATTAACATTTAACCAAAATTAACTCTTAGCCACTCATGGCCATTATAGAGCTAAAAAAGAGAATGAGTATGAAGATCTGATCTCCCTTTTTTTATTCCTAATAAAACTCCTCAAATAAAGGTAGTTTAATTCTACCAAAATAAGTAAAAGAAAATAAATATTAAATAAAATCTAAACTTCCTATAACTACTACTTTCAAATACCTAAAATATAGCTTAATATTCCCCAAAAGTTGTCTAGGACTCCTTTGATGACTAAGACAACTCACAAGCACAAAACAGATGGTCAACTTAACTCTATTGTGCTTTAGGCAAGGCTAACATCCAGATCTGCCCAAATTCAACTTTTTGCTTCCAAATAAATTCCAATCTTCATGCTCATCCTAAATCAACTCTAATTATCCATAAATTACTCCTTTCTTATTAATTTAATCCTGTAATGGTCAAAATCACAAAACAAATGAAAAGTTCCTAGATTTGCTAAAAATAATAATATATAAACATGTAAAAATCAAGTATAAATGTGTAACTTTGACCACTTATCACATGTATTGGTTTGTAATAATTTAACACAATGTTACATTTTAACCCTTGCTTATTGATAATATCAAATGATTTATTTGTGCAAAAAAAAATTGATTTTATTGATGGATTTTATCGATGGAATTTTGCATTTTACCGACAGAAAAATCCCTTGCTGATGGTTTTTAATGCATTTCGTAGGTAAACACACATGTAGCCATACCTGAGAGATGGTTTGAAAATCAAAGGCCTGAAAGACTAGGAGTCATTGCGGGATATAGCTATAGAAGCTAAAAGAGAGTACTTAGCCAAAAGGGCAAGTAGCGAGAATATGAGAAGGAATTTTGGCAGTAACAAGGCTATCGGGAATAGTAGTGGGCAGAACAAAATTGGGTAAGTCACTATCTTGGGTTTTGAATAGGTTGGTTAAAGAAAGGAAGCTCCAACCCTTATCGTCAAGGCCTTCAAAGAGTCAGGGGCTACTTTACCATAAGGAGGATCGATATTGTGTATACCATCAGCACACAGGGCATTTGACTGATTATTGCCACACCTTGAGGAACAATATTTAGGATTTGATAGATAGCAAGCGGATTTCAAACCTTGAGAAAAGGGATAAGAAAAAGAAAGGGGATACAATGTTATACCCCCTCAAGTGTATATGATTGGGTCTAACTTACCTAAGTGGTATGTAATGAAGGATCTGTGTGAAAACGACTATTTGGCCATTACTCACTCCACCCAAAAAGTAATAAAGCTAGTTGAGGAAAATTAGCCAATTTCTATGATTGACTATTGGGATACTCCTATAGAGAGTGAAGATGAACGAGCTTTGGTGTCCATTGATATCTAGAGTTTAGTCAATGATGATAAAGGGAAATTAGAGGAGGAAAATAAAGTAAAAGCAGTCACAAGAAGTGGAAGAGTGGCCTCGAAAATTGAAAGGCAGCCAACTCCTACTGCAGTGCCAACGGAGAAGGAGATTGAGGATAATTAGATAATCAAGCAGCTGAAGAAGACATAGCCTCAGATATGTATTTGGGATTTGTTGAGGTAGTCTCTTTTGCACAGATAAAAATTAGTGGAGGCTTTAAGCGAGGCTATTATTGCTACCATTATCTCGCCTTTTGAGTTGATGTATTTGGTCAGGGGAGGAACCCAAGAAAATGTGATGTACTCTAATGCTGACTTGCTTGTGAAAGGAAGAAATCATAATTGTCCCCTCTACATCAAGGTTCAGGTTAATGGTAAGCACAAGACTTATGTGATGATAGATCACGGGTCTTTCATTAATATCTGCCCCTTGGTGGTAATTTCAGCTTTCGAATTAAATGAAATATGTTGAATAAGTCTGACCTGACTATCTCTGCCTATGATGACTCTAAGAGGCAAGCTATTGGGACATTTAAGGCTATGGTAAAGACAGGACCTATTGAAACTAAAACTGAGTTTGTAGTATTGCCTATCCTAGTGAATTTCTCTATACTTCTTAAGAGACCATGGTTTCATGAGCTGAAAGGAATGCCATCCACACTGCACTAGATGATTAAAACCCCTCATAATTGTTAAGTGGTTGCTATTAAAGCAGCAAGAGAAAATCAGGTGTTTATACTTGAAATAGCCAAATAGCCATTCAGCGAGTTTCAAGTGGCGGTTATTAGTGATGAAGAGAATGAGGGTAGCCTTCCTGATAGTCCCCATATGATTAATATGTTTTAAAAGTTGAATTTCCTACCTGGTGCTGGTTTGGGAAATAACTCTCAAGGGCCTTAGATCGCTGTAACTGCTAAGGGTTAGAAGGATAAGAAAGGGTTAGGCTTCGCAGGCTCCAATAAAAAGGGTAAGGAGAAAGAAGCAGTGAAAGGGATTCCTCACATTTCTCAAAGTTTTATACCAACTTCAGGCCTATGTTTTTATTATGGAGAGAATGAGCCTCAAATGATAGGGGGTGAGCTAGTGCTGGGATTTGAGCTGTTCAATGACATTTTTGATTGGGAACAGGGAATCATCAAACTAGTTGAGGGTTTCTAGGATGAAGAGATTCTATTGCAACATTCAGTTTATGATAAAGAAGCGCTAGAGGAATTCATAATAGATAAGTTGCTTGCTACTTAGCCAAAAGGCAAAGGGAAGATGTAGGCTGAGGAATCACCTAAAGCTGATTCAGAGGCTGAAAGGACGTTTGATGCTAACAATATTAGAGAAGACACTTTTTTATGTTATTTAGAAACTTTTTGATGAGAACAATGTTTGCTCTTTTGATTACATTAATGAGATGAATAATTTTGCTTATTTGTGTGATGATTCTTTTGATTTCAATATGCATAATCATGATCATAAAGCATTTATATTTGACATTAACTTAATAAACACATGTTCATTCAATCTTGAAACTAAAGAAAACCCAAAAGAAATTTTATTGGCATCAGACATAACTCCTGATGAGAGAGAAAAATTTGAGAGAATATTGAAAAAATAGAAAAAAGTCTTTGTTTGGACCTATAAAGACATGCCAAGAATAGATCAAGAAGTTGCTAAACATACCATTCCAACATATCCAGGGTACAAACCAGTTAAGCAAAAGCTTAGAAGACTTAGGCCAAAATGGCCTGAGAAGGTCAAAGATGAAGTCAAAAAGCAAATAGAGGCTAAGTTCTTGGTGAAAGTTTAATACCCCATGTGGTTAGCAAACGTAGTCTTTGTAGCAAAGAAAGATGGAAGGATAAGAGTCTATCTAGATTATAGAGACCTGAACAAAGCCTATCCCAAGGATGATTTTTCTTTATCACATATAGATGTTTTAGTCGATAGTATAGTTGCTTGTGCCAAGTACAGTTTCGTGTATGGATATGCTGGGTACAATCAGATTCTAAATAAAATAGTGAATAGGATCAAAACAGCCTTTACAACCAAGTGAGGGACATATACCTACCGTATCATGCCTGGACTTAAAAATGCAGGTGCTACCTATTAAAGAATGGCCACTAAGATTTTAGATTATTTAATCCACAAGGAAGTAAAGGTGTATGTGGATGACATGATGATCAAGTCAATTACTAGAAAAGGTCACTTTGAGGCATTAGAGAAGTTTTTTCAAAAGATCAACAAGTACAATATGCATCTTAACCCAAAAAAGTGTATATTTGGTGTTAGTTCAGGTAAGCTTTTAAGCCATGTGGTGAGCCAGAGAGGTATAGAGGTGGATCCTAACAAGGTGAAGGCTATTAGAGAAATGCAAGTACCCTAAAAGAAAATAAAATTAGAGGATTCTTGTGCAAGATTTAATACATAAGTATGTTTATTGCCAAGTTTGCTTCGATCTATGAAATGATCTTTAAGTTGCTCAGGAAAAACTAGCCTGTAGTTTGGAATGAGGATTATTAGAAAGCTTTCGATACCATCAGGGAATACCTTTTACATCTGCCAGTGTTGAGACTGCCTCAAATAGGCAAACCTCTAATCTTATACCTAGAGATAGAAGACAGTTCAGTGGGGGCTATAATTGCATAAGAGGATGTTTTCGGGATTGAGTACGCAGTATACTACCTCAGTAAGAAATTTCTCCCCTATAAGGCAAAGTATGTAGAAGTTAAAAAGATTTATCTGGCAATCATATGGGTGTCCAAGAAGTTAAGATAGTACTTCCATTCTTACAGGATACAAGTGGCTAAGAAAAATCCTTTTAGATGCTTACAAGAAGCCTCCTCATTGTTAGGAAAGATGGAAAGGTGGTTGATTCTCCTACAAGAATTCGACATATAATATGTCAATAGGAAAACCATTAAAGAAAGGGTGGTAGAAGAGTTCCTAACTGATCAACCTTTAGAAGGTAAAGAGATGACTTATGAATTCCCTAATGAGAATGTAAAAGATATAACGGTCCAAGGTTGGTAGATATACTTCGATAGAGCCGTGAATAATAAAGAAGTAAGAGTGGGAGTAATTTTGGTTACCATAAAAGCAGAAAGGATGCCATTAGCTAGGAAGTTAAGAGACAAAGCCATAAACAATGAAGATGAGTATGAAGCTTGCATTTTCAGGATAAAAGTTCTATTGGCTGTGGGGGCCAAGTCTGCAGAAGTGTTTTGAGATTCGTCTCTAGTAATTTACCAAGTAAAGGGTAAATGATCAGTGAAGGAAGAATGCTTGTTGCCTTATCTTAGATACTTAAAGGTTTTGAGTAGTCAGTTTCAGGTATATACTTTTGGATATATGCCCAGAGAAGAAAACCAGTTGTCAAATGCCTTGGCTACCTTGGTATCCCTATGAGACAATTCGAAGGAAATAATTATGAAGCTTGTGTTAATCTCAAGTTTTGATAAGCCATGATTTGAAAAAGAATAAATCATGAATATCGAGGTGGACAATGAAAAGTCTTGGTATTATGACATCTAGAATTACCTAAAAAAGTCGATGTTCCTTGAAGAAGCAATTGAAAAGGAGTAGAGGATGATCCGTAAGCTGTCAACTCAGTTTATTACCGTAGGAGGAGTACTTTATAAGAGACAACTGGATGGAATCCAACTGAGGTATTTGGATGAGAAGGAAGAAAAGAAGGTAATGGAAGAAGTATATGTGGGAGTATGTGGAGCCCATATGAATGGTTTAGCCTTAGAAAAGAAGATCATGAGGTAGGGCTTCTTTTGGCTCATAATGGACATTGATTATTCTAAGTATGTCAAGGAGTGCCAATTGTGCCAATAATATATAGATCTAAGACATTTACCCGTCTCTGAGTTATGTAATCTCATGTTGCCATGGCCATTTACTGTACGGGAAATAAACATTATGGGAATGATCCATCTACCTACCTCAAATAGGCATAGATTTATTGTAGTAGCCATTGATTATTTCACCAAGTGGGTAGAAGCTGAATCTTTGAAAAAGGTAGGTGCACGGGGTATGGCTAAGTTCATCGAGAAGAATCTGATATGCAGATATAGCTTACCTCATCATATTGCCTCGAATAATGGGTTATAGTTTTTAGGTGAAACCGGATAAATGCTTATTAAGTATGGGGTTCAACATCACAAGTCTTCTCCTTACAGAGCTCAGGTAAATAGAGCAGTTGAAGTAGCCAATAAGAATGTAAAAATAATTCTGGCTAAAATGATGCAAACTTACACGAATTAGGCTGATAAGATACCTTTTGCACTATGGGGCTATAAGACAACAGTTAGGACTTCAATAAGTGCCACTCCATTCTCTTTGGTCTATGAAATAGAAGTAGTGCTATTGGTAGAAATTGAGTATCAGTCTTTGAGAGTAGTTCTAGAGGCTGAGATACTAGAAGCAGAATGGGCTAGATGAAGACTATGACAACTTAATTTGCTTGATGGGCATAGAATAAGGGTATATTATCACAATCAAGTTTATCAAAATATATTAGCTTGTTCATTTAGGAAGAAAGTCAGGAAGCACCCTTTGAAGGAATGAGATCTGGTGTTTAAACATATGAGACCAAGGATTTTGGAAATTCGAGACAAATTCAAGCCCACATGAGAAGGACCTTTTGTACTTATGAAGTTGTTATCCAAAGGCACCGCTATTTTGTCAGATAGTGATGGCAACGAGTTCAGAGAACTCGTGAATGTCGACAGATTGAAAAGGTTCTATGGCTAAAGACTAAAAGAAAAAAAAAAGAATAAATACCCCATAGGTAAAAAATCGAAAAAAATGGTGGCCTTACTAAAATTAGGCACCCCACTAAGGTGAAAATCTAAAAAAGGCATCCTGGAAAAAAATTAGAGGCTGAGAGAAAATATCAATCAAGAAAACTCAAGAGGGCTAATTGATGATAAGAGTTATAATACTTGTAAAGTTTCATTTCGAGATTGAATAATATATATTATTAAGATAAGGTCAAATGCTAATCATATGTATCAAAATTAAAAGTAAATGTCATGCATGTATCCATAAATGTCATCTAAGTATCTAAAGATAGCATTTTTTCTAGCATATGTTCAATAAAAGCAAAAACATCATATATGAAAATGTTTCATCTAATCTATCAGTATCATATATCTCTCTCCATCCAAATCCTCAGGTGAGAAAGTCTGTTATTGACAGCTGGTCGAACATAAGAGAAGGCAAGCATGGTCGAACATTGAGATCAAATTTGACACCCATCATAGCAGCAAACTCTTTAGGTAAAGGACACGGCTCCTGATGAGTGAACCGGAATACGTGAAATTACAGGTCCTAGAATCGAAGAGTAGCAGTCAATAAGTGTTTATCTAGGGAAGTTCTCCTTAAAAACCTCAATCTTGAGTAAGGAGCTAAAAGGGGGTCCTCCTAGGTTTTCAAGTCGTTTAGTAACTGGTGCAATTTTGCAAGTCCAGTAGTCATGGTTACGGGATTTCTAAGTAGTCTAAAATGTAGGAATGATAAAAGAAAATAAATTATTGAAATAAAAATAGATAGAAAAAGAAAAAAAAAGAAAGAAAAGAAGAGAGAGAAAAATACCTAATGAAAGTTTCTTGGAAGATGAAAATTCAAAGGCATAAAATTCAAAAAAATCAAGCACTATTTATAGAAAAGTGATGAGGGACGGCCATCCCTCACCAGTCGAGCCACTGGTTGCTCGTCCCTCACCTTTGGAATGCCAAAAGTTACACATTTGTATGTCCCATGCATTGCACGTACATATTAGCGCATTTGCCTTTATTTGAATTTTGTAGGTGATTTAGAAGGCTTGATGGCTTAAAAATTCAACCCTGGAAGATTTAAAATGTCTGGAACATAAAAATCATCCATCCATAGAGAAATAACTAATTTCAGGGTGTATTTCATACTTTTGAACACTAATATGTAGTAAAATGTAATTAAAACCTATAAATATTATGAAAATAATATTGTAACTCATAAAAAGAGTGTTAATAATGTTGTAAATTAATTTTAGATGGATAAAGAATGAAAAATCGATGAAAACTGTAAAAAAATCAAAGAAAATCGAGTTAAAATGTGAAAAATAGGAGAAAATTAAACATGAGGGGCATTTTGGTCATTTTGGCCTGAGGAACGGGACACGCTTTTCGTCTCGTCTATTGCTCAGTGAAGGACGGGCTTCTTGTCCATCGCTCGATTCCGACAATCTAAAAGGCTTTCTTCTTCATTTTCCGGCCATACCTATATTTTTTCCGTTGTTTAAGCTTCAGTTTTGATTTTTTAAGTCGTTTTCTCTCATCCAAAGTCCGATTTGCGAGCCATTTGCACCTACGGACTCCTAGGAATGAGGCATACTTCAGGGAGTATAGCTTTTCTGCCATTTTGACTTTTTTCTTTTTGTCTTCTCCAAGTAAGTATAATTTAATTCTTTTATTATTTTTCTTCATTTTTTTAACTTTTTTCTCTTAAGTTAGAACATAATTTAGGCTAGAAACCTTTAACTTTAGGCATAATGGATGCGAGCACTTACTATTTTATTTGTATTTACTGTATTTATTATTTTTAGTCAATAATATCTTGTAGTCTAAGTAATATAGTGTAATTATCAAACCTTCTTTGCATGACATTGTATCCAATAAAATGCCTTATGTATGAGCATGTAAATCTATAACATTCTCTTTTAGGTGATAATTTATGTGACCTTTGAATTTTAAGGGATATTTTTACTATTTTTTTATTGCACCAAGTATAAAATAATCCAAATTTGTGTTGTTTGGTGGCCTTAATGGCCTGTGGCTTATTTTTTGGTCTTAAATGTGTTTCTTGTGCAGGGAGACAATGCAATTCTTAGTCAAAATGCTATCAAAATTTTGTCTTATTTTATTATTCTTTTAAGGTGTGAAATGTAGATAATTGTGTCATTTGGCAGCCCTGACGGCATGTGTTGTGTTGCTTTGCTTCAAAATATTTCTTTTATGCAGGGGGAAGTCTCATTCTTTACCGAAATTTTGTCTAAATTTCTCAAAAATCATGAAATATAGTATTGTATAGTCTATGTATTGTTTAAATGTATTTATGTGTAGGGAGCAGTCTCATTCCTGGTCGGAATGTTGTCAAAATTTTGTCTAAATTTCTCGTAAAGCATGTAATATATATTTTTGCCTCATTTTTGTGCATGATCATTAAAATCACATATGTATCCCTCGTATAGGTTAGTTGCCAATATTTAATTCAATATAAATTCTAGCATTTTGATTTGCTTGCGACTTAAGTCAAGTTCGAACTAACATAAAATATTTTTTGCAGGATGCCTTATAGGACATTGCATCCCTAGCCATCACAACCAGTACCGACATATATGATGCCCGAGTAGGCTGTGAGATACCAAGCTTTTGGCTAGGTTTAGTACTAAGTGAGCAGATATATGTCTAGGTAGTTTCTTGAGGACTTCAAACTATTGTAGCTGGCTGACAGGTTATTAGACAATGTAGGTTGGACTATTTCTTCACACCGATTTACAGGACGTACCTGGAGGTGACTAAAGAGGTATTGGCTACCTTCTGGTATGGAGGATATTAGTGGTCAGACACTCAAGAGGGGGCAGTACAGTTCAGAGCATTGGGGATACTGTATAACATCACTAGGCACATATTCGCAGAGGCCATGGACTTCCCAGTGAACCAGGTACAGTTACACCACCCAAATTGATGGATAGGGATAAATGGAGGGCTGTGACATTGCTTGTAGCAGTTTATGACTAGAACAAGGCAAAGAGCACGATGTTAGCCCTTCAGATTTACAGATACTTATAAAGAGTCTTATCTGCCTCTTACCTTTGACTTACTGGGAGTCTAGGTTATGTTAATTCGATAGATATTACTAACTTATAGGGGATGTAGGAAAGCTATCATATAAACATCACCCATGAGATCATCATGACCTTGACTAAGGTAAGCACTACATCGCAGACCCAGATATGTGTGGGAGGGTCATTACGAGGTTGTTGTTATCTCTGGGAGCACGGGAGGAGGAGTTTGGAGAGCCTATCCCAGAGACTATGCACATAGACCTATAAACGGCCATTACTATAAGCATGGTAGAGCCTGTAGATGGGCAGGAGGGCCAGCATAGATTACTCACAGTGCTAGAGACTCGAGTGAGGTGTGGCCTTGATCCTATAGTCCCAGATGCAGCGAAAAAGTAGGATGATCAGGGTCAGGCACTAAAAGAGGCACCTGATGGAATATGACATGGTATGAATGTGATGATAGCACAGCGAAAAAACAAAAATTTTTATCATACATACCATACAATTCCAAAGCAAGAAACGAAACATGCAATTTTAGGGTTGTAGAACTTACAACTTAAGATGCACTTCAATATTTTGGTTTTGATGATGACCAACAATCAATAAGGATATATCAACCTTTGATCCCTCT